>WEIU01020892.1:16439-33362 GCA_013389925.1 Aegithalos caudatus
TGCGGCAGGAGAGGAGCACCGGGCGGAGGGGCCGCGGAGCCCGTCCTGCCTTCACCTCCCGCCTCTCCGGCACCTCCCGCCGGGACGGCCCGGCGGCAGGAGGGCACCGGTGCAGGGGCCGTGGGTGCAGGGGGCACCGGGGCTGCACCACGCCGGTGCTCCGAGCCTGGCGCGTGTTGTCCTGCTCCTTGGGCACAGGGCCCCTGTCACAGAAACGACGCTCCGAGACCCCCTGTGACCGGCAGGAGAAGCTCTTGGGGTGGCTCACTTGGAGTCGCAGCCTCCCATCCAGACTGAAATCCCGCGTGTGCACCCATCCTCCCTGCCTCCGCTGCACAGGACAAACAGCTCCGACCTCCAGCGGTACCAGAAAATGTCTCTCCTTGACGACATTTGAGACCCAACACAAACACTCGTCAGGTATTGCCGTGGTAGTAGGAAAGATACTCCGAGTTTTGGCTGCTTGGCTCAGATTTTGGTGAACGACACAATTGTGATGGACCACCATGAGCTCTGCTCTTCATGGTACCCATCTGTCCACTCGTCTGCATGATTTGTCTTGACTCGAGTCATACTCCCAAAGCTTCCGTGGATTTATAAGCCAGGGAAGTGAAATTTCACAGAGGGAACATTAGCACAGCTGCATATACTGCAAATTCTGTGAGGGCCAGAAAAAGTGTACTGTTTTCTGAAGAAATATATGGTAAAAAAAAAAAGCTCATAAATTCTACTGCATCAAGCCTCCCAAATTCTTAACCTAAGTACAGCATCACGCCAAGTCTGAGCTAAGGAGACAAATACGTATTGAGTTATGATTTTACATCAGATCCTGGACCTCTGAATAATACTTCACAATAAAGCTCAATATAACAATTTGGGGCAATTTGGGAAAATGGTCATTTACCTTTTCTTGAGACATCATTTGGACAACTTCATCCATACTGCAGAAAACATTACCTGGAGGAAAAAGGCATCCATCATTCATTCCAGCATCCATCATTCTCCAGTGTTCATCCTGGCTCTCTGGTCCCTGACACAATAATTGGCACTTTC
The DNA here is from genome assembly GCA_013389925.1 of Aegithalos caudatus. Classification (NCBI taxonomy): domain Eukaryota; kingdom Metazoa; phylum Chordata; class Aves; order Passeriformes; family Aegithalidae; genus Aegithalos; species Aegithalos caudatus. The sequence continues at coordinate 17,493 of WEIU01020892.1, forward strand.
CCATTTTGCTTGTATTCCTACAAGGAATTCAGGTACTCACAACAGTTTTCTTGTAAGCATTTCTTGGCAGGGAATGAAGAATTGGGATCTTTGGGAAATAGGGAGAGATTAACACTTGTGGTACACAGAGAATGCTTCCTGTGAGAGTCTGCTCTTGTGCACGAGACACTGCTGAGGGGCTGTTCTACACAACACTTCTATCTTCTCAACCACACTTCCATCTTTTAACAACACCTGCATTCTAAGATACAACTGCAAAAGTGAAAATTCACTTAAAATCAGTTGAATCAACAAAAAGAGGCATTCCCTGTTTTAAAAGGAACATTTTAGTATCAAAATTTTAAGAGGTTGTCCATGCAGAACAAAACCAAACAAACAAAAATCAAAACAAAAATCAAAACAAAAACCCAAACAAACAAAAAACCCCACAAACAAACAAAAAACCAACCAACCAAACAAAAGAAAACAACCAAAAACACCACCCAAACAAAAGAAAACAACCAAAAACACCACCCAAAAAAAACCCCAAAAAACCCAACCCACTTCATTGAGAAAGATTATGATTTCCAGCATTTCAAGGCAGTCAAGATTAATTTCTGGTCTGTAACAGATACTTGGAAGTTGAATAAGCAGGAGAAATAATAGAACAAAACCCCATTTTGATTTAATGGTTTAACTTCACTATCTGATTATCCCCCAGTTTTATTAAATGTGCAATCATCTCTTGAGGATTAGATGTGACTCATAAGATTGTCAGTACTCTGGATTTCCTCTGTATTGTAGGACTATCAATATGTGGTATCAGCAAACATTTTCTGACAAATAGAAATTTTCCAATAGAAAAAAAAAAAAACTGGTTTCCAAATAGATATTCACTTTACTTTCACACTCCTGAGTTCTTGCATCAAGCCAGTATTTAATCTACCTGTCAAATAATATTTAAGATTAGGATACAAGAAAGTGCTTTTTTTTTCTGGCAGCAATTTTGGTTTAATTACAGTTTCTACTTTAATGTGGACATTTTTTTCTTCTTAAGAGAATTTGAACATGCTTCTTAAAAGGTTTGAAAATCTTAAATCACACTAAAATCTGAACTCAGACATTGGTTTTGTATGTTCAAAGCCTTCAACTCAAACTGTAACAATTCTGACTTAGCATGACACTTAACTCAGCAAGTGGTTTCACTTGACTCCATAGAAATCATGGAAACATTTTGCCTGGGGACAGGGAAATTGCAGGGTGTGGAGACAAAAAAAAAAAAAAGAGGGATGTTAGTTCTTTTCCTCTGACTTCATTGCTCACCTGGCATCCAGCCTTGGAAAGACTTCCCACTTTCCCCAAGGGATTGCTGAGAGCTGGGAATTGTTCAATGCAGCACCGTCTACAGGATCAATATTTCTGGCAGGACCTTTGGAGCAAAAAACTTCTCTCATGAGAGAAGCAAACCTCAAGAGATGATGTGAAGGCTAAGTACAGGTGGAAACAGCAAGAATATTTTGGGGTTTTCTCTGATATCTAGCATAAGGAAGATGATCAAGCAAACATGCAGCAAGTAGATGCAGATGTTATTACCAACTTGCCTTAAGTTGGTATTTGGATAATTTCCTGGGGTCCCTTTTTCTTTTGGACAAAATTATTTGAGCATATATACCAAGCAACTCCTTTCCTGAATGTTAGCCTTGGAAGCTGTGACACATTCCTTCTAATACCTAGGGGACAAAGGTGCTTATCTGTGCTTCAGATAAAGAGCTTGTTTGAGTGCTTCCCTGGATCCTGGCCACAATATCCTGCTCCTCTTCTCAGCAGGAGGTGCTGTTCATGCCTCACTTCTGCCAGCACTCCTTGCAGGGATTGCCCAGCCTCCCACCCCCGTGGAACTGTTCATTATAAAAACAAATTGTAAATTACATTATTACATCTAGGCAGAGCCTTTCTTCCCAAATAACCTTATCAGCTGGAATACTGCATACATCATGTCATGCATGGATGTGAAAATGACCAGAACTTGCAGCCAAGCAGCAAAGGCACATTGCAGTTAAGGCTGCCATGGAAAGAGAAGGTCAATTTCTTATTCATTTTGATTAGGCCATAAAAATTGCTGGCAGCTTGCTGTCAAGATGCTGAGATTCTGATGCAGTTTGGTTTTCTTCTCCAGTCCTCAAATGTGATTTTCCCTCCATGCTCGGTTCTGTATGATAATCCAATTCAAGCATTTCAGCCCACAGAGCATTCAGCTCAAAGGAAGAAACCTTCCATGTGGGCACAGTAGATCATCAGGAACTTTTTTTCTAAGAATTCCTGCTTTGCTAAAAATTCCTGCTCATTTATTCACTCTGCAGGGTGTGACACTCACTCCTTCTGAACACCCAGAGTATTTCCATTTCTTCATTACCATTGTAACCCTGCCCTTCACTGCTCAGAAACACAGAAATTACTCAGCTTATATTTCATTAACCATTTATACTGACCTTATTTGCTATGTACCCTCCTCCAGATTTCCATTGCTGTGGTTTTATGCCTCCTTAATTTGTCCATGAAATTCTTTACCCTTCCTAGCACATGTGCAAACACAAAAGCTGCAAAGTAGCCCTTGTGAGAAGAAGGTGGCATGGATCAAAGGGGACATTGCTGATTTCCAGCCCCAATACATGACTTATTTCCACTGGAATTACATCCAGCTCCCCCTGAAGTTCACCAGCACCTTCTCTGTTTAAAATGGGGTGCTTTGCCGCCAGCCCAATGGATCGAGGCACGTAACAGTTCACTGAGAGAGCAAGAAAAGGAATTTTCCCCACTCCATCTCAAGCAGATATCTCAACATATGCTGAAATGAACATTTTTGTTTTGTAATTGATAAGTGTAACATACTTTGGACGACTCCCACACACACATGCAAAAAAAACCTTAGAAATTTGTTGTTAGTAATCTGTAGAGTTAGAGAATTTAACTCCAAGTCTTCACTAATGAGTATTGTCACCAAATTCATACACACAAAAAAGTAAAATCAGACAGAATTTTCATGTAAAGATTGCCAGTAGAACTCCAAGAGCTATCTGCTTATTTTTATCCTTGGAGAAGGAGTGTCTTTCTATAATTGCATCGATATTGTCTTACACCAAATATTTGTGGTGATATTAATTTATCCTAAACTGAAAATATAAAACCAGCATGAGAAAATCAGGCACCACTTGTCCTCACTAGCACGAACTTGTGAGATTCAGAAAACATGACTTACGTTCTAGTTTGTACTAGAATTGTAGTGTGTTAACAAGGTTTGAAAATAGTGTAACTGAGATACTTCAACACTTCTGTATGGAACATGTCAGTGTCTGGGGTTTACTGTTGATGGGAAGACAACCGATTTTCTTGTTTTAGCTCAAACTAAGCATAAAAGCCACTCGTAAAGGCCTTTTTACTTACGGGGAACATTTCAGAACAGCTGGGAGAGATGTTCTGGCAGACTGGATGTCTCGGCTACATTTTTTTGCCTGCAGCGCTGACTGCCGTGCTCCTCATACCAGCCGGGCTGTTTCCTGAGGGCTGCAGGGCATCCGCACCTTGAGGGCTGGGCACCACAATAGTGTTAACCACTCGAAATGTCTGGCATGCATGTTCTGCGGTTTTGTTTGTTTGTTTGTTTGTTAGTTAGTTTTAAAATTCCAGATGGCTTTCCCGACGACGGGCACTCCGGGATCAGCTCACGCTGCCTCTGTCCCTTACGTGCCACCTCCCGGCTGAGGCGCACACCCTGCTCTGGTGCGGCTTCTCCTCGGGTGCTGTGCGCAGTTTTGGGCACAATATGGAAAAGACATTAAGCTGTTGGAAAGGATGCTGAAAGGTCTGGAGGGGAAGCCGTGTGAGGGGCGGCTGAGGGCACTTGGTTTGTCCAGCTGGAAGAGACTGAGGGAGACCTCAGCATCCTCGGGAGCGGGGAGAGGAGGGGCAGGTGCCGATCTCTGCCAGGGACTCTGTCTGGTGGCCAGGGACAGGACTGGAGGAAACAGCATGAAGCCGAGTCGGGGCAGGTTTAGCTTGGCTAGCAGGAAAAACTTTTCCGAACAGAGCGCGTTTAGACACCCGCACAGCATCCCGAGGATTCTGAGGGCCGCACTCTCCCTGAGGGGANCGCGCTGCCCCCTCACGGCGCGGCCATGAAGGCGACGCCGCTCTCCAACTGCGAGCGGCGCTTCCTCCTCCGCGCCATCCAGGAGAAAAAGGTGCGGCGACAGCATCCCCCCCCTCCCTACCCCTTTCCCCATCCCCGCCGTCCGGCGAGAGCGGCTGTCCCCGGGATCCACCCCTGCCCCTCGCATGGCGGGCATGGCGCACTGACTAACCCTCACCGTGTTTGTGTCCGTGTCCGTGTCCGTGTATTCCCGCAGCGCCTGGACGGGAGGCAATGCTACGACTACCGGAACATCCGCGTCTCCTTCGGCGCCGACCGCGGCTGCTGCATCGTGGAGCTGGGCAGGACCAGGTGAGCGCGGGGCCTTGGCCGCGGGCCCCGGGTCAAATAGAGCCCGAGGTTCCCAAGCCCGCAGAGATCTCTGTAAACAGGTTTTAACCTTTCGAACCTTAAAGTCGTAGTGTTTCAAGGGTAGGAGCAAAGAGGAGAAGATGGAAAGGAAGGTAGCGGGAAAGGGATGCGGTTTCCGTGATGGTTGTAGTTACAAAGAATTTATAAAATGCAAAATTGTTCCCAAGTTTTCATCCCTTTGTTCACTGATCTCACATTTTGCATTCTTCCCCAAGCCAAACGACCCTTTTTCTGCCTGTGTAAAAGTGAAATATATACACTTACATAAATATTTCATTACAGTTTCTCAACTGTTTGAGTCAATTTTTAGTCTTGGAAGGAGTATGTTCTAGTTCATACATTTGGTTCTTTCAGTTGTTTACCAAAGTTTGAATATGCATGACAGACATTGAACAAGAAGTCGTCAGGAGTGAGAATTACAAACTAAAACCCTAACCACATGCTTTTTTTTCCCCCAAGTATGTGTTTTGTTTCTAGATTTCACGTTCTGTGACTTGGTGCTTTATTTGCCTTGGCAGGGTTCTTGCACAGGTCTCGTGTGAACTCGTTCTCCCTAAGCCCAGTCGGCCCACGGAAGGTGTGCTCTTCTTTAATCTGGAGTTCTCACCCATGGCTGCACCTGGGCTGGAGCCTGGCAGGTAAGGAATGCCTTAAAAGGACTAAAGAAGGAGAGCACAAAAGCCACTGCAATTACATTAAGTTTAGGTTAATTTTGTTCCAACAGACAGTCCGAGTTGCTGGTGTCACTGAACAGATTACTGGAGCGGTGCCTCAGAGATTCCAAGTGCATTGACACCGAATCTCTCTGCGTTGTTGCTGGTGAAAAGGTAGGAAAACTTCTTAATTTCTGTTGGGTTTAAACTAAAAGATATGTGTAGTCCACTTTTAAGTTGGTTTCTGTCTTGTGTTGGATTAGTAGAAGTACTGATTTTAAGTTAATGCAAAGATCCACTCATCTGATTTGAGAGGTGTTTTTAACTTGCATGTCCACATAGGCTTTCTGAAGTAGCTGGGACCCTACAGAATGATGTGTAAATTGTGCTGAAGTGCTACACGTTTTGTCATAATTAAATCTGGCACACTGGATATCTTGAAATATACCAAGATCTCTCATCTTTTTAGTCAAAGACCAAAGGCATGTATGCTGGTTCTTTTTCTGGTTCAAAAACATGAACTAGTTTTGAGAAAAAAAAAAAATTAACTACTGTGGAATCAAACAGTTTTGTATTTTTTGTATTTTTCTCAGGTTTGGCAAATTCGGCTGGACATGCACCTGTTAAACCACGATGGCAACATCACTGATGCTGCCAGCATAGCAGGGATTGTAGCTCTCTGTCATTTCCGCAGGCCAGATGTGTCTGTGCAAGGAGAAGAAGTAACTGTGGTAAGTTGTTGGGTTTTTTTTTCAAACTTCCTTAAATGTCTTTGTAATTTTAAAGTCAAATTAGTTTCATAAGTAACTGTATTCTGGGCCAATTCCTTTCAAAGTACACTCCTGAGGAACGTGATCCTGTCCCCTTGAGTATCCACCACATGCCCATTTGTGTCAGTTTTGCCTTCTACCATCAAGGGTAAGATTTTGAGGTCTTACGTACCTGTATTATGGGTATAAATCTTGTGTACCCACAGTTATTAATAAGCAAACCAACTCTTTTTAAAATTGTATTTAAGGGTTGTAAGATGCCTCGAATTTCTGCTGTTGGCTCATATTTCAAATCTTCATTCTAGGACCTATTTATTGGTGGATCCAACTGAACGTGAGGAGCGGGTGATGGATGGGCTCCTTGTAATTGCCATGAACAAACACCATGAAATTTGTACCATCCAGTCCAGTGGAGTGGTCATGCTGCTGCCGGATCAGGTAAACCTTTGCCTTGACCAGTCCTTCTGTGGTGTATGAACTGCTTCCTGTGCTGCAGTCTTGATGTGGAAATATCCACGACATTTGCAAGATGAGAAATCAATTAACTGTCTGATTTTATTGGAAAATATGATGTATTTTTTGTCTTAGTGGAAGAGCATAGTACTGTGTACCATGCTGCAGAAGGGATGTAGGAAATGCATAGTTTTTGGTCAGATAGGCATATTTTTATTTTCTCTGTGATTTGGCTGAAAAAGTCTGCAAATTATTTCCAATTGCACTCTGGAGGCTGTTAACTGTTTGCATAAGTATCAGTGAATCCAGTCCCTCATTCTAAGGTGCCATATTTTAAGTGTTCGTAATTCCTGGGATTTAAATGTTTGTGATTCTTAAGATGCTTTACTGTTTCAGTTAAAAACATTTTCCTGATTGTAAGCTGTTTCTTGTATGTGTAACAGATTCTGAGATGCAGTAAAATAACAGCTGTTAAGGTTGCAGAAATAACAGAACTGATCCAGAAAGCCTTGGAAAGTGACCAAAAAGCCAGGTGAGTGTTTTGGGAAGGGACAGAAATGGGGTTTTTAAGAAATGTAGTGAAAACTAATATCAGCAGCAAATTGTCTTCACTTGTATTTGTTTTAAAGAGTAAGCATTTGTATGTTTGAACTTGAAGAGAGAAACAATTTTTGGGTTATCCTGAAATAACGTCTGTCCCTGAATGAGCAGGAAAGAAGGCGGGAAGTTTGGCTTTGCTGAATCCATCCCCAACCAAAGGATCACTGCCTTCAAAATGGAGAGCGCTGCTGTGGACACCAACGACGTGGAAGAGCAGGCTGGAGAGATCATCGCAAAAGCTGACCCTCCTTCAGAAGTGTATCTTTTCCAGGGTATTACTCAGGGGAAAACCAGGCTAAACACACATCTAAGATGCCTCATAGTCTTGAGGAAACATCATCATTATCCTGGTTTTGGTTCAGTCTGTTTTTAATTCCTTGGCTGAAGTGCAAAGATGAAGTTGGAACTGTGGTTATTACAGTGACTGGAGAAGTGGCACTCTCAACTCCCCTTCCAGGCTGTTTTCCCCAGCTTATAAACCACCTGGTTTGCTCTCAGAATACAAATAATTTTACCAGCAAACAAGTTTTTTCTTAACTCCTGCAGTTTTGCCAATCCAGTATTGCACACTCCTGGGACAGCCCAAATTGGGGAAGGAATAGAGAGCTCCTGGGGAGACCTTGAAGAGTCTGAGAAAGAAGAAGCTGCAGAAGAGGAAGGTGAAAGTGAGGCAGCTGCTTTTGAATGTGAGAAAGTGGAAACTGAGGAAACAAGTACACTGAGGGAAACTAAGAGTGGTATGTGTTTTTCTTAATGTCAGATCTTGTTGTATCATTTTCTCAACAGTTCAAAATTAAAATGTGAAAGGTCCTTAGAAAGAATCATTGTAGCTACTTTTACACATTTGCCAATTTTGGTTGACCTGGGTCCGTTCTTTTCAAAACTTGATTTCTGTAGTATAGGGAGGGCTCCAAATGAATCAGTAGCCCATCTGAGTGTTTCTTCAAAAATGCTGTGGTTATTATTTCCAGGGGTTGTTTGTACAAAACTGATCAGCTGTTTGGGGTTGGTGGGGTTTGTGTTTTTTAGGTGAATCCATTTTACTGTCTGACAGTGAGGAGGAAGAAGTTGTCATCCTGGAACCACAGGAACTACCAAGGAAAACAAGGTGACTAGCAAGTAGAAATAGGAGGGGAGTTTTATAAGGAGTATCTCCAAGAAGGACAGGATTTTGGCAAGGCCAGGAAAGGTTTCAGTTGATCAAAGGGAATACAGATACAGCTGAGAGCAAGGAGTGAGATTTGCTGCTGTATCCATGGAAACCCTTGTTCATGCACTTTCAAAAGATGACCTTATACCTGGGCCCCAGGCGTGGTGGGTAGTTGCCAAGTTATGGATAATCAGCCAGCCTGAGTTATTTTGAAAGACTATTCAGTATGTTTCTCTGATACAACTTTTGTTTGCTGACAGAGCACAGACCAGCTCCAAACAAGAAAATCTAAGTAAGAAAGCATTTAACAAAAGAAGAAGAAAGAAGAGAACTTCTCGTTAAAGCCATCATCCCTCCTGCAGGAGTGCTGTATAATACAGATTTTGGTGTATTATTCCTGAGCTTATTTTTGTAGATAATTTTATTTCTTCCCCTCCCACTGTCTGGTTCTGCTTTTACATGTATGTTAAAATGGTTGTATGCAGATTTAAATAAAAAATGGTGCCTGTAACTGAAATCATATGTTTGGCATCCAGGTGCAGCACAAACTCACCCTAGTTCAGCTTTCTTTCCAGGGTAAAATCACTGCTGTGATTAAAACCTTCTTGCCCCTGTTACTCCACACCTTACCTCGTACTCAAACAGCCTGGTATGAGAATCATCAGGAATGCATGGACTTAATAAACTAGCACAGAACTTCAGTAGTGGAGTTTCTTAAAAAGTTTAATTAAATATTACATGCAACAGACAGGAATGCTTCTTGAACTACAGGCGAAGAATTATGCTCTGAATTCAGGATCAGGCAAAACAAAGAGATAAGGAAGATTGCAAAATATCCTCATCTGGGTGCTTTGCAAACTAGTGACACTGGCAACACACACGTATTTACAGAGTGAAACAGGGCTATTTTACAGGTGACCTCAGTGTTACAGGAGCTGTGAACAGGAGAGAAGTTAGCGTCGCAGATTTTACTGTTCCCAAATCAGATTAAGGACTTAATGTAAAAAACCCAAACCATATATATATATATATATAAATTGCTCCCAACCAGGCAAAGCTTGAATCAAGTTGTGTTCTTTCAGGAAGGGACCAACACACAAACCCCTTTTTTCTCCAGAAGCTAAACCAGTGCAGTGTCAGATCTTCCAACCTAAAGTCACTGTCCTGAGTACAAAAACGGGTGAAGATGAACTTCCTTCTTAGTTCTGTAGTACTACAAGACTCCAAACTTCTTCAGAAAAAAGAACAGTATTTTTTGCACTGCTGTTTCTCTCTTCACACATAACATCCCTACATTCCTTGGAGCTCTTAGTGGGAAAGGATTAGAAGTTAACCTGGATAGGCTTAACAGTAGTACAGTACAATCTGGGATATTTTGTTCAAAGCTTAGAAGCAAAAGCTGGAATTGTCCCATATTAACTTAAGAAAATGAGAAGGTGGAAAAAGAGAGCACTTAATAGCAGAAGCAAGAGCAGCCCTGAGGAAGGAGGAACATAGTCATGCTGGGCAGAGATGCCAACCCCTGACTGGAGATTTTTTGTCAGGCTGCAGAGGAAGGCGTGTTGATAATGGTGAAGATAAAGCTCAGGGAGCATGGAAGAAGAATTCTCTGTGTTATGGGAACAGTAAGGGAACAAGTTCATTGAAACTCGAGCACAGCTCTTTGATTAAGCACTAAATTCATATTAAAACCCAACTGAAGTCTTTTCACCTAAATACTGCAACTTGCTCTTTTTCTGGAGAAAGCAATTGATAAGCTTCCTTTAAATTAGCCCTCCAATGTTCATATCTCAGTGGTCTTGGAATACAGACAGGACAGGGAAGGCAGAACCCAGTTTCCCAGGAAGAACACTGTGGCCTGTTAGCTTCAAGTAATTGCTGCCAGTCAGCATTGCCAGTTGGCCTTCCAAGGTCACAAACAGTGAAAAACACATTCCTCCCTATGTAAACTCCCTCTCCTGCAAGGTTAAAGTGTTTCCAACCCCAAGCACCAGACATGATACACTGCACAGGCTGTCCCCAGTCCGTTTTAGCATTTCAGTAGCAGCCCACTGAAATTAAATAAAGGCTGCTGGCCAATGAAACGTGGTTCTCCATTAACCATTAGAACATGCATAAGGGTCCAAGTGCATCCTAAGAAGCTCAGATTGGCCAAAAAGGCCACTCCTGCTGCATATTTCAACCAGATTTTTGACCACCACTCGACTCCATTGGTTTTGTACTTGAGGAGGTTCAGGGAAGGCTCTGGCAGGAGCACAAGGGTGGGGGCAGAGCAGTAACTTTGTAGTTGCTGAGGTGAGACACAGAGTTCTTTCTCATTAACACCTGCTGCTCAGCCTGACAGAGATGATGATTTTTTAAAATTATTTCAAATAGCCCACACCCTAACAGCTGTTGGACACCTGTGAGGAGGTATTTATACTGCTGAGTGCCCAGATAACCAGAGAGACAGTGCTGACTCAACTTCAAGTCAAAGAGGCACAGGCTTTAGAAATGCATTCCAGTTAAGGATGGCAGTACTCTACCCCTCAGTGATTTTAAGCTATTGGCAAGACCACTAACATCAGATACAAAAATGGTTTATTAGCCAACCTGGAAATGGCTCAGGTCAGCCCACTTCCGTGCACTCGCTGCTTTACATGCAAACAACAGCGGGTACAGGGCAGCATCACTCCATTTATCACAGGCTGAAGGTAAACATCCACTTGATCTAATGCTGATTGAATGCCAGTTTGCTCATGTAACAGTTCCAGAGCTAAGGAAAAATATGGCACGTTTTTGCCATGTCCCACGGAGGAGCTCCTCCCAAGTGTGACAGGTGTACAGAATTCATGCTGCACTGCACGCAGCCCATCCATGCCAGAAGACATTCCCTGCCCTTCAGGGCAGAGAGCAGCAGTTCACCCACTGCAGTTTAATCCCTCCACCACCCCTACAAAGCTACAAGGCAAGCAGATTGAGGACTGATTTTCTCAGTAGGCATCCCATGAACTTCTGGGACAGCCAACACATTAATGGGAGGTCTGTGGGTTTCTATTAGTACCAGTTTTACACTTGGACTGGAAAGTATTGACAGCAAGACCACTTTCTGGGTAGTGGAAGCACAAGGTATGAACTGATGCAGGGGTTTTAACTGTGCAGTCCCTGCAGCAGAGCATTCAGCCTTTCCCCAGATGAAGATCTGGCACTACATTATACAGCAACTGGGGTACATCCTAAAGAGCCTCATGAGCTGGTTCCAGAAAGGAGTTCTCCTCATGGCCATAGAGTTTCTTCCAGTTTTGTAGCCATTAAGGCACGTTTTGGATCTATGCTAAGTCTCCATTTAAACTAGACAGTATAAAAATGCTACTGATACTCTGTGGTGACCAAGTCTTTCTTATCCAGAAGGAGAAAAAGCCCTACTATAATAATGCACTGCTAATATTAACATGTAGTCTATAATTAGATAAGCAGTCAGACTTCACGTGGCCTGCATGGTTAATTCTGTGCCTGAAGAGAACATTTTGATAAAAAACATAGCTAAAACTCTTAACAAGATTGCATGTACAAAAGATTTACATTAAAACCACATGAAACTAAACTTCATAATTGAAGTCATCAAAGCCTGTATTCATATTCTGAGTGATCATATCTAGAATCCTGAACCTTTTAAAACTGTACATCCTTTCCTGGCAATATCTTAAAATATCTTATCTCTTAAAAAGATCAGTCTCTTGATTATTACAATAAGTTTAGTGTGTCTGGTGGGTCAATGAGCGATACTCCATGGTACCTAGAGAGGGAACAAAAGAAGCAGGATGTCATCTTGCTCAAGTGCTCCTTGCCACAAAGAGCAGCATAACTGCAGCAAAGCACACTTCCCACCAGGCAGGAAACATTCTGGGAATTGTTGGCTGCCATGCCCCGCACAGATTTTTAGGAGCATTAGGTATCACCAACTGTAGGAATGTAAAGAAAATTCCTCCAGTTTCTACATGACATGTCAGGCAGCAACAGAACACCAAGTATTGCTTGACAAAGGACCATGCAAAAACCCCAGGGAGTCTTGTCACCAACTTACTGAAGAGGTGAATTTGGTTAGTTGAGTCTGCCTGAAGACTCAAAAGATACATCCCACACCCACACCCTTCCAGGCATTTACATGTTCGGGCAACTCAGACATTAACACCTCCACAGATACTCACTTGGTACTCTTGTACTTTTCCCTTATGGACTGTTGTGTGTGCTGGGCTGCTTTGAGGTAGGTGTTGTGTAGGTCTATGAGGCAAGGCTTGATATCTTCAAGGGTGTAGCCAGTTACTTTGCACAGGGATTCAGGCTGAGAGGAAAAAAGAAAGGGAGAGGGACATTGGAATTTTGCTGTTCACTTACGTTGATCACTGGTGGAGTTTCTAGCTTCCTGCTGAACCATATTTTACCTTACCCTCCAAACCATTTTTCAAATGCCACAGGGAGCAATCCCTAATTAACAGCCTAGGAGCACAGAGGGGCTGCAATTCCTGCAGCCCAGGCCCAGCACTCAGAACTGTGTACAAGCAGACTGAACACACACAGAGGCCCGTGCAGGCTCATGCTGGACTGCTACGTACCCAGGACTGTCCAGTGAGCGTGTAGTCTGCCAGATGAAATGCTGCAGCAGCAATAACTGATGGCAAGTATTTCAGGTAAGGATCAGCATCAATTAGACTCAGCTCTCCCAGATACTGCAAGGGAAACAAAAGAGGGAATAATCTGCTTCTAAAAGTTAACAGTTGCTTTAGAACCCTCACTTGAGTTTCTAATCCTGCCATGAGTTGGAAGGCCACCTTTTACTAGTTTCCACTTACTTTCTTTTTAAGCACCTCCTGTTAGCTACTATCATACAGCGTTCCCCAACACATGCTTTCCCAGCACATTTTATATTTAGGGGTATACATGAACTAGAAGGAAGAGTGTAGACATGTCTGACCTTTGCACAGTGAGACAAAGGACCTACCATACAGCTAGGATTTACTATAACTTCAGATGAAATGTTATCTGTGCACTGCTTTAGCCTCTGGATTTAGAGCTTGCTGCTGGTTGAGGGGAAATCCAAACCAAAAGTCCTTTTTTGCCAAAGTGTGTGTGGGGGAAGGTGTGGCAGCTGTAGATAGGAGAGAGGGAAACATCTGTCTAGCAGTGCAACAAGCCCCAATTTAAAGTTCATTAATCTCTGCTTGCTCCGAGTAAGGGTGTATGCTTGAGCCAGGCCAAATGCCAGATTCTGATAAGCATGGAGTATCCCAAACAAAGTGGCAATAGGAGTGTTAGTTTCCTGAAGTGGGGCACTACTTCTGGAGGAGTACAATTCATAAGGTGATTATATGTTGTACATACATATATATATATGTGCAATAAATATATGCAATAAAACTCTCTAATTACATGGGCTGAGCTAGTAATTCTTAGTTACCATTGACAGGCTCTCCACTTTAGCATCTGTCTGCTGGTGTAGGAAGTACTGGGTGAGGAACTGGTTGATTGTTGGAGCTGCCAAGTCAAACGACAAAACCTTCAGAATTAAGTGCTCCATCCTCAGCACCTGCTTCTTGGTGTAGGTGTCATCTGTGATGTAAACAAACTCGGCTACTTCAGGAGGGTAGATCTCTTCAAACTTTCTGCCAGGAGAAATGTTTATGTGTAAATAATGGAGTACTAGAAAATCACCAACATTTAATGAGATGCTCATTTAAATTCTGACTTGGGAAGGAGCTGGGCACTGGTGCCAAACAAGTTTGTTGCAGTTGGTCCAGTAGCTCTTGAATCAGCAGGATTTGAAATTAGAGAGCTACAACAGCATGATAATTTAGGACTAAGGAATTTGGGACTTGGAGTCTCTGAAACTCCAGAATAACCCACTAAATTAGTAATTGGGGCAAGCACAACTTGCTTTTCATATGCCTCATGTATATTCCCTCAAATACCATTTAGATGCCGGCTGCTGCAGCTGGAAATAACGGATCCTTGCTTTAGGGGCAAACCTCAAAGGTAACTGCCAAGCTTTTAGTTGGATAACTCCTGATTTTTATTCTAGTGTGAAGCCCTCCCGAGTCTGTCCTGCTCTAGGCAACAGAACAGCCACAAGATTTTCATCTGTATGAAACCAGCAGGTGGAACTTGAAATGAAGCAATTTCACTTACGAAGCCAGCAGCATAGCTGCAGTGCCCACAAGCTGAAGTTTTCCTCTCAAAACAGACATGGAAGAAAGAAACCTATCAATGTAATTTACAGCTAAGTGCAGGGTTTCGTTCTGTAATTTGTATTCTTCTCCAACTTCCACCAGCCAGTCCACAAGAATAGCTCGCATGTTGTTTGTGATATCAGGTTGCTTCTTCATGTAACCTATTCTGGGCTTGCATTTCACCTGTAGGTTTAGATGACAGATAAAGTTGAGGCTGGACCACGTGCTGGTAGGGAAGCAACTGTTTAAACTCCATTTATCACAGTTTAACAAATCAGAAGTAAACACTGGTGAGTTTAGGATCAGTAAGTTCTATTTCTGTAGTCTTGCTTTCCAGCTTGTACATGGCACAATCAACTTTATCACAATAAACCAGTCCTGTGCTCTTATCTCTCCCTTTCTACAAGCCCTAATTTAGTCACTGTCTTGGAAACTCATGTTCAGATACATTTTTCCACCCCAAACTCTTCCCCCATGGGCCATATGCAAATAAGAAAAGGGACAACAGCTCACCTCCATTTCCCTCAGGTATGTATGGATTTCGCTGATATAGTCTGGCACGTTATTAACGTTTGGTGCTTTCTCTTCTGTGTCTGAGGTTATTGAAATATCCATAATACTTGGAGAATCTAAGCAGAGGATAACAGCCATGTTAAAATGGGCACCGTCACATCACTTCCTCACAGCCAGGGCACTTTGTGCAGGCTCACTCAGCTGGACTCGGAGTTGAGGAGGCTCTACTGAAGTCAAATGTTAGGGCAACAGGGAAGTTCCCCCTTCCCCTTTTCTTTTTCCCTCCAAGAAGAAAGAGATGGAAAACACTCTTGCAACTATGTACTACTAAGTGCACCCTGTGTTACCTTGTTGCATAGATGCACATCCCCTAAGCTTAGATTGTGGTTTAAAACAGGGCAGGAGTGCCAGAGCTTTTTATAGCCTGCAGAAGCAGATCACAGGAAAACGAGGTACTCAGACATGCTACAGAAGATGGATCTGGCAGTTCCCATTTTTCACATACTGGAAAGAGCTCAAAACACTTGCACCACGACCTGGGAGAAAAACGTTTTACATCTTGGAATCTGCCTGGGTAAAGTCCCCTTCTAACTCTGTAATGGTAGCAGAGGGCGAGGGTTTATGAGTCGATTTTGTCTGTAATCCGGCCTCTCTCATTAGGTACTGATAGTTAAAGTTATAAAGTATAAAATGACCTAAAATAGCAAGACATAAGAACGCAGAGGCTCGGCTGCATTGAAAAGCTGTCGCATCCCGGTGGCAGGCTCAAAGGAACCAAACCATCCCGGGTCGCAAACCACAGCCCTGCAGCTGGCTCCGGAGATCATTCCGTGGGTGAGCTCCTCTCCCCGCGGCAGTGGGAGCAGGCGGGACGCGGCCTGCACGGCGCGGCGGGGCCGGGGTGTCACCTACCGAAGCTCAGCTCCATGGCGTTGCCCAGGGGGGCCAGGGGCCGCCGCTCCCCCAGGGCACACACGGCCGCACGCAGCCC
>WEIU01020892.1:33701-61317 GCA_013389925.1 Aegithalos caudatus
AGAGGGACGGACAGACAGACACGGGCGGACACGGGAGGGCGGGCAGGCCACGGGGAGGGAACGCGGCTGCCGGGGACACCAGGCCCCGCGCTCGCCCAAAGGAGGGGGAGAACAGCCTCGGGCGTTCCCGCCGGGAAACGCGTGTGGGAAACGTGCTGGAGCTTGCCCAGCCAGGCTCGTGGACGTGTCCTGGGAGACGGGGAGAGGGGGGTTGAGTCTGGAGAAAAGGAGGCTCGGGCGGGCAGACCTCATCCCTCTCTACAGCTCTCTGAAAGGAGGGGGTAGTGAGGTGCACGCAGCGAAGGGGCAAGAGGAAATGGCCTCAGGATGAGACGGGGGAGATTTCGATTATCAAAGAATCGCAGATCACAAGGGTACTCTCGTTCCAACGATCCTGCTATGGGCAGGGACACCTCTCACTAGACCAGGCCGCTCAGAGCCCCATCCAACCTGGCCTTGAACACTGATAGGGACGGAGCAGCCACAGCTTCTCCGGGGAGCCTGTACCAGGGCTCACCCGCAGATGAGACAATTGGGAAAAAAATTATCACTGTTAGGGTGAGTCACCATTCCTGGAGGTGTTTTAGAGGTGTCTGGATATGGCACTGGGGGATGGGGTTTAGGCATTACAGTGATAATGACAAGTTGAGGATTGGACTCTTCCACCTTTGATGATTCTATGCCACTTCCAATCGAGCTGATCTTTTTTACCTTCAAACAGAACTCGGTCTTCACTGGCTGCTTCATCTCTTCTAATTTTAAATAAAACCAAGGGAGAAAGTAGGTGGAGTTTTCAAATGAAGTACAGGGAGACTGGAGGAGCATTGAGGAAGTTTAATGCCATCCATTCCTAAACAAAATGTAGCTTTAAAGGGAGCTGTCTTCAGTCTAAAATTCAGAGTTCTCCCCCCTCTGCACACACCAGCTACATCAAGTCTGGTAGACATTCTCATACCACATTCTCAGCACAAAAGGAAAAGCTAAGCTAGGTACAGCTTAAACACACGGATTTCTTCCAAATCCATGAGTCTCTGGAAACCAGTTTCTTCATCCATTCTTGCAGCTGGGGGACCGGCCATGTTGTCAAACAGTGGTGAAAACACCTTTGCCAAAAGGGTATTTGGTATTTACATCTGATCCTTCTTGAG
The DNA here is from genome assembly GCA_013389925.1 of Aegithalos caudatus. Taxonomy (NCBI): domain Eukaryota; kingdom Metazoa; phylum Chordata; class Aves; order Passeriformes; family Aegithalidae; genus Aegithalos; species Aegithalos caudatus. The sequence continues at coordinate 34,850 of WEIU01020892.1, forward strand.
CTATTAACACTGTACGTAAAACCTCTGCACACAGTCAACATACACAACAGTTTATATGAAGTTTACTACTGTATCCAACATGATAATAAATATGAATAAAACCTAAGAGCTGACTGTACAACAAAAGGGGAAAGATGTTTTTGTCTTGAAAGTGAAATGCCTTGGTTAAAACTAGAAAAATTACTCTGGTTTTTCCTTGTCAGGCAGCATCAAAAAAAGCGATCAATGCATCTTGATCACCGCCATCCAGAATTTCTAGAAGAAGAGGAACTTTGGTTTTCACATTGGTACCTTTAAATTTAAATTTATCTATGAAGAGATCTGTGATCATACCTGCAAAAGTAAAATTCCAGGAATTACTATTTATTTTCAGTAGGAGGTATCTACTTTTAACCATGATTATGTACCAAGTATTCCAGTTGTTAGAATACTTTTTAAACTTCACATTTTAAGCAATAGTTTACTTGTAAACAAATCCAAGCCACTTAACTTTTATACATTCTTAAATGCCATCCTGAATTTGAACATCACCTTTAACCATGTCCATAAAGACAAGAATCATCTAAATATAAACGGTTGTCTATTTCAGCAGTGTCTCTGGACATTAAGCCCCATTTAAATAAAGCTGAACTGTCAACAAACCATAAAGTCTATCGAGATGTGATGGTTGTCTCTTGTATTCCTCAAGCAGCTGATCTGCCTCTTCCAGAATGCTGCGGTATTCTGGGAGCAGGAAGTCCACGTTGCCTTCATGAACTTGTAATTCCTCAAAGACAGTTTAAAATGGTAAGAGCTATCAGCAGGTAAATATCATAAAAGCAGGTAAGGAGAAACTAAGCTTAGATATGGAAGTACTTCAAAGGGAAGACAATCCCCTCCTAAACTAGCAAGTGTTATTTTCAGAGTGCCTCATTTTCTAGTCTTCGAAGGAAATGCCATATGTCGCTTCATAGACTGGATTCTCAAAATTCTGTGTATTACAGCTTCCAGCTCTGAGCCAGAACAGGATCACACCATACAGACTCAAGCTTTGACCATACCTTCAATTTTAGAATTAATGAATTCCTAAAAAAGTGTAGCACACACTGAAGTCTGAAGGTAAAAGTAAACTCTGAAAGTATCACTCAATTTGTGACAGCAAAAAAATTTGAAGGCCTCTTCTAAAAAGCCTCAGTCTATCAGCAGAGCAATTTGGGATAGTTGAGAGTATAGATCTTTTTATCCTCCAGAGAAAGGTACTTCTGTTCTAGACAAGAGGTAATTATGTTGTGCACTGTGAGACTGCTGGGATAACAGCTTTCATCAAACATTAGATTATTTTACTGCCTGTCAATAAGTTATCATCCAAAAAATCAGTGACCAAAAAATTTGTCGAAGATTTGCTGTCTAAAACAAGCAAGATGTACAACGCCATTATTATTGCACAAACACAATAGGCATTAAGAATAAATTCTCTATTATTGTTTACATGCCTGGTTTGCCAAACCAAGCCTAAGTAAAACCCTTTTAATGATAATAAAGTTTCACACTGTTCTCATTGGTAGCCAGCTTTTCCACTACCTAAAGAGCTCTGACAAGTATTTGACCCCCCCAAAAGGACAAGAGAGAACTTGTTGAACATTTTTAGCTCCCCTCCTATTAAATAAAAAATATCGAATTGATGATGGTGAGCTTTTGACAGGAAAATCCTGGCTGTTGGAAAAAAAGTCCAAGAACTGAAACAAACTGCCTAACTGATACCTCCCAAAGGCTATTGAGGAGGGTATTAAGCAAAAGATTCAAAAGCAAATCATTCAGAAATTATGGGACACTGGGATGAAGTTCCAAAGCAAAGAAGTTGCATCTGGCCTGGATGACCTAAAAAACTATAAATGTTAGTGGAAAGAGGGGCAGAAGGAGCTGGAAAATAACAGCAGGCTAGGAGTGAACATTAGATGATAAAGCTGGATGCCCTTCTATCATCTAATTGAAGCATCTTCAGTAATCCTACATGTTATTCACTATATAGCAAAAGAGAAAATTTTCCTTGAAGAAATTTGTCTCCTAGACACCTACAACACGTTTTAATTTAACTTAAGAGAACAGAAAGGGAACAGATCCCCACATGACACACACCTGATCTGAGCTATGGTTTGGTATCTGACAGCAAAACCCCCATAAAAATCAAACCCCAAGAGTTCAGATACTTACTCTTAAAGCATCTATTAAATGAACCTTCTTAGCCAGCAGCTGCTGATACTCTAATTTAGGGTGGATAAGCTGTAATGTGTGCCTCACAGATTCTTCATTTACATCTAGCAGGGAGTAAAAAAGAACGCCAACAAGCAAATGAGTACTACATATTCCATTTATGGAAATAACAAATGAACTGAAGGACAACAAAACAGAGAAGGATTTTTACCATACGATATGTTGAGATTAATCTTCCTTTTAGTAGCCTCTTTGGAAAGCACATCTTTGAGGATGGATATTGTAGAGATGTTGTCAGATTTAAAATATCCCTCACCTTTTCTATAAAAGAAGAAAAAATTTAAATAAACAAACTTGAACACAGAAGCATACATTAGGTTTAGTAACTGTATTTTACCTGTAGGTACTTTCAAGCTGTGTTCCCAGGAAAGTGTTCTGAAAATAAAAGGTGATGCACTCTCCAGCAGGAGTCTTTTCAGGCACCTCAGGCAAGCAAAACACAACCCAGGAGTGAATTTCAGCAAAACTGAACTGGCCTTTGAGCATCAGTGTATTCATGGGCCTGTGACATTGTGAAATTAAAAGAGAAAAAGGACAGTTAATAGTTAAGAAGGAGGGACACAGTCCACATAAAAAAAGTTCAGCTCCATGTGGTTGTTTCCTTTTAATCAGCACCCTGTAAAAAATCAGGTGTCTCCCTAAGTACAGATACATATTGCAGATTAAAGCTGTTTTTCTCTACTTCAAAATGCAAAGCTACATGCACATTCAAGTTACACCTCCCACTAGGCATGTCAGATCTAAAAAATAAAAAACCAAGTTGCAAATTTTTGATGTCCTGTTGCAAGTTGTTAAACGTGAAATTTAGGATAAAGGTAAATAACTGACAAGAGCAAATATGAGTAAGACAGAGCCTCAAGAGCCTCCTGTGCTGTAAACACCATATGTAGCATTTTTATTAAGAACAAGGCATAATGGAGCTCATTTGCACACTGAAGCCCTTGGTATCCTCCTTTCAGTCTTTCAGTTTTGGTTTGAACAAGCAGATCCTTGGAGGCAATATGAGATGTTAGCTGAAGGTGGGCAAAAATCCACCCAGAAATTGTGTAAAATACTAAACTCCTGTAACAGAGAAATCAAGGTAAAAAAGTCCTGGTTCAGTTTTGGGGCCAAGTTAGCTGTGAAAAAAAAAAAATTAGAGGAAAAGGGTGGACCAGAGAATGAGGCTGAAACTGAAAAGTCACAGTTACCTACAGAGGAAAGTTTCCTTTCTACCACACCCTCAGCTCTACTAACACATGGGGCTGAACTATAACTCAGGGCAGTAAAATGAAACATAGCCCTAAAACAAGAACCACAAGGAACCCTTTTAGTCCAGAATTTCTATTAAGAAATCCGTGAAATGGAACTACAGGCTCAAAAGTGTAGGTTAGGGGTTAGAAAGTCCATACTTACATTAACAGAACAAATGTTTCGGCTGGCTTGTATCATTTTTTCCATGTGAAAAAAGGCATTGATATTTCTTTGCACATACCTGTCCTGGTCAATAGAATGAGTTCTCTGGTGAAGTGAAAGTGGTTTAATTTGATATTGATGAACTTGACAGGTTTTTGGTTGAATTCTGGGAGTTACGTACGCCTGAAGTGTCCCGTACTGTCCTTCAATGGAGCGAACCTGCAGAGAGGAAAGAAAAGAAGAAAAGGGAAAAGATTATTTTATCACTGTTTGGAAATTCAAAGTATGTTAAAGAAAGTCTCTAGTATTTCAAGAATATTTAGAGTACTATATTTACTTGATAAAGCCACTATAAATAAAGCAGATGAGTCATAAACTAAATGGAATATGGTCCAGTGAAGTGCTGCTGTATTAGATTGTTGGGGATTGGATTTGTTTCCTTTGTTCTTGTGGAATTTTTTCTGTTGGGTTGCTAGGAAATTAATTGTTGGGTACTTAACCAAAACAATAGGGTGGCCAAGCACGAGTTTTGGGGCTGATATTTTCTGATAATGGGCCATTAACGCTCACCAATGACCTGACACATTCCATCATCCCATTGTGAGATGCTCCACACAGCTGGGGGGGACCCATGCATCCCTACCCAGATAAAAGGGAGATGTGGGAGCACCAGGACATCCTGTTTTCCACTGGATTCCTGGAGGAAGACTGGCCCCATCTTTCCACCACTGGACTTTGTTCAGGACCATCTCTACTCCACAGAACTGAGTCTGTTACTCCAGAAGGATTCATCTGGACTGCTTCTAACACCCTGACCTACAGGGTGTCAGGTCACATCCCTGACTCTGTCAGGGTTTCTAAAGGTTTTTGTTTGTTTTATTTGCATATTTTTCTGTACTATTACATTTGTATTTTTAATATTCCTAGTAAAGGACTGTTATTCCTATTCCCAAGGCTTTACTTGAAAGCCCCTAATTGCAAAAATTATAATAATCTGAGGGAGGAGGTTTACATTCTCTATTCAAAGGGAACTTCCAGCTTTTTGCTGGCAGATACCAGTCTTTCAAAACCAAGACATAGATGAATTAAATATTAATAAAATAACACCCTCTAACTAATTTTCTGATCAGTTAAAATAAAAAGCCTCAAAATTGAGAGTTTTACAGGTATCAGATTAGGAGGCTGCAACAAAAAGGAGAAAACCTCATGCCTATGTGCATGCTGAGCATTTTCTAATCAGGATTTCCTTCATTATTTCCTGAGGTGGTTGCCATAAAATGTGTGAATTTGGTGGATCCTTAAAAATAAACTGCAAAACACCCACATCCCTTTAAGTATAATAAGCATGGGATGACAGGATTTGTTCTGCTTTCTCTCCAAAATACAAATGGAGTCTATATTCCCTGGTTATTTCCCAATATAACTTCAGACACTTCAGAGGATAAACAGTGCCAAGGTTTCTTTCCCACACCTCCCTCAGCTTTAAGTTTCACACACTGCCTTCAGAATCCTGTAGTTTCCCAGTCTGTGGTGTCCCCACTGCTTTCATCTTAGGGACACACTCAAAAAGAGCCCAATGCTCTCATCTGACATATTTTTAGAAGCCTTTAGAAATCCTACAGATAAATAAAAAGGAACACAAGCCCCAGATTAGGTCTCAGGAAAAAAACAGCAGTAGAAACTGGACTGATCCATGTAGAGAACTCTCCATTCCAAAGCAGGATTAACCATTAATTGTATGGAACATATTTTTGAGCGTTGTACCTTAAGTTCAAGTCTTGTAGTATTTGCTTGGCATCTGTAAGTTGCAAGAAGAAAGTTGCTATTTGGCTGAAAAAAGGAAAAAAAAAAAAAAACAAAAACAACTAATCAGGAAATTAATACAAAATAGGCCTCTGGATTCACAAAATTTCTACTGGTCTGTTTTAACTGTAGATATTCACTTGTTACAGTGAAGTTTTTGCTATGCATATACAGCTATTTACAATAGTTAAATACAAAAAAGTAATCTTTGGTTCTCCTGAATGTTCCAATTAGTTTTAATTATGATAGAGTTAAAAAAAAAATCTCTCTGTAAGGAGAATACAACCAAAGCCTCTTATACTCTTTAATATTTCTACAAAGATTACATAGATACCTGCTTTTCATCTGAAAAATGCCTGTCAGCTTGCCCCACTCATCTGCAAAATTAGTTCAACATTCAAAATCAGTAGCAGGATCAGTAAGAAAATACACTCCAAACAGCACTAAGTTAATCATCATAAATGGCACAAAACCTAAAAGAAAAAGCTGATTTCTGTGAGCTCCAGGGCAGAACAATGATGTGCAAATTCAGTTCTTAAAACTAAAATAAAGAACTGTTAGAAGAGAAAAGATTTTACAGATTTTCATAAATCCTAAGGTAGTTTCTGGATTTTCTCCTCAGCTCTCAGTGTCAATACTAATTCTGTAACTATTTAACTCTGTAGTTATTACATCTATAAAAGAAGGCACACAAACATTTGACTCCCCACACAGCAGAACTGTCATTCTAAAGGCATTTTTTAGAAATTAAGTAAGAAATGTAACACTTCACCTAAATTAATTGGAAGTAAATGTACATGAGCCTATGAAATCCAGAGAAGAGAGCAATACTGAATGTATCTCTCACAGTCCTCTTCAGGAACGAAAAAAAAAAAAGGAAGAGAGCAGATATTTTTGCACATATTTAGGTTTGCCTTATGTCAGGACCTGCCTTTAACTCCTAATTCTGCAGTATCTCTAATGAAGCTATGCTCTCCACAATTACCAGATGAGTAGTTTAACTGATTGTGTTTTAAATCAGAGATCTATAAATCCAAGTTCTATTTTTACTATACAATAGTAAGAGCTTCCACCACGCCATCTCTACAGACATCACCTCCTCTGTTTCACTCACCTCAGAATCACAGCTGCTAAAACTAACAACAGCAGAATTTTTATCCACATCCAGCAAGTCGAGTGGGACGTCACTCTGCAGAACACAGGAGGAAGGAAAAGTAAAGAGCTTACACTGCTGAGTAGCTCCAAATGCATTTATCCTCTGTCATCAGTCTCTGTAGTAAGGGAGAGGCAAGGAGATTGCTTCATCTCTGAGGCAAAATCCTAGCAGACACGCAGCTTACTCCTTAATCTTGGAGTAACATGATGATCTTTCTCTTATTCCCTTACAGACTCCTGAACTCCTGGGGGGCTGGCTTACCACCACCTCAGTGTAAAATCAGTAACTGTCTTTCAGACATGAAAGGTAGATGAAACAATTTCATTATTTCTCATTTAGCTATGGAAACATCTGATATGATACAGTGGCAAATTAGCTGTAGCTTAGCATTGCTCTGTAACATCCTTAATAACAACAGGATTTTTATTAAGAAGTGAAAAATAAAATCGTACAATACTTCTTTCCCATTTGTTAGAGAAAACTCATCTCATAAATTCCTCCTTGTCACATTTTTCTCCTCATGCATTTCCCAAAAGAAGGTAATTTAGTACTGCTACTCTTTCTGACTAACAAAGATGGCATTAATTTCAGCTGATACCGTAGCAGGAATTATTAATTAAGGTTACTGTGATGGTCAGGAGTATTTCTCCCCAGCTGCACACAAATCACATGCTGTTCCACACTGAAAGTGAACAGGTGGCCCACAACATTCTGAAATTAAGTTTTCCACTACAGAGGACACTTGACTGGTGAGTGAGGATTTGCGCCTCATTTAATTGGTTTTTAATAAGGACATGCCACAGAAAACATAAAGTTACAAAGAAATCTCCTGTCACAGCAGGCACTTTGGTCTGCTTTGGCAAGGTAAGTTTGCTCTGTTCAATACAGATTTGTTGTTGTATTCGTTCCCTAACAAGCCATGTCCTTAAGATCCTGTAACTTGGCTTTCAGAACTAGAAAGTCCCTGAGTGTTTTATTTATGCATCAAGAAAGCCAACAAGAAAGAAGCCCCACTGACCTGCACCAGGACATTATCTATGGCTGTCTGCACCTCCAAGATGAGGCTGTAGCTGGCATCATCCTTGTTCAGTGTGAACTTGTCATTCACACTGAAGGCAGGTACTGAGGAAACTGCAGTGCTGGACTGAGAGGACTGCTGGTATTTGTCCCGTTCCTGAAGTACTTTTATCTGCAATTGTTCCAATTCATTCCTAGAAAAGGGAAACCATTTCTTTAAATGTCTTTTAAAAAGGCAACTATATAGCTACCCCAGAAGTTAAGTAGTTTAAACTTGCATGGCAATCATGTTTATCTCCTGTCCTCAATTTTCCAGCCAGAAGTGACTGATGACTCCCCTTTTACGTACTTAGCAAAGATAAAATATAAACTTTATCACATGGACACGTGGATTTTATATGTTCCTTGCCAAAAGAGGTTTTTGAGACCCAGGAAAGGACAATCTTTTTCCTTCAAGAGTACAATGCATTTTGAATAATATGGTAGTGACTTCTTTCCTGCCATCATTTAGAAGCTATAGAGCAGCAAGGAAGAAAGGCATCTTATCTTGCTGATACTGAGGCAGAAAGCATTAAGACATCATCATGTGAAGGCAGGATAGAGAAAGAGCATGAAATGAGGCTGCTATTCATTTCTACTTTGAAAAGGATTGATTCTACTTCTAGATATATTAATGATAAAGAAAATCCAGTGAGATAGGAAGGAGAGATGACATTTCAGCTTTCAACATTTTCATTCTTCCATTTAAATTTCTTTCTAATGCAATTACCTTAAGGATGAAATCTTGCTCTGCATTTCTTGACTTAATTTTAGTTCTTCACCTGATCCACCTTCTCTATGGACAGGTTCTGTAGTCAGTCCTGTCAGCCAGCCTAAACCAATATATGAAGTTTATATTCCTTATAAGCTAAAAAGAAAATTCAGCACTCAGCTGTATGTGTGGAGTGACGTTTGTTCCATGCACTGGGTAGAGAGAATTGAGCCAAATTTAATCCTTTTTAGTAGGATTAATCCTAGATACTGAGCATCATTTTTTATAGGTTTCATTCTTAAACTGGAAAACATTACTTTTTTTTTTTTTCTATTAAGTACTTTGAGCAATAAATTACTCTCTAACTGTTTCTAACTCAACAGTTGGATTTTTTCTCACCTCTTTTTCTGACAAAACCTTGAATTACTGGCAGTACTCAAAACAAAACAAAAGCTGTGCAATGTGCTTATAGCAAACTGGATGGTGGTCAGTGAGCTTAGAAATTGGATGCTGCTGCTTGAAAAATGTTATACTTTGCTTACTAAATTACATTTATTTATAAAAGCAAATAATAATTGATTACATTCTGATACCTCAGGCATGATATGCAGCCATGAATGGATGTTTACAGCTCTGGTTCCCTGCCAAAAACAGTCTAGTGCACGTCCTACCAGAATTCCCCTTTGAAAGCCCAGTGGGGAACATGAGCTTTCACTTTTTCCCTTTCTTCTATGATCCATGGGTGTCTACAACATTCCCACTAAAAGAAGCCACAAAGGACTTAGGCTGCAACAGTACTGTGGCAAATCATACCAAAACAATTCATATGAGGTCAGGTGTAAGGGTCTTTTGATCCTTGAAAAAGGTTTCAAAGAGGAACACCATTATTTCTCAGTAACTGAATGAGGATTATATCTTGCCAAATGACATGATTTTCATTACAAGAAGTTTCAATAAGTTAAATTTTAGCACTGAAGGTAACTAAAGAGAGAGAATTAGCAATCTTTTAGTTCCCAGCAGCTGACATATGCAGCATGTTTATAGTGGCCTCTGTCACAGACAGGCCCATAGCTCAAGTCTTACAGAGGAGCTCCTGAGGTGCCTCACATGGGGGGAGCTTTATTTCCTACTAAAATCAAAATCAACCCCATTTAAAGCATTGTGAAGCTGAAAAGGAATGAAATTACATAAAAGATAGAAAAATATGCTTGTATATCAATATTTTTCATATATATTAAAAAATTATAACTAATTCCTTCAGACACACTCATTAATTCATCACAATAAGGCAGCAGTTTACACCAAAATATAGCCAGTCACTGTGTTGCACATGATGAATATCTTAAAATGTAAAAATCCCCAGTTTAAGTGTAGGAAACTTTTTTTAAAGTGTAAATATTAAATCAGAAGAGACCTTTTCAACTCAAAATTTTAAGAGATGTGAGCTGCACTAACAACATATCCTGCTTCATTTTATCACCTCACCACACGTGGCATTTATTGTGTCAACGATATGAAGCTTACCTGAGTATGTTGCTGCTAAAATTTCATCATAGCCATCTTTTCCCACACAGCCACCCTGGATTGATGCAATGCTCTCTGATAAAGCCTTCAAATAAACACATTCAAGCAGAGGGAAATATCACTGCACTCATTTTAGAACTTCTTGGAAGATTCTACTCCACATAGCAAACACATTGCACAGTTGAAAAGACCACAGTCATAGACACTGTTTTTCCAGAAGAAATCAGCAATCTGACTGAAGTGAAATGATCCCTCATGAATGATTTATGTTAAATTATTCTAAACAATTAATAACCAAAGTAATCATGCTCAGTGAAGCCCTGGCAGCTTACATTGATTGATCTCTAAGTCACAGACTATACACATAAAACATTCTCAGTATTTTCACTCAGAGAGTAACTCTGTGTTAAGTTTCACCCAGCAGTCAACTAAGCCAAGACTTTAACATACACTCTCTACATTACAATGATTTTTGTTCAATTCACGACTACTTCACTTTCTGGTTCTTACATGTTACCATACTGGTTTCAATTTCATATTGTCAACGTTACAAACCTCTTAAATGAAAACCAAGCCACGTATTTTAGCAGTAGTGATCGTGTAAGTTTTGAAATACAGATTTTTATTTTTAATTAAATTTTTTTTTCAGCAGAGTATGAAGAATGAGGACTTACATAATCATATCGAAGGACAGGATCATCAGCACTCTCAAAGTTATAAATCTCTATCATTCCATCATCTCGCCCAACAAGTAATTCCTTAACTCCATCTCCCAGAATGTCAAAACTATCAATACACAGAATACCTAATGAAGAAGAAAACAAAGCCATTTGCTTAATCTCTGTTAGTTTATGACAAGATAGTACACAGGCCATACTCAGTTACACAGAAACAGGCTCCTGGCCAGGTTTTAAGGTGTTACAATGAGATTTCTGGAGGAGTCCTCAAGGGTGAAGTCCCTCCCCGTCTCCCCCGTGCTTCAAGGGTTCAAGGTTAACTTTTATGGTTCCATATTTCATAGAAAGACTAAGGACATAGTTAGGAAGCATTTTAAGAAAATAATGTGGTGATAACCCTTTTAATTAAATAAAAATGTATTTATATATTCCATTCCTGATTTTCTCCTTTACAAAGCAGTATGGGCTAATATATGTCCAAGAAGCAGCAGGCCAAGGCTAAAACTGGGAAAGTTCTGATCAGTTATTGTGGGGACATATTCCACATTCAGACAAAACTCTTTATTATCACTCTTTAGAGACCTTAAAACCACTAACATCTGGTAAGTTTGGCAGGTGTATTTGCCAAATAAACACACACTTAGAAATAGAAAAACAATAAACATCTCAATCATATTTGAATCAACACTGTTTTACAAACATCACTTTAAAAATAGTGTAAAAACAAAAGCTTGCTAACATACTGGAAATAATATGAACACAAAATCCAAAGCAAGACAAACTGATAAAAATTATTTGTCAGAAAAGGAGAAGAAAGAAAGAGACCTTTGTCATATTAGTATTGCATACTGACATAATCACAACATGCCTCCAAAGTTATCTATGAGTAAGATTTCTTCATTATTCTACTCTTAACAAAGCCTCAGGTATGCTGGAAAGCTAAAGACTGAGAAATTGAGACACATACCTCCTCTCTTCTTTTCATTTCCAATTTCCCACCTTGGTATTGCCTTGGTACCAGTAATCTGGGTGAGACCCAATTTCCCATCAGAAGTCCCATACACAATTTCTTCCCCAGTATCCCCTAAACACAGAAACTGAATTTAGAATTGATAAAATCAAGCACACCAACTTTAAAATGTTGTGTAGTTACACTCTGCAGCCCATGAAAAAAGAAAACACTGAATTAGTGATGTGCAACAGAACTGTCAGGCTTCAAGCCTGAAAACAAATCCATGAAAACTGCACCCATCCTGATAATTTCCTTGTGGCTATCACTACTCTGTGTTTGGCTGCATCCCTGCACTGGAGTTCTGCCTAAGAACCAGTCAGAATCTATTACTATATTTTTCAACAAAGTTAAGCTGAAGCATAAAGGCTATTCAATGGACTTTACAGAAGAAAAACAGATAAATCCTTTCAGAATACACACCCAGCAGTGCCTGGTGGGCAATTAAGAACTACCTTCCCAAACCAGTTCTGGATGTTTGTCACACAATCTAACTGAATCTAAATTAAGCACCAGATTAACACCCTAAAGCGATTTCTATGAGGTTAGAGCAGATTAGCAAGAAGGATGAGCAAACTATTTTAAGTTTGAATCTTCCACTCTTCGTTTCTGTTAGCTCTACTCAGTATTTTCACCTATCCATGTATTCCAGGTATGGAAATCCATGTGTAAGAGAAACACACACCCAAAACCTGGACATGGCCCCCAAAAGTCCAGTTTGTTTTTACACAGTGAGACCCCTCAGATCTCACTAGTGCTGTAAGAGGCCTTCAATTAAATGTGAATATAATTTTGGAACTCTCTAAAACAGTCATATCTCTGTGTCTATTTATATGTAAAAAATCACCTCACATAGTCACTTTTCTGCTGCAATTTAACATCAGCTTAAAAATAAAAACAAAATAATTAACAAAGACAAGCTACAAATTCTTAAAAATATAGTAAAATAGTATTATTAACTATGTGTATATTCAAAATCTTGTTACCCCCATTTCCATTGCTCAGAGCAAGAACAGTAGGTGGTCCAGGAAGTTCTACTTCATACAGCAAATCAGATCCCTGAAGACAAAGAGAACAATCTTAAATTAATTTGTTAAAAAAACAAAACAAAACAAAACAAAAAACAAACAAAACACCAGCCACATCCGGGTTCAAAGCCCCACAGTGACAAAATTGTTATGGATCACACTAAAAGGTAAGATTTACTTATTCAAACTCCTATGGCAGAACCATTTCTAAGCTGAAAACAGGGTGAAATCTGTAGAAATAAAACATAGGATCCTTGAAATGTGTTATCATTAAAAATAATCCAGGAATTTACCTGGCAATTTAATATGTTAAACTGCTTTGTATCACTTAAGACTTGTTGCAACAGTAATTTATGAGAGCAAGAATTCCCCAAGTGACAAAGACTTCAGGAAATTAAATATGTATGTAAGCACTTTTAATTAGAAGGGACCAATTTGGCATCAACTTCCACCTACAAATTCCAAAGCCTGTTTATAGTGGTTTTGTTAATCCTAATTTTTTGCAACTTTATGATAATGATTTTCCTTTTAAAAAAAAACAACAAAAAGGGAACGCACCAGAAGCAGCACTGCCAAGTAAGGCACAATACACTGATCCTTATGATGTTTAAGCCATGCTGACAGATATTCCCTGAATAATTTGGCCAATTCCATAGCATCCATACATAAAACATAAAGAAGGAAGCTTTTTAACCTGTAACACCCTGAGGACTCTGTCCTGACATGCAAGCACTGGTGTGATGCACTTCACTTTGTCTACAGGAAGGCAGAGAACATCATTGATTTTATCTCCTGATAGGAAGTAGTGCTGGTCCTTGCAGTCACAGTAATGGTTATAGATGTAGCTTGCACAGAGAAAGAGATCTGCTCCTGAAATGTACCTGAGGAAAAGAAAACACTTCCTGTAGCATCTTGCTGCAGCAGGAGTCTTTGATGCTTTTATGGCTTACTACCCTTGCAGCTCCAAGGTATTATGGAGCCCTGCAAGATGTTCCAGCTTTTAGAGTTCCTTATAAATCTTAAAAACATGAGGTTTCTATAGCTCTCACATTTCTATTCTGTCTTCAGGTAAATCCCTAAAAATATATTTATAGAAATTTCATTACTATAATTTTTTATGCTGATTTGTCTATGGCACCATCTTAATCTTACAACACAGTCCAAACTAGATTTTGTTCCAGGAGCTACGTGGACAGGACACACCGTGGCAATAACCCCAGCTCTACTCACACACATTTTGCACTGCTGTGAGTGCCTCCAGACCACTCCCAATTCCCCCTACACTTCCAAAACCAATGATATTCCAAATTCCTGTTACGGGTCGCAGCACAAGCTGAGGCTGGACTTGCACTTAGTATCACCTACGCAATGTGCTCAAAATTATTGCATAAAATCATAAACTAACAATCTGCTACAGCTCTCAAAAAATACAAAATATCATACATACATAGCTTTGATGCTTTCAGTAAGGTTAGTTTCAAAGGAAAGAAACTGCTTCCCTCTTTTTGTGAAACCTCTGACTTCGGATCCTATAGCAACAAAAATTTTCTCCTGTGGTGTATTAAGAGCTCCTCCCAGCTCCAGTCTGGAGATCTTTTGTCCTGGCAGTGTCTTGAACACTGGCTATCAACAGGAGAACAATTTTCATTATCACAATATCATATTTATGGTAATCTTCTAACATAAAGGATAAGAAATTACTTTGCAACTTCTGTCAAAACTAAGATGCAATGGGTTGCACACAAAAATAATCTCTATATTTATCTTCAGAATCACAGAGCAACCAAGCATTTTATAAGTAAATAAATAGAAAAAGCTTTAAAACATAGTAAATTAAGTCTTCACTACTTCAGTGTAATTTATTCATCCATGGGAAAAATTTAGCACTGCTGTCAGCTGTTTTGTTTGTGGTTGTTTCTTTATTTTAAAGAACAACACACACACATTTCCTTCTCTCACACGTTACAGTCTTATTCCAGAAGTCTACATTGATTTATTTGTATTGCAATAGAATACTTATGAGCTAACCATGAACTTCCTGGAGAAGAAAACCCGTGAAAGAATAATAATTTTTCATTGAGCTGGGCCAATAAAAAGCCATCAGCTTGTCCAAATCCCTAAGGTGATTTAATGAATCTCTGCAGGATTTTGTCCCGTTACAATAACAGTGTATGTGCCCAGGTTTAAGCCCAATTTAACTGAAGTGCAAAATGTGTGGAAATTACTTTTTTTTTGGTGATGACCCACATTAGCTTTTGCCTCTGTAACTGTGGAGGAATCTGTGCTTTACCAGGCATGAGATCAGCATGCCCTCACCACAGTTAGGCATCAGTCCACAGCTCCATCTAGACACCTTCCATGGGCATCTTATTTGCCACGACAATAAAAATGGACTTTCAAAGATCACTGGGAAGAACATTTCAAAAATAAAATTTTAAATTGAACAATTCCACTTACCACAGCTTCCCCCTTTTTTATGCCAAAACATGTAACGACCCCATCCTGATCTCCAACAACCACCTTCAAAGGTACAATACATGGTTATTTTTTATTACACACACAATTATGTTTTTTAACTGTGCACTTCCTGCATTCATAAATCACAGAATGGTTTGGGTTAGAAGGGACCTTAAAGATCACTCAGCTCCAACCCCTTGCCATGGGCAGAGACACCTTCCACTATCCCAGGTTGCTCAAGTTCCATCCAACCTGACCTTGAACTCTTCCAGGGATGGAGCAGCTACAGCTTCTCTGGATAACCTGTACCAATGCCTCACCATGCTCAGAGTGAAGATTTTTTTCCTAATATTTAATCTAAACCTACTCTCTTGTCAGTTTGAAGCCATTCCCCCTTGTCCTGTCATGATATTGCAAATAGTCGCTCTATTATAAAATTTATGATATTTTCATATATTTAAGAACTCAAAATTCTTGAGAACTTAATTACATACAGGAGCATACTTTAAAGATCTATATAAAATGCTACAGATCTTGAACAGGACATTGAACAGCAGTTCAGGTACAGGCATTTACAATCCTTTTCCTCCTTCTACTTGCACACTTTGGCAACCACGAGGTGAAGATGTATTTGGAAGAATTGTGTTTTCACACTAAGACTTTACTATCGAAGAAAAAAATGCAGTTATTTTTATTGCGTTTCCCTAACAAGGTTTCCTTAATTTGAAGTTAACATTAATAAAAAGTTTTAAAAAACTTAAAAATAACTATTTTATAGAAACATCAAGGTTGGAAAATCCTTTTAAGATCATCAAGTCCAACCGTCGGGGTGTCATTATTATTGTAATTCCTGACAGCCAGTGCCAGATCCAGACACCTCTTAAACACCACCTCTCCAGGAATGGTGACTCCACCAGCTCCTTGGGCAGCCTATTCCAATGCTTGACCATCCTAACAGTAAAATATTCTTTTTACTATCTAATCTGAATCTCCCTTGCCTCAGCTTCAGGCCATTTCCTCTAGTCTTAAGTGTTAGTAAAACCACATTGGAGAAATATGGAAGAACTCCCTTGTGGTTTCAGCAATGCCGTAAACCACAAAAATTCCTTCCCGGTTCTGAAGTTTTCCAATCACAAAATCAGATTTTTTTTCTGTTTTTTCCAAAAAAAGGTTTTCCAAACCCCCCAGATGGGGTTGCACAGTCGTTCCCTGTGACGTCCTATATCTAAGGAAACTCCAGAGATGATTAACGATAGGATGAGGCATAGGACAGGAGAGGCAGCGAAGCACCAGGCTGTCGGTACCTTCTGCGTGGCCTTCTTCCCGGAGGCAGGCAGCAGCCTCATCGTCTTCTGCGCCGTGACTCCCACCTGTGGATGGAAGAGACGCTCCTGAGCGAGGCCCGGAGCGCCGGGACGCGCCTCGGGCCGCTCGCAGGCCCCGCCGCACAGCCNCCGCCGTCCGTCACCGCGGCAACCTCCGCGCGGAGCCCGCCTCCCAACGGGAGGGGCGGGGCCTCGGTCAGATGGGCACTGCGATTGGCTGGGACGCCTCGGGGGCGGGGCGAAGGGCGGGGCGAGGCGGGAGAGCTTCAGGGCTTCTCCGGCGGGAGCGGCCCTGAGAGGGTTCCCGGGGCTCCATACGCGAGGAATGGTTTATGTAACAAGGAAACCAAAAATACCAGTCTTGTAGGGAGTCTGAGTTAAAAAAATAAAAAATCGTTACTCTTCCCAGAGCAAACACACTGAATTAAGCAAGGGTCGGTGCGGGCACGTGTATACACAGACATGTTAAACGGCGCTGCTGCCATTACATTCCCACTCACCTGGTTCTCAACAACTCCTTGTGGTCATAACCATGAGTTCTGGGCTTACACGCATTACTAGCACCACTAATAAAGAACAAAGATTTCAAGTAATCCTCCACTCATCTCTAGTTGGTTTATTGTAGTATGAAAAATCCTATTTTGTACCTGGACACTGCAAGGAACAGAGTATTATGCTGTATCTGTTAATTTTTTTTTGTCCTGCAAATTTAGTGCAAAGAATTCTCCATATGTAATCACAAACCTGTTAAAATATCAGCAGTCGATACCATTATACCTTTTTAATGCATAAATGCAAAAAAAAAAGTTATGATAGTTCTTGCTTTTAGACAATTAAAATGAAGAGAGCAATCTTTTTGTGGTGAGTTAATAAAAGTTCCTAAGACTAAATTCCAGAGAAGCTGTACATAAAGTTATTTAGTGCTAAAAATCTACAATACATTTTTTTCAAGTATAAGATACTGAAATATTATTGCCAATAAATAGTTGTGCTGTAGTTGAAGCCACGGTTCCTTTGTTGAATCATTCACATCTCAGCATATTAGGATTTAGTTTCTCACTGAGTTTATGTATTAAAATTGCCAACTCTTCTGTTGCTTGGGACTTATCCTCCAACAGTTCATAGCGAAGACTGGAGATGTCCTGTTTAATTTCCTTTAATTCACCTGCAGTAATAATGGAAAGAAACACTCATTAGCAAAGTTTAACATTCAGTCAATACTCTTCTGGTAAATGCCTGTTTCAGATTATCATCCCAAAATGTTCATGAGAGCAGGTACAGGATGGGTTAGGAGGATTTACCTCTTCATTCTCAGTGAGATGTGTTTCCATCCCTAAACAGTACCGAAGGAATTTTAACAATCCATTAGGGTCTCACACTGCGCTCCACATGTATACAGAACACCAAAGATTCCCAAAGGGTTGTACAAAGGTTAATGTATTAATCACACCAACACTGCTGAACAGCTGGTAAATATTAGTATCCCCTTTTTAGAGAGAAAAGGAAAAGAGGTTTTTTTTTTTCTGAAGGGATGTGCCAATATCACAAAGGAAAAGTGTGGCAGAGCTGGCAGCAAAACTCACAGCTTCTGAGTCTCTCCTCTTCCTTACCAACATCCTTGGAATTAGAAAAAGTCAACCAATTTAACATGATGTTATAATTTGACACAAATATAAAAAACACATGTAAACAAAGACAGCTGTCAAGGCCAGGCTCATAATAAGCAGCAGCATGTTTTCCCTTTCTCAGTTCAAGAGGAAAAGCTTTTAAAAATGTTCAAATACTGTTCTTCCAGCAAGTGTGAGGGATGTGAATTCTTACACAGCACCTGCCTCTGGAAATGATTTATCATGTACAAAATAATAGAGTATGAAGAGACACCTAAATTCTCTAGTGATGCAGAACAGGGAAAATCTCTAGGCTTTTGTTAAAGTAGTTGTAGTACACAGAAATGCCAATGTTTTCTGTTAGGGTATAGCAGACTTGAAGAATTTTGTCTTCAGAGGCTGGGTCTGTACTTTGGGTACCAATGAGATGCTGAGGACACAGAGCATTTGGCTGTGCAGCTGAAGAGTGAAACTCAAGGGTTACTTGCCCTGCTCAAAGTGGACTTTCCTCTACAAAACCTGATGCCAAAGCTAGAACCATGATGTCAGTTAAACCCCGATTCTTCTGGACCATCTTCCTAATTTAAACATATCTCTGCCAACACCAAAGTGGCATCAGGGCCCTGGATAGGGCTGGCGCTGCTGGTGACAGAACAGTCTTTTCATCAGTCACTAGGCAGATGATTTCCTACATCACAGAGCAGGAACAGGAGGAAAGCAGTGGGAATTCAGGAGAGCAGAACACTGAGTGGATTCACTTTTAGGAGCCTTTCTGCTTTTGTCACTGGCTGTACAGCTTTGTACAGCCACACAGGATGGGGAAGCGTCAGGATAACAGTCAGTGCACAATGCTGCCTTTTGAAGGCATTGAGGGGAATTTAATTTAATCTTTTTTGCTTCCTGCTTCTCGCTACAGAGAGCTACAGGTAAGCAGAGACCAACTAAGGAGCAAAACAGAAGCTTTGCTGCCTTAGCTGAGAGCTGAGCAGCCTTTTCAGGCCCCTCACTCACACGTGCACTCAGGTGCCTGATGGTGCCATGCCAGTAAAATATCTTCTGGCCTCAAGCTGTCCATCACTGCATCACGCTATTGCATGATAACATTCCAGCTAGAGCTTGTGTTTGGGGATCTGCCCAGAGTACAGGAGTTTCTTTGTTGGACTGCAGGGTTGTGCTTCATCCCTGGAAGGTTGGAGGAAGGAGGACAACCTTTGCCATAATCTCATCCCAGTGGTGAGTTAGGGCGTGCACCTGGAGCAAGCATCTCTCACATCTGCCAAGGAGCTCAGACCCACAGTTTCCCAAAAGGTCTCCAACTAAAACACAGGTTACAATTGTCATTTTTTTTCACCATGCAGCTGACTGTGGAGTTTTGTTTAATGATGGGCAGCTTCACTGGTGATTATTCCTCACGTTTTTTTTTTTAATGAGATTGCAAGTAGTTCATTAAGTAGCTCAAGTAAATTTTGTGTAATTGTGTGTTCAGACGAATGAAACAGAGAGGAAAATCCTGCAGCTTTGATTAGGACTCTGGGAGTGTGAATACAGTTAGTGGTTCCTTCATAGATCTCCTCTGTGCATTATGTCTGTGCTCTCATTTTTTTTATCTGTAAAATGGGGCCCATAATATTTCTCAGTTCTACTTCTTTAGTCCTACTTTTCCATTTCTTTGATGACATGGGCATACTTCCATTACTATCTGAGCCTCAGTGCAGTGAAATAGAAACAATCCCTCTTTTCACTCAAAACCCCCATGCATCACTGTAATACTGGCTCCTAATACAACATGAAAAAGATTGCTTCTGATATTGCAGTCTCTTTCTTACCTTCATTGACTTCATCATTTTCTTTGTCCACTTGTGCTTTCAGAACATAACGTTTTATCAGTCTCTTCATTATTTGCTGCCAGATTAAAAGAGTTATATAATCAGGTGAGATTATATAATTAAACATTGTTCATTTTTCTTTCTTAGCTCTCTCTGTCACATCTGCCTAAGAGAAAGAATGAACAGCCCCAGATGAAGCACTGGCCTCAAGTGGGCTTTTCTGGGGGCATGCTGAGAAAGGAGGGAACAGCCAACCTAGTCAGCTTTCACATCCCTTAGCCAGAAACCCATTTCAGATATTCCTTCCCCGGTTCCAGATGTTTGCTCCTCACACTTTTCCAGCTGGGACATCAGAGGCCAATTTTAAGTACTGCACGAGCTAGTTTTGAAATGCTTCAAATATCAGGCTTGGACAATAACTCTCTTTTTTTTTCAAGGCACATCCTAGACTTTGATTTCTACAGGAGGTTTTCTTTATCTGGTGAAGGCAAAATGTACTTGAAATGCAAAATTCTGCTAGAACCTTCTCACAGTTCTATTACTCAGGGCAGTGATCGCTCTATGTACTTACCTGATAGCGTGTTGGCTGATTGAGAATGCTGTTAAAACTGTGGGTTTCAAAAACTCTGGAGTTCGACTGGGTGAAAAGGTTTAACTGGGAAGAAATAAGACAAAATAAATGATGGAATTCAGAGTTAGGATTCAGCTCCATTATTCTTTTTCTTTAGACATGGGGATTTTTCTGTATTTTGCTATATTATTGTTTTGTTTTTGTTTTTTTTTTTAATGAGATTGCCTTGAATTATACGTTGGTTTTGGTTTGTTTTTTTAAATGATGATAATTTTAGCCATCCTGTTCTGTGGACGTAGGCTTAAAGTATATTTAATCAATATTCAAGTAACTCCTTGTGGGAATTATTTGTATCTTTGAACACTCATCAATTTTTGTTTTAATTGTGTTTCCCCAGATTTGGTTGTTCTAACAAAATTTAAGTCTATTTCTTGTTTCATGCAGTATTTTTAGGCAGTCTGAAATTAAGATTTATTGATATAAATGATTAATTACTACCATCAGAAGCATGGATGATAGGCTAAAACTAAAAAGAAAAGAAGACTGCTGGAATGGACACACAAATTTTCGCTGCAATGAAAAGATCTCCGAACCTACCCTTGATTTGGAGTTGCCCATTCCCATTTCAATGTCCTTCTGTAGCCGTCTCCTCCTGCACTTAGAAAAGTTAATGATCCTCATGACAAAATAGAAAAAAGATTTGGGGCTTGGTACAAGACTGAAGGGTGGAGGTAATGTTTTTCCATCATCAAAATATGACAGCCAAAGTTTAGAACGAGCAAACTTCCACTCTACATCACTGTCATCCTGTGTTAGGAAATAAAACACATGATGCTCTTGGTTTCTATGAAATGCAAAGCTTCTTTCCAATGAAACTGCTTTGAAATATCTTTCTGGTTTTAGATAAAATGTTATTTTCTTAGTAGTAAAACTTCTAGCAGTCCTGCAAAAAAATGCAACCACTTTACTTAGCCTATTTTAACCAAATTTCAGTTGTCTCTTTATGGCAATATTTAATTGAGAATGCTTACTTCAAACACATGAAACATTTAAACAAGCATAATTTTTGCATTAAGTGAAAGCCAACATATAAACTCCCTGCTATTGGAAGTGGAGCTTTCAGAGGTTTTTCAAGTCCTGTTTTTCTTATTGAAGTGGTCACGAGTTTGGTACTTGCACAAGTGTTGAAATATTAGACTCAAGGCAAAAAAAATGCTTAAAATGGTAGTGCTCACAGCTTTTTACCAGAACAAGCAAATCTGATTTATAATGAAGTATAGAAAATACAAATTGAAGAAATTGTGTTAAATACTGACAAACTTATTTTGTCCTATTGTATTCTTATTGAAGTATTCCAAGGCTGGATTATAACTAGTTTTCTCCTGCTGAATTCCCTAGCATTTCCCAGAACTCATTGAAAAGACTGAGAATGACACATCCATTTGTACACTATGTCTTAGATAATCCTTCTTCCTGTTTGTGTGGGTGTGTGCCTGCATCTGTTTGAATGCAGTACTCTGAACTCATGGTCTGGGAAGCTGGCACTATAAATGCAGTTTTACTTTCATTTCAGCGACCCAAGATTTATTTTTGAAACCCAAGTATCTTCAATACTCTACATTTTCTGATTTGTTTTTTAATGGGAGTTGGCTGCCAAATATAATGTGTACGTACATGGCACGAGATAAACTTGTTTACATCCTGTGAGGTTCTCCAGCTTGGCTGAGTTGTTAGATAAAGTGAGCCTGATTTTATACATTTTGTGATATCTTTTCCTGTGGTAATCTCTTCTTTGTACTTTTTGCATATCACTGAAATAATTCCTATTAACTCTGCCCCTTTTTCAGCATAACAGAAGAGAACAGCTCGAGAACAGAGCCCACCTCAATTTCTTGATATGAACTGTTGATCATAGCAATCAACATGTTGAGCAGAACCACCACCATTGTGACATTGTATATGCCATAAAGGACATAACCAATGTTCTCAATGAACTTGTGATCGTATTTGAGGACAACAGAGGTTACTTCAGACAAGCCAAATATTGACCAAAATAAGGTCTTGAAACTTTCTTCCACTCTGTAGGGAAAAAGAGAGGAAGGCATTGTTAGTAACTACACAAAGAAATAAGTAAGTTGTGTTTACAGTGACAGATAAACAACCTCAATGAACTTGTCTGTGAATTGGAGCACTGATAGAAACAACAAACATGCAAGGAACATTTTTCACAGCACTTTCCCTTTCTCCTCTGTGCTCCACCTATCCATCACAGTTAATAGAGCTGTAACAATACATGCAGAACAACAGGAACTAGGAAAGGTATTTTATATCAAGTAATATCCTCTTCCAATTGGCTGCCCACAAGTCTGCGTGATTGAAATATATACAGGTGAAATTTTTTCAGGCTGAAATGAAAGCTTCCATTATACAAACAGGGAACAATTGGTCTTTTCTGTTCTGCTTTCTGAGGTCTTCAGTTTTATTTTAATGCTAAGAGAGAGCACACAATATCTCACAGACTTTGTTATCCTAATGAAAAACCTGAAGGTTTTGATTTGCTTTTTACTTACAATGAAACCTCATACTTACGTTGTAAAGGCTGGGTTTAGTTTAGCTCCAAGGTAGTAGGAGTACAGTATGAACATTCCAATCATAAATGCAAGAAATACCATAATGAAAAGGACCATAAACTTGAAGATGTCCTTAACAGTCCTTCCAAGTGAGATCTGCAAGGGCCCAAAACTCTCATTTGCAGGCAGGATATAAGCGATCCGAGAAAAGCTGAGAACAACAGCAATTGCATAAAGGCCTTCAGATATTATCTGGGGATCAGATGGGAGCCATTTATCTCTAGCTGGAAAATACGAAATACAGGGGGTTACTCATTTATCACAATCTTGAGGAATAAACCTTGATAGGACTTTTCCATTAACATGTCTGAATTTAGTTGAGACAAATATTTGAGGAGCCTAATAGTTGTTGCTCTATTCCTATTTAATTTAAATCACAAATTACGAATATGAATGACATTACATTCTGTTGTAAGAAAAATTACTTCAAGAATCATGACATTTTCTTCTGCAGGTTGCATTTTAATCTGAACTAGACAATAACTAATTCCTTACTGCATTTTTTAACATGTCTGTATAAGCTACCTTAACAAGCACTATGCTAAAGCTGGGAAATTTATCCCTATTTGGTGTTTTATTGATGGGAAGTTAAGTGTTGCCTGATGAACAATTTCATTTATTAGTCATACCAAGCTTTTGCTTTTTGCAGGATATAACCTAGTTCCCATAGTGACCATAAAGATTTTTGCCAATTACCTCAAAATAAATAGGACTGTGGGTTTTACACACAATGTACACAGAAACAATTGAGTTATACAGAGATTCATAAATTGCTATGTGAATTCATGCACCACCTTAGAAGAGCAACACTGAATTAAAATGTGTTTCATATCAAAATATCCTGTGTTTCTAAAGGTGTATTTACATATGCACAAGTTCAGATTGGTTATATTGCAATTAAGGTAAGTAACAAAACCAAGTCTGCTGTTACAATATATCAAAGCCCATCCCAAAATACACTGTCAGCAGCATTTTCTTGTGTTGCAGATACTGATTAATCACACCTTTATTGACAATTTCTGCCTTGCAATAAGTGTTTAGTGGTTTTATTCTACTTAAGCAGATGTTCACAGGGCCAGCATCCTTCCTTCAGGAGGAAATGCTGATAGATGCTTATGAACATGAACAACTATCAAACAACTGAACCAAAAACTGGAGAAAGTAATCACATCAACATTTTATCTGTTGTGCAATTAGACAAGAATAAAATATAACTTGCAAATGTTTAAAATCAAGGGGGTCAAATTTAGCTCTAGGGTAGAGAAAGGCTTCTAAATGCATCCTTCAAGCTTTCCTATGTTCAGATCTGTTTGGCATAAAAACTAAGCTCACCATAAGTAAAATATTCAATTTCTGGAGGAAGTGTGACCTCGGAGAGGTCGTTCTCCTCAATGTAGTTGTCCACATACTGTTGTGCTTTTGTGGCCTGAAGGAATGCCAGGAGCCTGGCTGTGAAAGCGGCAATGAAAATGGACAGCATCCCAAAATCCAGAACATTCCATAGCTGCAAGATGTATTCCCTGGGTCCTTCCAGCCACAGCTCTTTGCATTCTGACCACATCATACCTGCAACAATAAATGAAAAAGCATGGCAATGTTTGCCAAACTGTTGTCATTTAAATTCCCTGTATTCTCTCATTTCATGGAAGTGGGTGATATTAGTGGAGCAGAGATTCATTGTAGTATCACAGCATCATCATCTCCCTCACTAAGGTTAGTCTCTCTTGGTTTCAACGGGGTTGATCAAATAGCAAGGTATTAATTGAGATTAAGTAATGGAAATATAGTTCAGACATCACCCCACAGAGGGTAGAGTCTTGATTTTGCAGTGAAAGTATTGTGGCCTAACAACAAAACCTCTCTAATTCCCAAGGAGGAAAAATAAAGTGTGGGGAAAAAAATGTCCTCTTGCATTCTTACCATTTACATTCCTAAGCCACTTTTGAATCAGAGGGATCAATTTTTCCACAAGAACACAAGTACCCAACAACACAGATGACCAAATATAAAGGGCACAATTATACTATGGTTTGTCCACTTTACAGACTGAGACGCTTTTCAGCATAGAAAGTGGAATATGGCTATGTGCAATTCACATTTCTTACTTAAACTTCTTCTCAGAAATTAATTTATGTGGATTTAATCCAGATCATGGCCACACCATAACCATGACATGCAGCTGTTGTGAATTGAGACTTTTTTTTTGATTCAAAGATGTTTCTTAGGGAAAATAAAAACACAAGAAATAACAAAATCTCAACCCCACAAACTTTTTCTTGTTCCCCTGGCCGTGTAATTCAAAGGGGCTGCTGCTGCCATTCCAACCACACTCAGGGCAGCCACTGGATTGGAAAATCCCAGTCCTTGCCTTCTGTCAAATAAAGAGTATAAGCTGGAACTCCCAAAAGGCAGCATGCAAGTGATACTCATCTCCCTATCCTGACACAGTTTAGGATAAAGCAGTGCTTAAACCAGGAGGTACAAATGACTAAAAATCTGTCCTAATGCCCTGTTACCTGCCCTAAAGGTTTATTAATTGCTGCTGGATCAGTCCCAGGTTTGGGACCTGGGCTTCACTCCTCCCTTTCAGAATTTCTATTTGAGGAAAACAGGAAGATGAAAGGGCAATATACCTACCAAGAACCCACACCATGATCAGCATTTCTGTCCAGGTGAACTGAGTGGTCTTCACCCTAAAGATCTGCTTGGGGTAATCAGTAACAGTGACATTCGGCAGCGTCGTTATGCCCTCAAATCTGTCTGAAGCATTGAACACCAGCAGGCCTAGGAAAATAATGAAGGATGCTGCATGTGCCACAAATTTCATAAATGGGCTTCGAAGAATTCTTCCAAGCTGCAAAGGCAGAATGAAAGCAGTCACTCAGTTTTCTCAAAGAAACACCAGGCATTCCAGAAGCACAAATGGGCACTCAGAGCTCAGGAGAGCCAGAAATCTCATCCTTAAAGGATATTCTTCCAAGAGCACTCAACTGTGATGCTTGACAATAGGCTCCCACAGGGAGCTGCACAGAGTATGTTGTCCTGTTAGTGAGTGCTCATGTTATTCCATAAACTCTAGATGGCAATGTTTGAGGAGAAACACTCCAAGGAATTGCAAATGTACAATGGCAGTGACCAGGAAGACTTTGTAAAGCAAGCCGAGGGAAAGATAAATTATTAAAATCTCCAACTCCAGCAAAACACTTTCCCTAACAACAAGAGCATTCTACTAACTTCTCTATAACTACATCTCTAGGAAAAATTAGCTCTTTTCTTATCTCTGGTTACTATATTCCAGCCACAGAACATATGTTCAGAGCTCTAAGTGCCAAATAAGTACCTGTCTTAAAACTAATGACTGTTCTGCAAAATGGACTAAGAAAAGTAAGATCAGAAATACTAGTTATTTTCAAAATAAATTCAGCAGGTTTAATTCACATCT
>WEIU01020892.1:70321-116002 GCA_013389925.1 Aegithalos caudatus
GAAGAGGAACAGTAGTCTTTCATGACAGTGTAGTCAAGAAAGAGCTGCATCACAGAGGTCAAAACCCTAAGTACAAACTGCTAGAATTCAGGTTGTGGAGAATATTAAGCAAAGCACCAGGAGGTGACACAATGTAAAAAGAAGACGGGGATTTTATTCACTGAAGAAAAAAGAGTGACTGAAGACAATCTAATAAAGCTAAAAACAACACCATGCCTTCAAGTTTATTCAAGTCCTATGTTGTTTATATTGTTTCCACTAAAGCATTCCTAAATATTGGCGAGAACTCGAACACTCTTCCTTAAGCATCTAATTTAAAGCAAGATTTTCTTACAAATTTCACTACAGCTAAAGGTATATCTAAAAAAGGAGGTGGCTGAGCAAAAACCATGAACATCAGACACAGCTTAACATAATTCAACAGGAATAAGACTGATAATCAACTTTTCTCTAACATTTTAAAGTAGCTGTAAATCTGCTATTCAAAGTGCATGGGAGGATATGCTTCCTGCAGTGACTTCAGTAATAGTACAACATAACCAAAAGAGAAATTACATTCTTTCTCACCTCAATTTGCAGACATTTTTAACTTTCCCAAAGAAAAAAAGAAGTCTTTGTTTTACTATTATTTGTATCTAATCTACAGTCTAAAGTGGTATCTTATTAAGGTTTCATAAAGTTTAGTTTAGATGATTTTTAGATGATTCAAGTGCTTTATGACATAACACAACCCAAATTTTGTCCTTGTATGAATGAACATGACCTGTCCAGTTGCGGGGAGAAGCTTCAATTACAAAGTGTTTTCTCATTCTTTTGCTAATTGTGAAGAAATAGAAGAAGAAATAGTGGATTTCTAACAGCTAGGAAATAACAAGAGTTATTTCCACGCTTTGCATGTTTGCCTACCACAAGAGTTACCCAGATTTCTTCAAACAGCAGTAGAAAAACAGAAGAAACATGAATAACACGTTTCTTCATTGGTAGATACACCACTTGCTTATACAAGATATGCTTATTGCCAGATAAGATTAACTATATAATGGATGAGGTTTTATTCTGTCAAATTTAAGGATTAAATACAGCCTACATTACTCACAAATGCTGTTTATGAGAACTGAAAACCAGTATGTGCTTTCTTAATATCCCACTCTGGCTTTGAATCTTATAGCAGGAAAACTTGTCAGATTTCCCTCTCCAGGTCTTTATTTACCTAAGTATTAGCAAATCAAATTTATCCCAGTCTATCTGATTGCTTTACAGAACTAACCAAACAGTACCCAATTCTCAAACAACCTTCTACCTCTAGGGTGTTGTGTGGATATCAGAAGTTTTAATCTATGGTCCCAGTCATCCAAATCACCTCTGCTCACTCCTGAGAACATACAAATGAAGCCACCAGATTAGCACTAACAGTTGCACAAACATCTTCCTAACATCAAAAAATATCAGCCTACACCCTGCATTTCCCAGGTTGCACAGCTGACTCCAGCACACACAGGACAACTGATGATGACTGGAATTGCAAAGTTCTGTCTCAAGCAATTTCAGACAACTCTGACAAACATCAAAAGCGGGATCCTAGCCTGCCCAAATTTGTGTGTTCTCACTCATAACATCAAGCACTGCCCTGTGAATTCATCTGGAGTCTTGACAAAGAATGTATCAGCAAAGGACAAAGCACATGAACAGAAAACCTTCAGCTGATTTTCACACAAAATTTGTGTGAAATTTATACTGAGCAATCACATGCAGTCAAACAAAATGTAGGGATGTGTGTTCTGTTAGAGGAGCCACACTCCTGCAAGCACCAAAGTTCACAAGTAATGCACAGCTAATTCACAGTCATTATAATGAATCATAAATTTTGTTATTATCTGGTAAACGGCCACTTTGAAACCACAAATATGGTGAGTTTGCACATGTAACTGTATATGCAAACCAAGCACATAATTGCACTAATTGTTGTGGATCTGGGACCTGTCCTTTCAAAAGCTGGGCCTAAACCTAGATCAAGCTTGAACACTCTTTGTTAGTTCAGCTGAGATAACACTATGTAAATTTACTTGGAACACTGACAGATTCTGCTTTTAGATGCACGTCCACATCTTCCGTTGGTTCAGTGGGAGCTTTTAGCAAAACTGGGAACAGGGATTTATCCTATAGAAAGCAGGACTACAACCTTTTTGATCCTTGCCAGAGCAATTTCAGCTGGGAGATCTGAGCTTGCTTACACAGGACAGTATTTAGTTGAAAGCTGCTGTAAAGAGATAACCACGGGGCTTTTTGGCTACCTTGTCCTCTCTCTTCCTATGGTGACTCCAAAGGAAAGTTCTATCAGCTGTTCTGACTGCCAGAAATCCTCCCTTCCCTGGGCAGTAACAGCTTTAAAGTTCTCAGGAAGGAGGGTGAATATCATTTATTAGTAACCCAAGCCTGTCACTCACCAAGCCAAGTCGCAGGGGCCATGGTCTGCTAAAAACAGGAGAACAGGAAAACGTAAAAATTTGGAATATTTGTATTGTAAATTATTTTGTGGTGCTGCTGGACAGGAAAAGATAATTCTCCAACTATGGTAATGGTCACTTATTTACATTAAGACAAGATACAGTTCCAGTTTTTATGATTTGGTAGCATTCTTGACTGAGATCAAACTGAAATTCCTGATGTCATACGAAATCCTGCAGGCAAACCCTGGAATTAGCAGATTAGGGGGACTAGGAATAGCAAGTAAAGTCAGAGAAATACTGTACTCCCTGCCCTGGCCATGAGAGAATTGAACAGAAGAACACATGGGAAGTAGACAAGTGGACTCAAAGATCAAAAAGTAGTAAAAATGTCAAGAAGAAATAAATATAATAGATGAACAAGAAAAAAAGGACAAACAGCAGGTTGAAACAAGGATTTCACAAATGGATGTAAGGAAGATTGGAGATGAAAGGAGTAGAATGAAATGGTCTTCAGGGCTTCAGTTTCCTCATTTACTTTTATTAATTTTCAGTACTTTTGTTTTGGCTACGTGTCTCGCATCTTCCAAGGAAAATCAGGACTCTGTGGTTTCTTTGAATCCTTTCTCCTTATTTCTAAAAGGAAAATAAAACAAAACCCTAAAAATCAGTGTAATTAATCAGGTTTTCTTGAGGAACTGTCATGAATGAATGGCCTAAGTCAGCTTCCCACATTTCTAATTCACTTGTGCAAACCATGGTTTGTGCATTAGAATTTCTTAGTGTAAATGATAATCAAGAGAGGCAGACTGGACTTTGCATATGCAGTGGATGTTGGGTTCAATTTAACAAGCATTTACCAGGAAACTTGGCCCCCAGGTGTTTTTAAACAGGTTCAACCTATGCTCTTTCTCTGTGGGAAAACCACCCAGAACAGCATTTCCTATAGGAGCGCTCTGCATTCTGGAAGCAGAGCATGCACAGGAAACATTGTGGGCCTTAACATTCCAGAGATACTGAGAATAAATCATGATTTAAATAGATTTTTCCATTTTTTTGTTGTGAGAGAGATGAATTATTTTGCCCATTTTTCTCCACCCTGAAACAATTCTGCTCAGTGCTGTGCTACAGTCTGAATTTCAGTGTAACACTCCAGCATTTCCAGTGATGATCCTCGAGGAGAGTGCAGCAGAAGTCTGCAGGAATGCAAATGCAGGATTAGAAGCCTTGTCCTCTGGGATGTGACAAAGCACACAAGTTGTTTGCCAGACACATCCAGATGACAGATCTATAGGGAAGAAAGCACTGAAAAGGCAGTTACAGATGGGAGGGACTCCAGGAAAACACTCAGCTCTCCTATCAGGCTTGAGAGAAACAGAAGCAAAAAAAAAGAGATGTGACATCAATGAGGTGAGTAATTATTTCACTGGAATGTTTTGACGTTGATGAGAAGCTGGAATTTCCATGCCAGCAAGGAGTCAGGACAATTTTTACTGTAGGTGCCAAAACTGAATCATCTGATACACCTGGCAAGGTTAGTAGCCACGTAAGTGCTATCCAAAAATACTGAAATCTGTGAAAACAGTGAATTTATTGGGGTTTTAGGCATCCCAAAATAGCAGGAAATTTCAATTTTTAAAACTGAAACAATTTTTTAAAGTTCTGGTTTGAAATGAGAAGCTTAATCAAAAAACTTCACCTTTTCTCCTCCAAAATTTCAAGACACTTTTTTTTCTGATGAAATTTGTATGCATGGTATTAGTACTTGTGAGATAAGAGTTTCCCATGAATTTCTATTTCCACTGTAATTTTTCTATGCAGTTCTAATCATCTACATCCTTGCCTAACAAAAACACAATGCAGCTTGCCCTAATTTAGCTTTTGGTGGCAGGGTACCTTTTCATCTGAGGAAAAAGAAAAATGTGACATTTTTTCCCTGAATAAATACATTGAAGAAGTATTCAACTAATTTGCCAGGTTACACAATACACAGCATGGTATAAGTGAGTTCCTTCAGCAAAGAAAGGGGAGGAAGGGTTTAAGATGAATTTTACACTTCATCAGTGTGTGGTATAATACATTCATCCTTCTCAGCACTGAAAATTTATTTTTAAATTCTATTTGAACTCACTCAACTGAATATGGACCTATACTTTCTCAGGAGTTTTCTTCTGCTTCTGTTAAATTTCACTTTATTAATTTCTGCCTGTCTTTCTCCAGGTTGCTGTGTATTCCTTCTGAGTACTCCACAGGGTAAGTAGTGCTTGCTGCTGTTTGGAGAGGTTAATACATCTTTTGTCTCTCTCAGACAATTTTTGAAGATATTAAACAAGCAAGTGACACCCAACACTGGCCTTGCAGAACCCAAATAAATTTGCTGTTACACCTAGAGACAATATTGTGAGTCTCTCTGCTCACTGAGAGAGCAATCTGTCATTCCCCAGCTTTTCTCATTACAAGCAGACTACTGGGGTTTGATTTTTTTGTGGGGCTTGGCTGCAGGGGGAGAATGGGGGACAAGAGGAAAGCTGGCTGTTGTGGTCCTTTTCCAGGTATCCAACTGAACTGAAAAATCACTAAAGAAAGCACTGGGCAACAGTTAACTAAGCCTTTAATTGTCTGAGGGAGAAGCTGAAATATATAAGGAAGTCAGGGCACTGACATGCAAAACCAGATACAGCTGAAAACCAGGTAAGGGGACCAACATCTGTAAGCAGTCTTACAGCTGGTTTTGAACATGTGACATTCCTAAAAGGTGTATCCAAAAAAATCCACTTTGGGTATTCATAACAATTTGGACACCTCAGCCAAAACCAGTACAGATTAAGATGGAATAAGGTCAGTGCTGCAGTACCCTCAAGAAAAGCAAAATATTTCTGCTTTCTGCACTTATATTCCTCAGCATTTGTAACGAGGAACAATCCTTGTGTGATGCAGCAACCAGAATTGTTTTCCATCTGCTGCAAGGTTATCAGAATGCCCACTTTTTACAGTTTCCAATTTTACCAATTTTCTCCAAACACAGCAGATGCAAAAGCAATTTAATTTCATTAAAAATTCTCTTTAAAGGCTTATGATCAAGAACAAAAGAGACAATAAAATGAGAGTATTTGTAACTGAAGAAGTAAAAGCACAGGGAATCATTTTGGCATCTAAGAACAACATGAAGCAGCAGCAACTTTAAAACAATAACAAAGACAGAGAAACGCAAAACCACCATTACCTTGAATTCTTTTTCAATGTTGGCCAACTTGGCAAGTTCATTGCTGAGTTCCAGAGCAGTGAGCACTGGATCTTCACTGGACAGGGACAGATACGCCGGACTGGCCAGTCCTTTGTAGGCATTTATTCTTGACCTAGAGTGACTGAAAGAATCGTGTTTTTGCTTCTCTGTACAGTCATTACATTTGCAGAAATAATCATGAGGTCTCTCTATCCTCGCTCCTTTCATCAACAGCATGTGCACAACTTCGTATTTTTGGCAGTGGGCAGCTAAAATTATGGGAGTGATGTCCGGAGAAAAGCGAGTACCGTCTTCGTCATAGGAATAAAAATCATCATCCTGGAGCTCCTGCTCACAAGGGCTCAGAGTCAGTCGCTTATTTACTGAAAACCCAGGATGATTCAAAATTGCTTCCACTATCCTAATGTAACCCTTGCTGATTGCGAGCAGCAGGGCATCTCCGATCCGTGCCAAGTTCTCTTTTTTTAACAGGAGTTCTGTCACTTCCAAATGTTCGTTCCCCACAGCGAGCTGCAAGGCGTTTTGGCCCATGTAGTCGACGCAGTTGACATTGAGCGTCTTGGACTCCTCCAGCATTTTGCGCACCACGGGGATGTTCCCGTACTCGGCAGCATCCAGGAATCGCTCCTCCTCGGCCGTCAGGCTCGTGCCCCTGTTGTTGAACATGAAGGCCGGGCCCCTAATGGCCTGTCGCCTTCCCTTCTCCCTCATCACCGTCATACGCCTTAGGGAGGGGCTCTCTTCCAGGTACCTAAGAGAAAACGAGGAAAAGGTGACAAATTTTCACTCTGGTGGGGATTTGTAACTTCCAATCCTGTGGCTAAAACAAGTTACTTTGTCCCTTGTCCTTTGTCCATGTACTGACAAGCAGTACCCTGGATTGGGATCGCTCTTGCTTGTCTGCAGTCTAAAGGCACTCGCAGGATCAGGGCCTCGGGCCATTGCTGTTCTCTTAGCATGGTCAAGATTTATGAACATTTTTTGTTTCTTTTAAGACATGGCTCCTCTTTGGAGGAGCTCACTCACCAGCTCACTTACTACATGTATAAAATGAAAACACATCTACTATACTGCTTTCAGTAGTAATTAATATTATTCATCACGGGCATTCAAGCTGATGGTCTAAGTAAGGCAATACTTAATGCTTTTCATGTTGTAGATCACATAAAAGGGAGGTGAAAAGACATTTTCTTCAGGATGTCTTGCCATCACAGCTTCTCATATTACTACTAAAAACATTAAACCTGGAAGCTTCTACTCATGTGTCACTTTGGTCAGATCACAAATTTTTGGAAAACAATAGTACATACAAATTCAGCAGACTTTCTGCAATTAAACTGCTCACAGCAGGAGTCATCCAGTACTGTCTGGGATCAGCTCTCACTCCAGTGGACTCCTGCAATGCTGTGAATTGTGTTGGGCCTGTTTCTGTATCACCCATTTCAGGAGCTGAGAGCGTCTGTGTATACATTCTTGTACCATAATTAAACAAAAGGGAAATTCAAAGAGTTAATGAATGAAAATTGGGATAACTGCTGCACTAGAAAGTGGAAAGCTGGGTGCCATGGGTTAAAGGTGAAATATGACCGTGCCAGGACAGGGCAGATGGGCACCTACTGGGGGGCCAGACCTTGGCAATTGACGTTTGGTTTCAGCCATTGAGGGGACAGGAAAGAGACTCTTTGGAGAAACTATTTAAGTTGTGAATTACTGGATCTGCTCTCTCTCTGCCCTGGGATTTCCACCAGGTAACATCATGTGGCAGCTGCCAAGCAGGGCTGGGCCGGGCCTGATCCTCGCTGCCCCTGGGCAGCCGGGCCAGGCCTGGCCGGGCTCCGGGAGCCGCGCTTGGCCCGGTCAAGGTGAGCAGCGGGAGAGGGGAAGAAGAGCCCTGGAAGCTGCTGCTGTCACCAGCTGGGATGGGGGGGATGTCTCCCTCTTCCTCTCCCCCTTCCTTCCTTCAGGCCTCCGGTAGCCACAGCCTCGCAAAGGAGCGGCCCGCGCCATGAGACTGAGGGGTGGAGAAGGAAACATCCAGCGACTCCCCAGCAGCATGGCCTGGAATTCTTCACAGCTCCCTCATGGCAGGCACCTCATGACCACCGCAGGCCCGGGCATGTTTAACTCTTTTCTCGCCAGCAGATGAACTTTTCAAAGCACTGGCCCTTTTCCCAGGAGTGAAGACAAGGCAAAAGACATAGCATGAAATGGAGTCAGTGAAGAAAGAGTGGAAAAGACTATTCAGAGAAAAGGAACAGGAGTGGCCTACGTGGCTGTAACATTTCTGTATTTATGGAGAATGGACTTTTTTTTTTCCTGTAACATATAAATGCTGTTTGGGGGGGATTCATGGCTCTGGTTAGAAGTGATATGAAGCCCTTTCCTCCTAGGGAAAAAGGAGATTTTGCAGTTTTGACATGAAGATGATTTTGGAGACAGAAGAGGATTTTGGTTTTTATGATAGAGGAAGCATTCTTAATACCCCAATAAGCAGTTTATGACCCATGTGCAGTGTTTGGGCAAACAGCCATAGGTAGGATCTGTAGAAGTGTGATCTCCATAAGATGCAGAAAGACTCTTTTCCTAAAGGAACTGATGAAAGATTGTTTTTAAATGGTAACCCTGAATGAAGTTACAGGTTTTGTCTTTTTATGTTATGAGTAGGAAAGTGAATATTTTTGGGGGGGAAGGATGTTTTGAAAGTTTTTCGTTTGGGTTTTTTTGGTTTGTTTGTTTCTTTTCTTCTTTTCTTATTCCTTATTCTTAATGCATGTATATAAACTATCTTTCATAATTTTAAGGTAAGCCTGTTTCACTTTTTGAGTTCCCCTAGTCATATATAAAATAACAAACACTAAACCATCACACTGGGTTTTGGAGCGTGAGATGTTTTAAAGGAAAATGAGAACCAGGGAATCCATGAGCTCTCCACAGAAGCCAGTTGCAAAAGAAGAAAGAAGGAGGAAAGAGAAAGGTAACAGGTGAAAAGAATGGGTGAGAAAGCTAATTTGGCATACACAGAGACTGGCATTAAGAACCAGTGAAGGTACTGGCTGACAGAACAGGCAGATTGGATGCTGAGCTGGATCTAGGGAGGCAAGGAAACAAGAGAGTGGCTGGGAGGTTCAGAGCAGTGACACTGGGCAGGAATTTCAAAGAAAAGGGACCTAGGATGCGAGGCTGAGGAGCAGACACTGCCTAGCTGGAGAAAACAGCAGCAGGAGACAACTGCCTGGCAAGGTCTGAAACAACACAATGGATGGGATCAGGATAAAGTGGTCACAGCTGGGGGAAGAACAGAAGCCTTTGTGCCTGCCAGACCAGGGGCCAAAGGCCTGAAAATGTACTCAGGATACCTTAACCTTCCTTCAGCACCATCTGCATATAAATATGAAAGGCAGCAATCTCCCTTGCCTTTTCCAGTCCAGCTCAATAGTGAGGAAGGCAGCCTGCAGTTGCTATCAGTTAATCCAGTAGCTCAAGGATAGAGATCACTTGAGATGATTTGATGGGCATGGAGACACCAAGTGCTGCTGATAAACAATATGACTTAATTGAGGATGTGCTTTGAATACATATGTATATAGTGAACACACACTATACACACACACATATATATGTATGTATATATACACTACACAGAGATAAAGAAATCTTGGGAGTTCCAGCTTTTTTTCTTAGGTCCTATGTGCCTCTGTTCCTCATCTTTAGAAAAAGAACAGTTGGCTCCCATTTTACAGGAGCATTGTGAAAATTAATTTTTTTTTACTTTGCTGAAAAACTCAGACACAGGAGTAAAAGGCCAGACAGAAAATCTGAAAAGGAAATTAATCCTTCTACTCTTGGTGCATTAGAAGAGATGTGAGTCCATGTAATGAATGCCAAGGGCAAACCAAAATATTAAACAGCCCTTTTAAAGCAAACCCTGTCAGTCTGCAAAAACGACAGGACCAAGTGAAAAATGCCACAGGCACCTCTGGGCATGCAGCACTTGCATGGGCAGCTTTGCAAGGTAAATATCCAAACTGATGCAGACAAATCCATAGACAGAGAAACAGCCTCCTAAGTGTTGCTGGGGGTTCTTTTTGTGGGTGTGATCTTTGAATGAGCTTTGCTCCGTTGGCACTGCACAAAATGCACCCACTGCCATCACTGGATGGAGCACTGCAGGCCCCAGGAGTTCTCATTGGGCATAGCTAATTCCATTCAGGTTATAAGGATAGGCCTGCCCTTCCAGCTATCTACATCAAAATGTAAAATCTTAATCACTTTATCACAGCTACAAACATCCTAAAACCTGGTCCAAGCCGTGAGCATTTCAGTGAGCACAAATGGGTAGCTCAGCTGCACATCAAGCAAAGTGGAACTCATTAGCAGGGGCAGGTCTCTCCTGGGATGAAGCATTTGATCTTTTTACCTTTTTATCTGTGGCTGGCATTTCTGGACTACCTGAAACAGCCTGAGTGGCACTGCAGTATAAGCAATGCTAACTACTGTTTGCTTTTTGAAAGATGTGGCAAAACTGCTCTGGCAAATGTGACATGATTCATTCTTTCATTTTTTTTTTTATTTTTTTTTAATTTTTTTTTTTTTTTTTTACTTCTCTACCACTTTCTTTACATCTATAAAAAAGGCTGCATAACAGAGAGGATTTGTAGCTCTGTTAAACACAGAATTGATTTAATGTCTTAAACCTCAGGCATATTTCCCACTTAGGAATAGTCAGAAATAAAGACTTGAGCCCAGAGGGCACACTGTGAACTGCCACAGTGAGCTGCTATCTTACTATCCAACAAAATCAGAAGTAAAACCACATACATTGTCTTCTCATAGTTTCTTTTTAAATAAGATCTTATTGTCTTTTATGCTGTTACACTTCTACTCTTCCTCCACATCCAAAATCACATAGGCGCAGAAATGTAGTGTTTACTGTAATGTCATGAAAAAAAAAATTGCAGCTATTAAAAATGTAACAAAGACAAAACAAATTGACTCATGCTGACTTCTTGCTTTAAGAAGACTCTAAACTGCCATTTTGAATATCATTACTCTTTTATGAAATACACAATACAGTTGTCCTTATATATTCTGTATAATTTTTCAGCATATTTTGAAAGAGGACATTTATTTTCATCTCATCTACCTTCCTTTCAAACCCCACTATCTGGCTGATCACTTGACTTCTGTACACAGACATATGCTTGCAAAAGTGTCCTTTCAAGAGTGGCTTCCTATTAAGGAAGATATCCTTAACTGTAAACCTTGTGATAGAAATTATGTATCTGAAGTGACCACAATACCTTTTCAAAATAAAGATGCACTATGCTTGATGTTTTAATTACTAAAATATTGTCAAGACATCCCCCCCAAAAAAAAAAAAGAAATGAAAAGCAAAAAATCTTGTGCAGGACCACAGGGCCATGAGGCTGTTGTGTTCATCCACTTCTCCCCTCTTTTCTTCCACTTTTCCCTCAGCAAATTCAAAGAAGCCAGCACAGCTCTGGTCAGGGTAATGCATGCAACAATTGGGTACAAGGTCTCCTATTCCATTTTCTGCTTTCCTTTTCTTACATCTAATATTTTCAGCTATCCCAAAGTATGAATAAAATAGTTAGAATTTTAGTTTTAAGTGTTTGACTATTTTCAGCATATTTCATATCTTATATGTATTGTTTGCCATCTGAAATAATCAAACCAGCAAAATCTCAAGTTGCACCTCTCAACATCATTAGTCTGGCTTAAAAATATAATTACAATAGAACTAAGTGTGCATTAATCACTTGTGTTCTATTTCCAAAGTTCAGATACTCAGCCTTGCCTCTGTAAAGTGCTGACAATCTGCTTTTAAAAAAGAGGAAAGGAGAGATGGGAACCATGATGCTCCTCTTCCCAACTGTTCCAAATAGTTAAAAGAATGAACACACAAATATATTAAAATTATCTGTAGAATGCATGGCAAAAAAAAAAAACAACCCAAAAAAATCCAAAAAACAAAAAACAAAAAAACCCAACAAAACAAAACAACACAAAAAAACCCAGTAAAAAAACCCAAGTAAGAAAAATGCCCAATTATTCTGTATTAATTAGTCAGTCAAGATAAAGAGGGATGGAATTGTTAACTATTAATGAATTGTCACGTTAACTGAAGCACACCTGTCCCACCACACTGGGACACATTTCACTTGGCCCTGATCCTGCAGCAGTTAAGCAGCTGTTTTGAGGAAAAAAAAGCTTCACTGGAAAGAAGGAAGAACCTCAGGAACTGTACACCAATCTTCAGAATCACTCATTCATCAGCTCTGCTCTGCAGCAGAACTTCCACACGAGCGAGGCCAAGGCTCCTAAAGCAGCACATCACCTTTCAAGACCTTTACCTAATGATAAATATCACAAGATCTCAGACAAAGCAAGGTTATGTGCACTCTGAACAATTAATCAGTTCATTACAGACCTGGTAAATAAGACACAAAACCCTATCCTACATTATAACATGCTTATTCTTACCTCAAATATTTTCATCTAAAATGTATGACCTTCATATGGTAAAAAAATATAATAAGAAAAAAGATTTTCCACTTAACAATCAACGCCCACTTGTCCCCTGTTTTCTGCATATATCACATTTACTATGACCTCACATTGTATCATATCCTTGCCTGGTCAGAGTTATTCCTACAAGGAATGTACAAGGCAAGATATTTGAGCAGCACAGCAACTGTAAAGGGCTGGAAAAAGCACAGTCCCTCTGCTTCTACCATGGACTGTTTCAATTACAGATTTCTACTCTCTTACTCTACCTATCCCTTTTCACGTTCAATCTAGAACTGCAGCAGAAATGTGGGATGAAGAGTTGACCTGAGAATTCCTTTTTCCTTATCCTGCTCATTATTTACAGCAATCCAAAAGACTTACAGTCTTGTTCCTAAGTCCACTTTTTAACACTGCACACAGCATAAGCAATTTTAAAGGAAAGGAGAGTAGCAGGAGAAACAGAGATTTCATCCTGGGCCTTTCCAGACCGGTAGAGCAATTTGTGCTGAAGAACAGGCTGTTACTCTCTCTGAACTATCACTGGCAATAAAAGATGGCACCAACAATTTACAAGCAGTTTACCCCCCTGCTAAACTACAGTACATTAATGATCCTGATTCCCCGTTCTAGCCCTGAAAAGGAAATGCAGTCCAGTGGCAACAGACAGATCTGATAAGCCCCTAATGCCAACAGCATTTAAAAGCAACAACACTGGAGTCAGCCGAGCAGGAGATGCAGATTGTGCCTCCTGTTCTGCCAAAAGTCACCTCTGACTTCCCAGTTTTAAAATTAAAGACTGGTAATTGCCTCACAAAAGTGTTCAGACATGCACATATATAAGAGCAGCGTTGTAGCTAATGACTCCTGAGATCTCTCAAACTAAACGATCTCAAGGGTTTTATTTATTACTGTCACAGAAAAAAAACAGCTCTTCCATGTGAGGAAGTGGCTCCTGGCTCTCAGCAGGGCCACAGGCAGTGCTGGAGGGACAATCTCCCATCTTCTCTGCCTCTCCCATCTCTCCAAGCTCTGCTACAGCCACGTGTCAGAAAGGGCCACTGGTAAATTTGTTTCTTCACCACTAAAACCAGCGTCTCCTTCATGCGTGTTGGCTCACGTTCCAAAAAAAATTTGGGAGTCCCTGCAGCAAATCCTAAATGCATTAAATGAGAGATTCCTTTTCCCTTCTGTGAGCTACTGCCTGGGCTTTCCAGAAGAGGGAGGCTAATTCAGCCAAACAGCAGAACATAAATCAGGCCAGCTGCAAGATCTGACTGAGGTCTATACTCTTCCACTGGTCTGAAACGACATAATCCATCATCCAAAATGCCCTCGTGTCAGCTCACAGAAGTTCTGGCTCCAGACTGGAAAGATTTAATCCAAAAAAATGGGGAAAAAAATACAGCGAGATATCAGGAGGAGGTGTACATGCACTTAGGGGATGGAA
Source organism: Aegithalos caudatus (assembly GCA_013389925.1). NCBI lineage: Eukaryota > Metazoa > Chordata > Aves > Passeriformes > Aegithalidae > Aegithalos > Aegithalos caudatus. The sequence goes on from WEIU01020892.1 coordinate 83,988, forward strand.
CAAACTCCTGCCTCATAAAACTATGCAGAGCTTTCTCTGACCATTACCCTTCACTAACTCCTCAAAGGAAAATACCAACCATCTGAATTCCTGTGGGGAAGAAAGGACTATATATTGATGGCAGGAGGGCATCTATACACACAGAGAACAAGGCAAACATCTCACCAGGAAAGAACCAAGTTAACAAGGCTGTACCAACAAAGAATTCTAAAGCTCCTTTGAAACTTAGTCCTTTCTCTGTGTTCTGTCTCTGCAGCCAGAAAATTACGCTGTGATTTTCAGAGAGACTCAGGAAGTCAGGTGTCTGATGCCTACTACATTTAATTTACAGGATTGTCCACCTTTTTCCCACTGGGACATATAGTGCTCTGTGAAACAAGTATTACATTCAGTGTGCAATCTTTGTGGGAATCTGAGGTTAATTACTTTTTTTTTCCCAGCAATATTTGGCACAGGAGGGAGCCAGCTGTACACTGACAGGCACCTTGCACAGGCTTCTCCTTTCTGAGATTTCAAAAGCCAAGGAGGTCTGCCTTCTTGGGCAAACTACTTCACATCTTCCTGCCTCTTTCCCCTTACACCTTGTGCTGAATATATGTCTGACTACAAAGCCTTCCAGCCAAGGATTCTCACTCTGTGCCTGCTAAAGCCTGACATGTGTCAATCTGAGCACATCAGGTCCCAGCTGATGCTCATCTTTATCTCATTAGCATGCACAATGCTTTTAGGCATTAGCACCTAACACAGAATGTTACTCCAGGAGAAAAATCCCACTGCTACACCAAGGATGACCACAGGCACATAACAGGGAAAATATAGTTCTGTGTCTTTTGCCTCTATGCCCCAACAGTTCAATACACTCCAACTACATTAATCCATGTCAGCCCTTCTGTCAGTCCATTGGGCTCACAGATTCCCAGGATATCAAGAATTATCTACCAGGGAGCAATACCACGAGACAGAGCTCACTCCAGGCTGAGACACCTATAGCTGTGTCAACTGAACTCCAGTTTGATCCCCCCGTGGTGTAGTACCCATTTCTTAAAGACAGGAATACGTCAACCTTTCTAGAAGGACACTTGGGACCCAGAAGTTGAGGACTCGTAGATTACAATTCATCTGAACCAGCTTCAAATGTCTAAAAATAACATATCCAACTCTCTTTTTATGGCAGATAAAGACAGGCACCTCCAAAAAAGAAGATAAATTACTATGCTGCCTTTCCCACTGCTATTTCCTTTCCCATTCCATCATGTACATGGGAGTCTAGACAAGTAACTCAAGCACAGCTAACTTTCTGACAGCTGAAGACATGTAAAAGACCAATTCACTCCAAGTGCAATTTACTGGGCACAGAGTATTTGTGAAGAATTTCTGCACAGGCATGGTAAACCCCACTTTTATTTGTGGTTATCCCATTCTAAGGACTATCCTAATTATTTCTGTATTTTACAGTTGTCTCTGGTGTGATTTTAATTAAGGCTTCTACAAATGCTGAATATCTTATCTTAAAACTCAGTGTTTGCTATCTGGTAATTAAAATATTTAATTAAGAACTAAATGTCGTCCTGAAAATATAAAATAGTCAAGCAATCCTCTGAGGCTGTGTCTACCAAAACTGCAGCGTGTTATAAAAATCAGTGGATAATTCATGGACAACCTACATTTTGCAAGTCAGGGGAAAAAAAGTTAACATCCCTACTAGTAAAGTTCAATGCATTTATCTTGCAGTAAGTCTAGTTACATGGGCAGCATCTCTTTATATATCTAGATAGATGTTTATGATTGCATCTTTGAAAATAAACGGAGATTTTGGAAGAGCACATCCAAACAGGATAAGGTGCATCTTCACAACTAAGGCTTTTCTGCACAGGTGTCCTAGATTTCTGTGGGGAAATTGGTTTTATTTCAGCACAGATTTAAAAAATACACGAGGATAAAACGGACGCATTAGGAATGGGATCTCTAAACCTTAGGTGAGCCAATAATTGGGCAATTTCTCGGCAGCTACCCTTGTATCCAGGGGGAAAAAAGGACGCNGGGAGAAAGGCAAGGATGGAATCTTCTCTGCCCCGGCACACACCTGTCCCCCGGCTGACGCTGGAGAAGCAGAGCCGCGGGGCCGGGGAGGGCAGGCAGGGGCCGCACGATGCCCCCGGGGCACTCTGTGCCCAGCGGCGCTCCCGCTGCCGGGGCCGGCCGGGACGGGCCGTGCCCCCGGGCCCAAAACTCGCCGAGAGCCGCATCCCTGCTCCGGGGAAGTTGCCGGGCGGCCCCCTCCGAACACCTCCCCGGGCCCCACTTACATGGTGCTGGCAAAAGGAGGGGGCGGGTAGTATCCGTAGGGTTCCCGGAGGGTTTTGATAGCTCTTAGCGGCGGCGGAGGGGGCTCCGGCCCCCCATTGACGCCTCTCCAGCCGCGGCGCCGGCGCTGCTGCTCCTCTTCCTCTGCCCCCTCCTCCTCCTCCTCCTGCTGCGGGGGGAAGGTCACTCTCCCCTGCTCCTTACTCTTCCTGCTCTTGCTCGACATGGTCAGGGTCCTCTCCGGCGGCGGCCGCTGCTCCCGCTCCCGGCCGGTCTCGTCCGGCAGCGTGTGCGGCGGGGAAGGAAGCAGGAGGAGGAGGGAGATACAAGCCCTGCCCGGCGGGGGACAGAGCACCTGAAGAGGACAAATCCCTCACCACAAAACCACGGCCACCCCGCCGCCCGTCGGGAAGGCGGCGCGATGCGCAGCCCGACAGCGGGAGCCGGGAAGTGCCGGGGAGGCGAGCAAGAGACAGGGCTCCCGGCGGCGGCTCTGCCCCCCTCCTCCTCCTTCTCCTCCTCCTCCTCTGCCTGTCATCATCCCTCGCTAGGACGGCATCGTCACGGAGCCAGCGGGGCCATGGAGAGCGCACCCGCCTCCCGCAGCGGGCGCTCCGGAGAGGAGGGGACGCTCCCGTCCCACCTCCGCCCCTCACGGCCCGGGAGAGGCGGGGGGGTCAGCGGGCGGCAGCGCTACAAATGTCCCTCAGCCGCCCTCCGCTGCCGCTGTCCTGAGGTGAATCCCCGTTCCCGCCGAGCCGGGCGTGAGGGGAGCCCTCAGGAGGTGCCCCAAAGCCGTGGCCGAGTCCTGAGGGAGCCCGGGCTCCTTGGCCCCGGTAACGACGTGAGGCGGGGGTCTGCCAGCAGCGAGGGAATTCTCGCCAAAAGGGCCCAAAAGCGGCCAATAGCCCAGCCAAACCTGCACAGAGCTCGGCAGGTACTTAGAGAAATACCGAGCCCCACCCTGGAAACAGTTGAAGTTGAAATTTTCAGGTAAAAAAGAGGCGCTTTTGACTGACTTACCGAGCGAGCCGAGGTTCCCCAAAGTGTTCCAGATGTCTCTGCCTTAGGCTTGACTACTTCAGTTCTGTGTGGTGCTAAGCTCTGAAACACAGTGGGAGGATGCTGAGACGCCCATGGCATGTAATCAAAACTAATTATACTCTATAGACTCCAGTCACAAAAATTCCTGCCGGAGATGTATTGATGTATTACCTCCTCCATTCTTATAGGACTTTTTTTTTTTTTTTTTTTTTTTTTTTTTTTTGTACATTATTTCCCAGGGAAGATTATTTTGTGATAGGAGGGCAACCCCTTTAAAATCAAGGCAGAGCCTATGTGCTTTTGTATGCAGAACATACAGAACGGTAGGTACATATAGAGTACATGTGTTCATTTATATATAATAAGGCCATTACTTTGTCTACATGCTGCTGAGATGCCATTTTTCTCTTGCTTTAAACCTCTTTTGGGGCAGTATCAGTATAAATTTCCATTAAGCTGCATTCCAAATCTGCATTCAGGTGCTGCTGAAATTGAAATTTATGTAAGCTTTCCAATTGCTTCAGAGAAAGTGTACTTTCAATCCACATGTCACCACTAAGATGAAATTCTCATTTGTGTACATCATCAAGTAGTCTTAATGTAAAATACTTGTTAGCTCACACTGTTTTCAGTGTCATCCCTGGTTTTGCCTTTGTTGTTTTCTGTGTGTACAAAGTTTGTCCTCATGAAGCACAGGAAAAGCCAACCAAGGGTTTCACAGAGATAATTTACTCAGCTACGGCTTTGAAGGAAGAATTGGGCTTTGTTTTCGTCAGTTTAATTTAATTGCATACTGAACTGTTTAGGGAAGTGGTTTTTTATGTATTTCATCACATGTAAAAGCCCTTTGAGTTTCAGTGGCATTATGCACACAATAGAGCAAATTTTGCTCTCTAAGAAACTAATATGTTGTGTAGCTACTTTAACTCTGAAGTGCTTGAGGTATTAATTTAAGACAGCCTAGGTATTAATTTGAGACATCTGTATCAGTGTTACACATTTTAGAGCACAGCTATGAAGCAATCTGCATCAAACTTTGTATTCTTGCAGGCTTTGACTCAAAAAATGGTACTGCTCATATTGTGTTCTTTTTTATTAAAAAAAAAAAGTTCTGTTATTACAGGGGGCTACAGGAATGGACTTTCAATTGCCTTGAGTATTTCCCTTGAGAACAGAACATAAAAGTACAGCTGAAAGTCAATGAGATATGCTCTTGCCTCACAAATGCATGCTCAGAGTAAGGCTTTCACATATCAAGGTTTGTTGTTTTTGGTTGTTTTTTTTTTCAGAAATAGATGAATTTTTTTTTTTAATATTAGCTTTAAGGAAGTCTTATTCTTGGTTTCTCCATTGCACCTCCCATTACTAATTTGACTTTTATTCTGTGTGCTGTGTTTTTTCATAATTTGAGTATTGTGTGATAGAGATTGGTTTGCTGTTCCTATAATGAAAAGCCATGTCCACTATTTTGTTATCCAGGTCACTGATAACCCTTTGGAAGGATGACTTGGAAGTCATCCTTGCAGAGGCCTTTGTGATACGTCTCTCCATTTTGAGGGGTAAGATGATAATTCCTTGAGTAATCTTAGTACTGGAGGACAAGGGTAATGTAAAAACAATTTGCCAAATCCTTTTTTTTTCTCCCCATACTGTTACAGAGCCACCAAACTGAAATATATGATTCCTAATATGTGTTTAGATTCTTTCCATGAGATCCAACCTAAAACCAGCCAGCATGGCAACAAAACAATCTATTGCAAATCTCACATGTACTTTGTATGGTTACAGTGTTAGAAATAATGCATGTTTCTAACTGGAATGTGTAGGGTAATTATCCTGGTCACGGTGAAATGGTTTATAAAGAATTTAACACAGTTTGAAGTGTCAGGCTGCTACCACTGGAACAGGGATGTGAGAATCCTCATATGATTAAACTTCAGCCATCACTGCCTTATCTGACAGTAAGAATTTAAGAATCCTTGTTGTGCCTTTGTGGTATGGTTGAGGTTCTCAAGTGCCAGATTCAGACAAATAAAATGCATGAAGCTGCACTTCTGAAACAGCAAGACAAGTGAGACATCTAGAAGTACTGAAATTGTACCTACAAAAACCTGGTCAGGGCTGAATGTCCCAGAAAACTGATTTCTGTCCATGGCTCATGTTTTTGAAAACATTTATAATTTCATTAATGTCAATGTTCTAAATACTTATTCTTAAAAATATTTAATGTTATCACAGTATTAAATAGATGTCAAGTTGAAGGAAGTGAGGGAGAAAAGTGAGGAATAAATTTGAAATACCAGGCAGAGAAAAGCAGACAAGCTTGTGCTGGCTGTAGATTCAGCTGGGTAAAGACTTTACAGTCAAAGGCTGCCAATCCAGTACATTTTGTGAATGCTGACTTGAATTTACAGGGTTTGGAAGTGATGTCATTTAAATCTAGAAAAATGCTTCCTGGAAGTTGTTTAGATAGGATTGAAATGATGAAAGGAACACTACCCTGAGGACAGAGCAGGAGTGGAAAAGCCACAAAGAGTTACAGCTAACAGATAAATATAACAGGTGTGTTTTTTTATTAGTAAAGGTGCTAGATTATTAATCATTTTCTTTTAGAATATGTATTTAATGCCATAACTATTTCATGTTTGCTTTGGAATTGCAGTCAAAATACAATCCCTCATTCTTTTCATCAGACTGATTTGATCAAGACAGGGTGGAATTGGGAGTGGGACAGGGCTTTGTGTATATGGATCGATTACTCTCTGAGAGAGTTTTTGTGTCCTCCTCAAATTATGAGATACATACAATTCAGATTTCAGAGTTTCCCTTGGCAGTGTTCTTCAACTGGAAGGGAAGAAATAGCTTTTCTAAAGTGAAACAAAGCGTCTCCTAAGAACCCATAGCAATACTTCTCCTTGAAATATTGTCAGAAACATGAGTTCTCTATTCCTCTCTCCCATTCTTTTTCAGCTTCTTTAGGCTGAGTGAATGAAGATCTGAAATATGAGAACAGATAGAACAGCTAGTATTTATTATAACAAAATATCAGCAAACATATTCAGGTTCTTAGACTAAACTACCATAGCAATAAGACCTTACAGGTATATGAGGAACCTAAATTAGTAGATGTGCACTTAGGTAAGATTGGGAAAAAGATCATTTAGGGAATTATGCCCTAGGTTTATCCCTTACCAGAACTTCTCTGACAGGTACAGAAACACTGTTAATTTGAAAATAAATCTAACGTGTTCGTTGAAAATTGTGTTGTAGACACTAAGACCTCCTTGTTGAAACCAAGTGATTTAGATTTAAGAACCAGCATCATGCAAGACACTTCTAGCAACAATTTCCCTTGTGGAACAACTTTGTATGCTACATGCCAAATTATTATTTTCCTGCTTTATTTTTAAAAAAAGGAAGAGTACCTTCCCACAAGAGACAAAATTGTTTTTTATTTGCTTGAAGTAATGGGTGAAGAGCAGCAGAAAGACACTCATGGCAATGCTAGGAATAGAATCCAGGTCGTGCAGTACATTGAACCCTTCTCTAACGTGTGTGTACTACTTTCACAAAAATTGGGAAGTTGGTGGGAATAGCAACAGCGTAATGAAAGCAAAATTGGTCTTCTTTGCCTCATACTGGGAATTTGCCTACTTGCCAAGAACCCAGTGTTTTCAAGGACATTTAGCTCCTACATCAAGGACTTCTATGAAAGTCTAAACAGGTTAAATCAGCATGAAGGAAAAAGAAGGAGTGATGTGATGTCACTGATCTGTAAGCAGATCTCAACCTCAGAACTAATATTATGGTTTAAGGCTTTTTACATGAGATGAAAAGACACATTCCCGAGCCTTGGGCCTGTAATTTCAGGCACCCTGTGCAGCCATTCAGGCCCATGTGAAGTGAGTGGGTATAAAATGCTGTCAAATCACCTGCTGCAAACCAGGCCCTCAGAGCTGTGCAGTGGTATTATGTGGTCTACTTTATAATAATAGAAGGCTACTGAAGTGCCAGTGGTACCATTAGATAAACACTGGCTACGTTTTCAAAGAGGAAATGGACAAATACTCTTTTTTTTTTTTTTTGGCATTGTGGCAACTATATGTACATTTACATATTTGCACCTATTAGTTCTTTTTTTCCTAAGGCAAGCCAGGTATGTCTTTAGACAAATCCAATCCACTTTTAAACAGGCTCCTGAGCCTGTGCCAATTAAGTTTCATTCCTCTCTTTTCAGTCCTACTAGTAGAAATTAGAAGTTAGCAGAAGTGCCACTTGGAAAGGGTCTGCAAAATCAATTCCCTTATCTCTGCATTGGCCTAGGGACTGTATGTGGCTTATAACCGCTATAAAGTTTACTTTCCTAAGATTTGCTTTTCATTTATATATAAAGGCTGGATATTTTCCTTAGATTGGTTTTCTTGTCCCTCTGTCAGCCAATACTCCTTGAAAATGTAAACATGAATCTTAGCCTACAGCTGAGTGCTGGGAACCACGTGATAAGTAAATTTATTGTCACAAGCCAACATCTTTAACAAATAATTTTTCTTTTTGACAGTGATTCAAATATGGGTGGGTGAGTGCAATGTGCCCTCCTGTCCCCTTGCTGGTTGATAGCAAGAGTTATTGCATGGATATTTCCAGTGTTTCCAATAATGAGGCTGAGGGTTGCAATGGGTGTGTGGAGTTCAGAGTAGCTCTTATTTTAGCAAGTTATCAATGATTTCCATCCTGTGCAAGTAATTAATTCTGAGTATTTTTGGACACAGTTTGATCTTTCTCCAACTGGGGGATTTGAGTCACTGTGAGGATCAGAACAGGGGAAGCAGGACATAATAAAAATAATAGCAAAAGGCAAAAAGATCCAGTGGTGAATTAAGACAGTTCACGGTGATTTTTAAACCCAGAAACAAATGGCTTTTTCCATGCTGTTTTTTGTAGTAATATATTTTAATTTGTAGACACATTGGTCCTTTGACTCCTTAGCAGAAGGAACTTTAAACAGCAGCACATCGGCATGAAAGACAAATCTGAGTGACAGGCGTGGCTCCCTGAGGAGGCAAAAATCCTTCATCCAGGTTTGCACCATTCTAAGCTCCCTCATCCAGGGTGTCTGGCACTTTTGACTGAAAGACTGCCTGATTCTGTCATAGTTCAGAGCCTACTTTCCTTAAATCTCATCATTGGATAAATACCATCTGTCCGAGCTACTTGCTGTACCTCAGAGCATCAAACTCTGGTTGGGAGAAGAATAAATACCACAGTGCACAGTGTTGATTAAAAATGTACTCTCTCCTTCCACAGGCTGCTGTGGAATAGCAGAGCAGAGATGCTCCACCAGAGATGCTCTCTGAGTGACAGCAACTCAGGGGGTCATCCCAAACCCCTGCTTTCCATCCTGCATCAGAGGGGGAGGAGATCAAAGGAAGATCCTGCTAAGCACTGTAGCTATGCTGTGAGTGGGAACACATCTTCCTGTTCAGCTCCAGAGTCATTTGGGGCCAAGAGGAAAAAAAAAACAACACAACTCATAATCTGGTACAGCAAAAATCGTGTTTCAGCTCTACCAAATACTTCCTACCCTTGAAATGCTGTTCAGTGCTGAGTGAAGGGCTGAGCACTCTGAGTATCATCATTCCCAGGGGAGCACAAGATGATGTTGGCAACTGGTGGGTAAGTCTTAAGCCTCCTATAATAAATTTTTTATTAAGAGGCCACATCTCACCTCTGAACTAAGATGCAGAGACATTCATTAGGAATTAATCAGAATTGATATCAGAGGCATGGTGAAGCCTGAAGTCTGATTAAAGCAGCCACAGGCTGTTTTACACATGCTTTTCCATAGCATAGAACATGTTTAATTCATGGCAAGTTCAGATGTTCCATAAAGTTGAGGATCCCTTATTCTGTGTTATGAAATGAAAACAAAAATACTATATTTACTTTTGTTGCAGTTTTCCTGCCTTGTATGTAAGAAAAGCCACTTTGGAAAGGATCAAGGAAATGCCAACATTTCTTGCATTTGAGAGGTGCTCAATAACAAAAAGAACCCCAAGCAAACAGGATATTTGGACAAAGATATTTGGACAGAGATTCCTGTTACACTTGCTGGTAACAATCTTGGAAGCAACTGACAGAGAAAATGAGAAAGTGTGGGAAAAGGGAGATATGACATTATTATAAATTATTCCCTGCAGGCAATTTGAAGATACAAAATCTTTTGCCATGAAAATTAGAATAACTCTTCTGTTATCAGTAACACATAATGTCCCATTGAATTAATACGTGTTTTGGGAAGGAGGAGGTTTGTAGAGGTAAGAATAAGGAAAAGGAACCTCAGCACTCTTGTCTTTCACTGGTCCCTGTGATACCCCAGCATGTGTGACCAGGTGCTGTCACAGAGGTATGGACATCATGTTTCCTACTTCACTTTCCAAATTAAGGAAAGCAAAAAAATCTTTAAGGATCTTGTCTTTTTTTTTTTTTTTTTTTGTGTGTGTGTGTGTGTGTGTGTGTGTGAGTTCATGTCAGTTCCATCAATCCCATTGCAATCGCTTCCAGTGAAGATTGAGATTTGTATTTGGCTTTCAGCAGAAACAGTAACCCATGAAAAGCTGGTAGAAATTTTCCTAGGGTTTCAGAACACAGCCAAGTCCAACTGGTCTGGTACCTCAGACAAATTAAGAAGAAAAGGTAAAACTCAGGAGATCCTTACATGTTGCATTAATTTTTAAAACATCCTGTTTTAATGTCCTGATTTTTAAGAGTAAACTGCAGCACCCATTAAGGCTCAGATGATGAAACTTGAGGTGCTTATTCAGCAGAAGAGCTTCAGTAGAAGGCCAAGTATTTTGTGATAACATGACAGACAGACACAAGGAAGTGTCTTTCATGCAGAAAGCATTTATATGCCTATAATAGAGGTATTTCCATCTTCCTCAGTATTTTTCCTTACATTACCAGAGCTGCTGTGTGAAACCTGCCTGCAACAAGGGCGTTGTCTGGGAATCCCACCCCCTCAGCTTCCAGATTCAGCTAACAGGGATTTCTTACCAATAGAGAGCTCAAAGGAAATTCATCTGAATAACCAGAGGTAGAGTAAGCCCTGAAAAATTGAAATCCTAAGCATCAAAGTTAGTCCATAAGAGAAAAGTAATACAAACAGTTTCCTTCTCAGATGGAACAGCTGTTGAAAAAAATATGTGCCTGGCAAGTGGGAGATTTTGGAAAACTGGGAATCTGCACATTGTGGACTTTGATGTGGGCATGGGCATAGAATTCATTTGAAGAGATCCAAAGGTTATTCAAGGGCTTGTAAAAATCAGATGAGTAAATATACATTAAGTATACATCCTGTGTGCAAAACCAGTATGTTGAAAGACTTACAGGAGCATTTAAAAAATTTGCATGTGGCCAAAATTGAGTTCTCAAATTAATAAAATCTCTTTTACATATGTAATCAACAACAACAACAAAAAACTAACCTGCAGTATTAAATTAAAAAAAAGAAAACTTCAAGAGCCTCTGACACTTGAACTTTCTAACATTTGAGTTGTAAAAAGGAGAGTGAGAATTATTGTGAACATGAGCTGAGAATGATGCAGTGACTTGACCCCAAACAAGTGAGATAAATAGGAAATGATTGCAATATTTTGAGGAGGAGGCAAGAGCTTGTTTCGGCCATCTTCAGAGGTGACATCACCACAGAAAGGAGGTAGATATTGAGAGAGAAGGAAGCAGGAGTGTATCAGCATTTTTGCCCTTTTCTCCCTGTGACATTCCCACAATTAACACAACACAGCTCATTAGATCCTGAAAGGACTGCAAGACACTGTCCTCAGCAGTGTCTCCCTGCAGCCCTATTAGATTAGATATGCTGAGCCAATTAAATAATTAGCATGCAGTTTTGTGGAAACCACAAATAAAATCCAGATACAAGGCACAAGGATGCCCTTGACTTGCAGGATCTGAAAGATCCCTGTCACATACTGAGATGCTAAACCTGACTGTACATCACATGAAGAAAAATAAGCAGGAAATTTTGTATTCCAAGGGGCACATAAAGCTTGCTCTTTCCCACGCAAGTTCCCTGCTTATATTCCTTTACTTTCCCCATCTTTCCTCTTTTCCCTCTGCTGCCATCCCCACACAATGCAGCAATAATTACCAGTAGTTCTTACTGAGGCATCTGGACCCAGTTCAGCAGCAACAGAATATGATTCAAATGAAGGAAATTCAGTGGAGCCCTCCTGCAAGGCTCTGATCAGTGCATCCTGTTTGTAGATGTTTAATAGAAATAGCCTCTAAAGTCTGTTTAAATATCAGAAGTGATTTTTTTAATACTGGCACAGAATTGTGGAGATTTGTGAATGCGATTGATTTATTCAACTGCTGAATTGAAATAGAAATGAGAGAGGTAATGAGAATGAATGTGACCAGCATTGTGCACAAAAACAATTGACAGTTCAAGAGAAACAGACCCAACCAGAGCATAAACACAGCCTTAAATGTTATTAAAATATTAAACCGGTACATTGGGTCATTCATGCCATTTGATTACTTTAACATTTGCAACCACATGGGACAAGGACTTGACATGAGGGATGGAGTGGCTTTTGCACAATGGACTATTCAAATTGAAAAACTGGCCAAGTCCATGACGGACAATTTGCCTTCCAAGCATCTTTCATTTGCCAAGCAGAGAGGACAGTATTGGACTTGATGGCTTATGGGCTTAATGGAGCATGGCAGGTCCTATATTTCTATTAAAACTGACTGGGAGAGGGCATTGTTCCAGATACCAATTTGGGATTAAAGCAAATGTGTATATTCTTCTGAGCCTTCCCTATATTTAAAAAAAATACAGGCTGCATGATTTCTGTTAAAACTCATTAATTTTATGTAGCTTGTTTTTTTTTGGTGCATCACTATGATTTACAGATTTATTTATGAGATGCATTTAGTATTATTATTAATTACATTACTATATTATAATAATGTAAGGTGTAAAAATTTGTATGGCTGAGAAGTGTCATGGTCTTGTGAAAGAAGTATTTCTAGGTAAAATGAAGGAAATAGTCTTGGGAAATCAGAGATACAATTCAGTGATGGCTGTTTTTATAACCTTTCAGCCAATGTAATCCAACAAACTTACCTAGCCCACAGCCATAAAACCTCTTATCAGAATTAAGCCAGAGTTAGGAAATAATAATAAAAAAAGTTTAAATCTTTTTACAGGCAAAGGCAGGGCTAGAATGGATAAGTATCTCAGAATGACATCATCTTCCACTCTGTCCTCTTTGTGGCAGGTCCACACCCTTAGAAAAGGGCAAGGCAGGGCATCTGGTGTTCATTAGTGCTACAAAATGCCCTCCCCTAAATCTTAAGGGACTTGTCTTGAAAGTAATTAGGTGTTTTAATTGCTTCTGTCTTGTCCTATCTTAGAAAGCTACTCTAGAACCATACATTTTTGTCTGAGTAAATAATTTTCCATGGCTGAGCACCATTGTTGTTGTCTGGGGATTACATGCAGCAACACAGTGGATTTGTGCATGTCATTTTTTCAAGCTAGAAAACTATTGTAGATTAAAGGCAAAGAGCCTTTAAAATCCATCTCCCTCCAATTCACATCATAATTATTAAATTGCCTCTGAGCTCAGGTGAACATCCTGCAGTGAGCCATAGCAGGAGCAAAGAAGACTAACACACTCTATAACTTCAAAATTAAGTAATGAATTAAGAGCCTTCCTACCTCCTTTATGTATAGTGCAGGAAAGCAGCAGCTCTTCCAAAGAGTCATTCTAAATGCCTGCATTAGGGAATGTAACAAGCGAATATAACTGGTTTTCCAGTTCAGCCACCTACATTTGGTCCCCGAGGTCAGGTGGTACATTATGGTCAGAAAGGGGAAGCTCTGAAAAGCATTGCTTTACCAGCTTCATGTAAGTTTTTCTGTATTATCACAAGCACATTGGAGGCATGGTAAGAACTTTGAGACAACAGATCTACCAGAATCCACTGCTGGAAGTGGGGCTTTAAATGCCAAAAGGGTTACTGCAAGATGGCTTCTGATTCCTGTCAGACTTGGACACTTCCTTGGGGAAGGATGCAGGGAAAACACAGGACATGAGGGAGAAGGTGAAAAGGTCCCAAGTACAAAAGCCACCTTGGATTTCTGTTCAAAGCTTGCAGTGTTCAGCTTTCTCCTTCCTGGTAATCCCAACTCATCTGGGGAGCTTCACTTGTCAGAGTGATGTGAACATGACAAGGAGGCACTGCTTAGCAGGGCCCATGGGCAAAGTGCAGAAAGGACACCTCAGTACACCTCAATTTTGTGCTTCTTAAACCTGTTTTCATTTTAGATCTTTCAGCGTTCTGCAGGAACTCGCCTGGGAACGCTTGTGTTGCCATATGAACAGATGTTTAATGCTTACAGAGTGCTTCATTTTTTTTTCAAAGAGCTTAAAGGACATACATAATTGCTATGGTGTACCCACTACACAAAATGTTAAGTTCATAACAAGCTTAGGGCCAGATGATATGCCTGCACCTTAGATAAGGTTTGAAAGTGCTTTCAGAAGCAGTCATAGCTGGCAGCTGTAAAGAGATGATGATAATTTCTTCCCTTTACAGTAGCCAGAGAAGACAGTGAAAAGGCACAAGCTGTCACAAATAACAAGTTCCCTGTCACAGGACCGTCAGAGCTGGAAAATGATGAGCCAAGTAGTAGTTTTTCACAATGATGACAGCTTGGGACCAAACTGAAGTCATCTCTGAGAACCCTGAAATTGGAGGTAGCAAAGAAGATAGTGGGTAATAAGCCAAGACAGTTACATGAAGAGATTTCTTCTCGTGTTTCCAGGGTTGATGATTCCTGCTCCTTTCTGAACATATTTTTTTGGAGCATGGATGTAAACAGGTATGTCCCTTGATGCTGCAGATGCCTGCAAATGCCTTCTGGCCTCCAAAACACAGTAAAACCTAAGTCTTACTACATCTTTCAGCTTGAAGGGATTTATGAGAAGCTTGCTCATCTGTGCAGCTCTGTGCAGCCAGGGAATATGAAATCTCAAGGGCTTTCCTTTTTATTAGAACAAACCCATTAGTTTTATGAGCTTTTAAGTAAAGCAATGGCAAAAAGCAAAAAATAGTAGCTGATATAAAAGATGCATACCTCTTTATCTCTGCATGAGAACTTAAATAATTTTCATTAATTTTCAGGGTTAAAAAAGGACTTTGACATACATCTGAAATCAGGCCAGGCTGGGGATAAGGCAAATAAATCATTCTGTGCAAGGGCTGTTCTCAACCAACCAAAATGTTCATTTCTCATTCACTAAGTCACAGCTCAGGCAAATATATTTGGGTCATTGCCCAGCTCCTTTGCTCTGAATTTGGATTGGCCATCTTGCTGATGTATTAGCAGTCACTTGCTCTATTCCAGAGAATGCTTCTGCAAATACGTATTTGTGTTGTGATTGCAGTAACAGTAAATATAACTGGTCTTTCAGATTACAAAATACTGAATATGTACAGGTCACTCCACTTAGTCTGGCTGCTTTTTAAGTGCATTTCTTCTCCTGCCTTTTGAGACAGCAAGGTCAATAGGTTGGCCAAATGTGATGAGAGTTTCTTACTCAGGTTGTGGAAAATGTGTATTCGTGTACATCCATTACTAGCGTACAAAGCAACTTATAAATTATGCATCAAGCTTTCTTACCTACAAAACCATTAAGGTAATAATATAATATGGCAGGGCTTGATTAGGGGATACCACATTTAAATGAAAATCTGCTTTGCTATAATAGAGAGGTCTGTGAAACCACAGATATGTAGGACCACGTATAATCCCAGCCATAAATTCTGTTCTCTGGGATCAAGTGTAGTAACTCACACAGATATTTGTATTGCCTATTCTTAGGCATCCCCAGCAATGCAGATTCCAAGAATTCTAGAAATTATCTCCTTATTGCTAAAATTTAGTTAAATTATTTAAAAATATTTTCCCTTGCCATGAAAAAGCAGATTTAATTTACAAAATGAGCACACTGTAATTTGTTCTCTTGGTCCACTCAGGGCCCTGACAATGGTTGGCTCTTGCTAACTTATTTCTCCACTCTCCCCTTATTATTTTAATTTTTAATTTCATTGTGCAATGTGTCGATCAAAAATGGATTTTTTAACTGAAACCATTCTAACCTAATTTGACCTATTCTGAGTGCAGCCATGGCACCTTAATATCACAATCTTTTGAAATCATAGGCTTCAAGGACAGTTTCCCTACAAAGACCTCACACTGGGAGTGCTTTATTCACTTATTTCCAAAGACTGGTATATAAAGAATTATTTTCACACTGGATGGACTATTATATTTCTATTTTCCAGGTAGAGTGGTACAGCTGTGACATGTAGAAAAAGGTATTTTGCAGAGAATTATGGAATAGTTTGGTTTGGAAGGGACTTTAAAATCACCTCCTTCCAACCCCCTGCCATGGGCAGGAACAGCTTCCACTAGACCAGGCTGCTCCAAGCCCTGTCCAACCTGGCCTTGAACACTTCCAGAGATGGGGCATCCATTTATAAGGCTCCTTTTTTTCTCCCCAGTTACCCCTTGGCAGCAACTCATCTCCTAAGTAAGGGAAGTATCAGTTTGCTTTGGTATCTTTAGACAGATAAAACAGAATGGTTGTGCAGGTTCTTAAGGATAATGAAACAATTTTTGTAGCCATTAATAATAAGCAAATAATGTTGAATGGATAAAAATAGAAAATCTGACCTACACAAGCATTATTTTTTAAGGGATCATAGTTCTAGCAGCATGGTATTGGACTGCTTTGCTTTTGTATATGGATTTTTCAACATTTCTGGAGGCAATATCACTGTTTTAGTAAGAAAAATACTGCCTGTTTTCACTGGCAGGCATGCAATGTTTTTTCACTAAAGTGAGGACCACATCACCAGGCATGGGGTTGAATGTGCAAACTAAATTAACAGGACAACTTCACCATCTGATAAAGCCTGCAAGCCCTCATCTCCTGACCAGCCAGCTGAGGGAGATGCAAAATGTGACAGGATGTGTGCACAACCCTTTATAGGAACACATGAAAGAAATTTTTATGGAAACAGCATTTCTGCAGAACCTGGTGTGAAAGAGGAGCCTGCCTGCTGCTCCTGCTCTACCTGCCCATGAAGGAGAGGACTGGGCCTATTTCCACAACTGTCAGCCAGCATTTTCAGAATTAGGGTATCCTCTCCTCCCCTTCTTTGAGAAAAGGTGCTTGCTGGAATGTCAGCTGTCCTGATAATAAGAAATGCTGATTTCCTTGCTGCTGTGAAGTAAAACAATAAGTTTCTTTATCATAATATTTGCCTCAAACCACACTTAGACAATGCTCTGAATTCCCCCTGAGAGGCTAAACGAATGCTTTAAACTCAGCTCTGTGGGTTATTTATAGATCCTCTGCTGGCTGGTGATAATGATCCTCCTCAGGCTTAAGTCACAGGCAGAATAATCCCCTGAATTGGAGACCTTTTATTAATTGTTCCTGTAATTTTGCTTTGTGGGAGGAGAACTACGTCCTACCTGTGTGCTTGGATGCTATTAACAAAACACCTCAAAGTGCACATTGTACTGTTCCAAAGGAGCCTTACCTCAGAGAACAGGGACCTGCAGTACCTTGGCTCAGATTCCCAAGAAACTGCCCGAACTTCATCCTGAGGAGGATAAAGTTCTCGGGTTTATCCTGAGATTTTGCTTACTCCAAACCACCATGGCTGAGGCATCCTTCACATGCCCACAGCAGCAAGAGCCAAGAGTAGTTGTCCCAAACCACACAGGCAAGCAGCTGTGTTGTCCAAGGTATTCAACGCTGTAGAATGCTAAAATAATTATTTTCCTCCTTTTTTTTTTCTTTTTAATTTTTAATTAATTTGGAATGTAGTAAGCCCTAATCAGATAACAGAAATGATCGCTCATTATTCAGAAAGAAACAGATGCAGAACAAATGCTCCCTCTTCTTTAATATGCCTTTGGGAATGAAGAAGCAGAAAAAATGGAAAATTGAAATTGGAGCAGAGTCTTAGAGCCTCTGCAAGGGAGGAATAATGTAGTCTTTACTATACAGTTCCTCTGACCTCCTTCACTCAAGCATCTTCCACAATGTCCTCACTAATGGTGCAGGTCCTGCAGAGGTACTTGGGAGAGCAGAAGGTGTTAATAAAACAATTCTTTGCTTTTATTCATTCCCTTAAGGTATGTGTAAGTTTTTTTTGGGGAAATAATATTCTTTATGCTGGTGTATGGAAAGAGAATGCATTCTTTGGTGTTTGTCATCATGTTTAGAAAGGTGTTATTTTCATGTGATTCTCACTCTGGCAAACAGGTATTTTCCAAAGTGATAAAATTCTTTTCATCACAATTTTATTTCCTTCACCAAATTTTACCCAGTTTTCTGCATATCTATGTGATGAAACAAAAAACAAACCATATTCCATGGAAATCTTGAAAAAGATGGGAGCACTTGAAAAATCACTGGCATTACAGATCTCCTACTAGCAATTCCACTAAAGAGTGCAATGAGAAAGCAAATGGCAGATTATTTCCACTCACTTTTCATGCTTCCGAAAGAGTTACAGGTGAGAAGTAATATCATAATGAAGTCAGTAAAGACAAGCTTTACACTGCCTCACAAATTAAGAAGGATCAAAACTGTTTTAGAGGGTCAGGTCCTACACTAAAGGAAAATGATTGTATAATCAGACAGTTCATTGGTGACACAATGGAGCATTACTTAGACCACCAATAGCTGCTGGAATGCAGCTCCATTCTGAAAAATGTTTTAAATTAATTTCTAATAGACCATGCCTGCTATAGAAGAACAGGCAGCAAGTTCTCATGAGATTCCTTCAGAGAAACATCTTACTGAGGGTCCTGAGGAGAAATCTCTCTGGGAAAACTCTTTAAAGTTGCTTTTAAAATTAGAATGTTGTACTACCAGATAAAAAAAGAAAGTTAAAAGTGCTTCAGATTTGCTGATAGGAAGAGTACCTACTGAAATTTCTTTGTAGTCTCCTGTAAAATTTGAAAATATACATATTTCAAATGTTGAGGAATTGGTCTCTGTTAGTCTGCTTCGGTATTTCAAGCAATGGGAACCTAGAAAGTATAAATTTCCCAAATTAGGGTTATATGTACAATGTGGATTAACTCTCAGAAAAAGAAATGCAGACACTGCAAAGTTAGGAACTGCTCAGTGAACAGAAGGAATATTCAGAATAATTAAACAAGGAATACTGATAATGTTTAATCTTTCACAGGTATGTTGAAGGTGATCCTTCACAAGTATTTTGTATAAACTACACAGTATTATAGCACTGCACAGATATGTGCAGCAGTTTAACCAGATTCTTATGCTTAGAAATTAATATTATACAAGATAATTAAAAATCATCTTTTTAACCAAATCTGCTGTATCCACATTAGCCTCCTGAGGCTCCACTGGTAATTATAGAAACGACCCCATAACCAGCCACCCCCTTTGATTTCAGAGACCTAAGCTAGTAGCAATACAGTGAACACAAAATATATTATTTAGTCACAGTTTTGCAAAGCATTTGCAAAATAAGTAAATAAACAAAACCCCAGAGATTTTTTCAAAAACTCCTCATATGAACCTACAGAACAACACTTACCACAGAACTTCATTAAAGAGAATTAATGACATAATCTCTGTGTGTTTACTTCTTCAGAACAATTACTTGAGGCAGGAAATCTTTAGATAAAAACCTTTAATGATGCTAAGTCTCCTATCTAGCCTCCTTCCCGAAAACATTACAGTTAATGATGACAAATTCTTTCCTTTTGTATCATAATAAAATTCAGTCTTTGTATGTGGTTCAATAAGAACAAAAGACAATTTGCCCTCCTTCTTTCTGATTATAGATTGACAATGGTAATTAACTTATGAGAAGTTTTAAAAGGTGAAAACTGTTTTGCTTCTTGTCAGTGTAGGTTTTATTTCTTCTGAACTTGCAAACAGATCAGTTTAATGAAAGACCAGCACATTCAGGAGTTCTGGGGTACAGTGAATGAGGGACTCTGCATTTGTTTTTCTCTTTCATAGGCTGCAAAGAGAATGAGATGAACTTACAAGATGCAGACCAGGTGAGAAGGATAAAAGTATAGCTACAGATGGAAGAAAAACTACGTGGTGGTGTGTACTGTCCTGTGAGAGTCAGGAGCTGTGAGAAGAATTTACAAACCAGGAAGCTGGAAGGGAAAGCAAGTTCTGCCAGCTTGGAGTGTGGTATGTAGATCTGCGGTGGGAAAACTCATTTCCAGATAGTCCTATCTAAGGGCCACATACTGCTTGGGAGCACAAAAGTGCCAGCAGGCCTGCTTAACTACTGATACTGCCACTTACATTGGGAGTTTATCACCAGTTTTCAGTTACTATGCAGAAAATGAACTTGGGCTACTTCTGTTTGTATCTAATGAGAAAAGAGTCAGTTTTTCAGAAGAAATTATGGAGCTTGGGATTATGCACAGAGGACTGCAGGGCTGTTCTTCAGTTTAATGAGGAGTTTGCATCTGAGTCTAAAGTAAGTCCTGTCAGTGATGCTAGTGCCAACAAGTCCTCTACGACTCAGAGGATTTGCAGAAACCTTTTGCCCTTTTAAGGACCCGCTCTTTGGGACATGCATGTAGAAAAGGCTCTGGTGCACTTTGAAGACATCCCGTACTCCTGAGGAGGTGAAACCTGGGTTTAAATCCCAACAGTAATTTTAGCATTTCCTATACTAAGGCTGTGTGTTGACAATTGTTGCTGGGAAGGTGGTGACAGCTTTAGACACACAGAGCTGCTTGTTACTGCTGTGCCAGAACTCAGTTCAGCCAGGGGAATGGATCACTGGAGTGCTCCTCATCAACACCACTGCAGAGGTCAGCCCATCTAATCTGTGCTGCTGCTGTGGCTGCCTGAAGTAACTCAGCTGATTTAACACTGGAGTGGCTGAGGAGAGCTTATGTAATCTGTTCCCTGGCTGAACTGTGGGCATGGAACTGCCCTCAAGCAGCTGCTGCTGACAAATAGGAGAGACTTTCTGCACAGATCATCTGAAGGACACCTAATGCTGCTGCCAGTGATACCTTTGGCAGGCTGGAATCAATACCAGTTGCTTTAGAGTCTCCTTATCAGTCTGGGCAAAGCCAGAGGCTCTACAGAAGCAGCATCTTAAAAGCTTGAAAAGCATAAAAGCATAAAGCTGATGTTTGAGGCGATGTAGGTCCACCAATACTGGAGTTTATTATGAAAGCTCTTACTGAAACAGTAAATTAAATTGTCTGAGCAATTGTCCCTTAGCATTGCACATGAAAAAGAAAAAGACACATGTTTAATTCAATACTGCATGTCTTTTTCTTTTACAGGACCTGGGTAACAGTAAGGCATTGATAAAGTTCAGTCAGGAACTCTAGGAAGTTCTTAGCTGAACAGAAGGTTCTGGTAGGCACTTTGTTACTGGAGCTGGGCCAGGGGAGCTGAGGAAGGACTCCCACAGCTCAGAGAATTGCTGATACTTTCTTGTAGGTCCAGCACAGAATCAAAACAATACATGATAATCTTTTGAAGTATATGCTAGAGTTTCCACTTTTTGATTTTAAAATACACAGCACTGCAGTTCAGGCAAGAAAAACAAAACAGCACACACAAGAGTGGGCTCCCTTGCCTGAGTCTAAAATGTAAACAGAGCACACACCCTCAAACAAATACCCACCATAACCCCAAACAGCAGCCCTTCTGAGTGTACTGAATTCTGCTGTTACCTACAGCTGTTATCAGCTTTTATTATCCTCTTCTCTCACTAAAAGTAAAATCATGCTCAGTTGTAACTGTCAGATCACTGTCTTTTCCAGCCTGAAAGAAAACACCTTTCCCAGAGAGAAACACCCAAAGAACTCATTATTATATTAATCACAAGAGCTCTGGTTTAAAGTGATTTTCCATCTCTGTGGTTGCTGGAGCTGGGCTGAGGCAGAGGTGACCATCAGAGGTGACTGGGAAGTTGGAAAGAAGCTTGATGCTCATTTCCTCAAGGTGATTAGGTCTCAACTATGAGATGAAGGGCTGTGCTGTATGTGCTTACACCTCCCCTCAGTTGTGTACCAGACACTTTCTGGGAGGGCAGCTGGGGTATTTTCAGCCTGATGATACCCTCAGCTGGGACTGGTAGATCAGAGCTGCAAGTTTTCAGCAGGTGACCCTGCTAGGCAGAGCAGGCATCACCTCTGAGTCTCTGTCAGACCCCCACCAAGGCCTGTGTGTCCTGGTGTCCTGGTTTTGAAAGCCAGGTATCTGCCAGCAAAAAGCTGGAAGTTCCCTTTGAATAGAGAATGCAAACCCCTCCCTCAAATTATTATAATTTTTGCAATTAGGGGCTTTCAGGTAAAGCCTTGAGAATAGGAATAACAGTCCTTTACTAGGAATATTAAAAATACAAATGTAATAGTACAGAAAAATATGCAAATAAAACAAACAAAAACCCCTAGAAACCCCTGACAGAGTCAGGGATGTGACCTGACACCCCGTTGGTCAGGGTGTTAGAAGCAGTCCAGATGAATCCTTCTGGAGTAACAGATGCAGTTCTGTGGAGTAGAGATGGTCCTGTAGAAAGTCCAGTGGTGGCGAGATGGGTGCAGTCTTCCTCCAGGAATCCAGTGGAAAACAGGATGTCCTGGTGCTCCCACATCTCCCTTTTATCTGGGTAGGGATGCTTGGGTCCATCCCAGCTGGGCGGAGCATCTCACAATGGGATGATGGAATGTGTCAGGTCATTGGTGAGCGTTAATGGCCCATTATCAGAAAATATCAGCCCCAAAACTCGTGCTTGGCCACCTCTTGGCTTTGGTTAAATACCCATAAACACCCAGCAATTAGTTCCCTAGCAATCCACTAGGAAAAAATTCCACAAGAACAAAGGAAACAAATCCAACCCCCAACACCTGGGAGCTGGAAAACTGTTAATATTGCCAGAAGGCTGTGTCAAGGTCCCAGTCTGGGGTTGTTTGTTCAGAAGACAGATCAACAACACAGCTGGAAAGCATCCAGGTAGAGTTCCTAAGCCCTTTCTGAGCTCTTTGCCTTCATCATAACTCTTCTCCTCTACTCTCCTCTCGCTTCTGGAGAGGTTGTATCCACTTCGGAGTGGGGAGCAGGAATTGCCAAGTCACCCTGTCTGAAGCTCCCTGCTCTGCTGGTGTGTAATTTCTCCTTCTCCCTGCTCTCCCTGCCTCTTTCCAATCTGTCAGCACCAACCTCATCCATCCCTCTGCATAAGATAGATCCAGGGCTCTTGAGCTGGGGAGGGGCAGGTGGGAGAGGCAGCAGCAAGTGTCAAAGAGGGAAACATGTAGAAAATTGAAAGCAAATAGTAAAAAAAGAAAATAAATCAGTATTCAGGAGGATTTTGTGTTTGCAGGTAGTTACACTAAATCCATCAGTTTTGTTGTCATTGTCAGAGCCCTGTGACAAAGCCTGTCCTCACTGGTTTTAGTGGGCTTCAGATTAGATCTGTAATCAATACAAAGTATTAAAAGAGCTGATTAAGCAACAGCTCTAGGAGTGTGGCTGGTCAAAAGCCATTTTGGTGGTTGAATGATGCTCCCTGCTCAGCAGTCAGCTGCATCACTCTTGGGCCCTTTGCTTTCAGAGGATGTGTCTATGGGTGACAGTGACAAAGAGAAATACACCTAGGGGACAGCACTGGATCCAGGGCTGCTCCCTGCCAGGAAGGGCTGACTCTCAGCTGACAGAGATGCTCGTTCTTAGATTGAAATACTAAGCTGACATCTATATTGCACTAGGCCAAAAGAGAGTAGGCTTGCTTTTTTTGTGGAAATGCTGCTGTTAAAGCCAGCAGTTTTCTTTTTTGCTAAGTCTGCAAAAGCAATGGCTAATATGGTCAAAGTCAAAGTTTGACCTGTCACTTTAGCAGAAGCCCTATTTCTGAAGATTTTGAAGTCTCACTTGTAAAATCTGGTAGGAGCAGAGTTTCTTATATTGCACAGTTAATACTGAAAGCACTTTCCATAGTAAGTTTGATTTTTGGTTTCCTTCCCTGCTTCTTGCAAATGTAAATTGAATAAAAATAAAAGTGCAAACTCCATAAACACATTTCAAAGTCTATCAACAAACCCTTTCCTGTGCATGTGTTGAGCCAGGGAAGTGGGATAACTGCAGGCTGAAAGGGAAACTATGCAGCTCCTTCTACCAGAAGATAGTGGTTTCCTATCTCCCCATTCTGGCCACTGCCATAGGAAGCATTCAGGATTTCAGATAACAGCTTTTGAGGCAGCACAGAAATGGTGACCAGTGTTCTCTTTTCAACAACAGTTTCAGTAACTTCAGCCTGTAGTTCAAGGGCACCTGCTGATGTTGACTGTTTTCAAGGATGGCTCAGGTAGACAGAGAGGACACACTGTGCAAACAGAAAATGTTGAGCTGTCATTTGCCAGCTACCCACGAGATGGAAAAAATGAAGAGCTGATTTTGTTTGAAGGCAAAAACCACCTCACTCTTGCAGGGTGGCAAATGGCAGAATAGTCAGAATATAATCAGGGAAGCTGCTTAGTTTAATGAATGCAAATGTGATAAACTGCTTGTTTATAAATTACTTACTCCTTGTAAATATAATTAGTGAAGTATTTATTAGTTAAAATCTCCAAAATCATATCTCTCCAAGCTCATGAGCTGTGTATTAGCAATGCTAAGTTTTCAATGGTAAGTTTCACCAGCCAGTTTTCATCATCATATTTTATTACCAATAACTATATTTATTTGCACTGCTTTGTGCACTACCCAGGTGGGATCTGCAGTGATTACACTCTGAAAGTGTCAGCAACACTTCCTCTGAGTCTCTGGGGAATATTAATGGCATGCACCCTGCCTCTGTGGATGCTGTGGTCAAAACTTCCAGTAATTTCACTGAGAACATGAGCAAGCCTCACACGTGCTGCTCTGCTCTCCCCTGGCATGATCCCACTCTCCAAGCTGAAGGCTTGGGAGCTCCCTGTGGGCCAGAGCTCTATGGTCAGCTGACACCTCATTAATTCATTCCCTGGATGCAGTATGTCTCAAAGCCTTTCCTCTTCTGCTCTCTTTCCTCTGCTACTTGTTATTTTAGTGACATTTTTAAAGTCGCCTTGCTCATGCTAAACTGTTGTGAGCCTGGAAGGTAAGATGCAGGATCTTTGCAATTTGACACTGTAGCCTTTGGAAGTGGAGGTATCCACAGTGAGTTAAGACACTGTCCTTACAGCTTTGTCAATGCTGTGTTTTTCCCATTTACCCCGAAAACACAGGAGACCTGAAAAATACCTGTAAAGAAGTCACTTTACCCACTCACAGGAGCAGGCAGAGCTCTAGTTGAGTGAGGTCACCTCTGTGGCCTCAAAGTAATCCTGCCAAGCAGCTATCCACAAAAGACTGGGAAAAGATGACATTCAGGGTGTATAGTATGCCAGAGGATCTCCTAGGCAACTTCCAAAGCCCTTGGTCACTTAGGGCACAAGCATTTCAAGCACTGAACACAGGTAAGTTGCACTACACAGTAATTTACAAAAAGAAACCATCACTGTTTCCTGTGTTTAATGGCTCTCCACAAGCACAATTTTGACAGTCTTTGGTCTGGCTTTTGTGCCACAATTATTACCTTTACCTCTCTTCTTTCACCTCCAAATTATTTTCCTAAAATCTGCACTTAAGCATCATTATTCCCTCAGTGGCACAATTATATCACCCCTTAAAATCCATCTTACATTTGTGCATGAGGTATTCACTGTTGGATTCCTCCATCCCTTTCACTTTTAAACCAAAAAATGAACAAGTAATGAAAGGAATAAACTCCCACAAAGTCTCAGTATGGTCCTGCCACACAGCAGTCATTGAGACACCAAGTGAAAAGTAGCTCCTCCAACAAAAAACACTGGAGGAGGTTTAAAAGAAATGTAGGTGGATATTTGCTATTAAAAAAGGCTTATTGTACAGAGCTGGTATTAAACGTGGGGTGATACCCCTGTGTCTGTCTTTGTACACCCAAACTTCAAGTCTGTGGGAATTTCCAAAGTGCAAAGAACATGGAGTATAAGCCAGAATTATTTGTAAACATGGGATAGCTGAGATTTATATAACAGGCTACTGCAGATTTATGAATCCAAGAAAGGAAATAATTACAAAGGAAATTAAAGTTAAAAATAGTCATGAACCGCCATAAAGAATGTGCTTGCACCTCTTTCTCTGGCAACAGAATGTAACACCCACTTGCTGTATGGCAGTTCATTCTTCTAGATAATTAGTAGTGCCAGGAATGGGGTCTCCAGTTTAAAAAAGAAACTTTACTTGGTAAATACTTCTCATTATATGTTCAAAATGGGTTTTAGATTTCCTAGACAAAAGGCTTACACTATGTGCCTATACATCTAGCACAAAAAGTCTAATAATAGTGTATTTCAGTATAAAGCACTTCTTTTGAGAGCCGGAATAACTAAAAATAAGAGAAAATTTAAAGCCTAAAGCTAACCTACCATCTGACGCCATTTATTACCAGCAGAACAGCATAAAGCACAGTGTGTGAAATGTAAGATATGAACACTGGAGGAATGGACACAGCTGCTTCTAGTTACCCTGCAGATAACTATTTATAGGGCTGGAGACACACAATAAAATCCAGTATAAATCAAGAATGCAACTGGCCAGAAACAAGATGGGGAGAAAGAGCTCTATGCCGCTCGATATTGCTGTCACCTGTGGTCCACACAGTGGCACTGGGGCCATGTAATGGAGCTGGGAGGATGTCCAGGATCATTAGGGACTTCCAAATACTACCCTGAAGACAGGCACAGGTTTGTAGTTGGCTTAGTCAACAGATCACAGGAAAACACAACAGCAACCATTTTCTTAAAGAGTAAGGAAGTTATAATCCATACCAAAAAAATCCATACTGAATAAAGGAGGGAGTAGCACAATTAAGCTTCATGTGTGCACATCCAGCAAGTGATGTGGGATAGAAAGCTGGGTTTTTAAAATAAACAAAGGATTTTGTGGGAAACAAAACAAAACAAAACAAAACAAAACAAAACAATGTATGCAGGTGCCACACAAGGACACTCAAGTGTCTTTTGGGGATTGGCAAGATACAGCAATGGGATCTTGTGGAATTCCTACCTGTTTGTTTTCACCTGTCATTTTCTGAAATTAAAAGTACCAACTTTTCATAGATATAGGGTGCTCAGTCCTGTCTGAAAACAGTTTTGATAGATGAATTTTAGCAAGTTTTTGTTTTTTAGAAGCTATACCCTGGGCTTGCTGAAATCACTGTTAATTTTGAGTGTTTGATGCCTGTTTCCTCACTGTGTCCAAAATGTGTGAATGAGAGGCACAAGAACAGTCTTGAGAATCTGGCTAAACAATACTTGTATCTAAAATGCAGATTTTATTATCAGTGTTGGTTTACAGTCACACTCATTAATTACACCAGAAGGAAAGAGTTTATGAAAGTGATAATTTGAAGAAACGAATAAAAATGAATATGTTTTGTTAGTATTCTCATATTCTACTCTGACTGCTGATCAAAATGAAAATTATATTGCTTAGTTTGGAGGAATATGACAGCATAGCCTTTTTTAAGGTAAGTTATATTTTCCTTTGCATTTTGTTTAGGGATTGAATGAAGAATACCTTGATCTTTCTACATTTTTTTAATATTCACATAAGATCCGGGTGCACAGATCCAAACACCAGTAAATTACTCATGGAGCAAGGATAATTTCCTCAGTTAAGGAACCTGTTTGAGAATCAGTTTTTGGGAGCACCATGAAATGGGGAGCTCCTTTGAAAGACAGGCAACGTTCGGTGAAACTCCATGAATAAATATTCTTTGGAAGTTAAAAAGACACTGAGTACTGAAAGGTCAAGTATGGAATAAATTAATTCTGTAATTGATAATAAGCGACTTCCAGCTCTGGCAAATTATGTACTTAAAACAAATTATTAATATTTGTTTGTTTTCTGAACTGTCTGTGATTTTATCCTCAGATGAAAAGAACCAAGGAATTTAAAATTTTGCTCTGAAGTTAAAAGGATGTGGGTGTTTTGACCCAGCAACTTCTGGCTTGTTGAAGTGAGTTTTTGCAGTGTTGTGAATATTTTGCATAAGGAATATTTATATTTCTTTATCTCTGAGCTCAGTGTTTGTTTTTAATGTAATCTAAAATGAACTCTTATAGTAAATACTGATGTTATTTAGAGAAAACATAAATCAACCATTGATATCCTCACAGCTCCATCAACTTCAAACTCCTCACTAAAGCAGAGCTGAAGACAGAATTAAGTTTCATAATACACAGAGTAGTATTAATGTGCTTTTTTCTTTCCTATTTATTTGCAATTGTTGTCTCAGAGCTGGGAGCAAGAGGGAAATATTTAGAATTCTGAGTGATTACCATGCTGCTCTTGGTAAACCGAATGTGTGAGACACCCATGTCTGCACTCTGCAGCCTCCTTTGATACCAAATGCAGCAGCAGGAAAACAATTCCCTGGTATTCATAGAGAACTCCGTGCAAGAGGATTGCCTGACAAGGGCTTTTCCATCTGGTAAGGTTATGGAAGGGCTCTTTGCAGCCTCCTGATTAAATGAATTGTCTCCTCAAGTAACTGATGCCAGTGAATCAGCTTCCAGATCCATGATAGTGAATGCCTGGTTCTGCTTACTGGGCTCTTACAGGATTTTTAGAGGAATCATACCTGTGAGTGTCATTTAATGTCAGTTGGGCAGTGACTGCTCCATTCCCCTGGAAAATACCAGGCCTGCCCTAACAAGGTAAATGGTTTAAGTCCCAGAAAAGACTATGAATATTCACAGTCATATTTTTGCTTTTATTAAATAGTGCCAAGTACCCAGCAGCTTCTGGTTCTGTCTGAACAAATTCTGGCAGCCTTGACATCAGCTTGTCTTTGACCCTTGGATGGCATCACCTAAAGATGAAGCAATGGGCTAAATTACTTGGGAGCTTTTAGAGCAATGTTCAGAGAAGCATCTTCCACTGCAAAGCATAAGAGGCATAAATAATTTAAAGTCAGTGCTTTTACTCAACTACTCCTCTTTGCTTACGAAGAAAGTCTTGGAATTTCAGGCATGAAAATAAACATACTGAGGTAAATGGGAATGCCACTCAATGCAAAACAAGTTAAAGCACAGAGAATGTAATTTTCCTTAACTTGAAAGTTATATGATGAGATAACATTTATAAAATCTCTTTTCAGTTGCCATGCTGATAACTAGAGATGCAACATCATATGCTGGGAAGAATTAAGGACGAAATATTCTGTTTTCTAGGCCATGAGAAAAATTTGGGCAGGATTGAAAAGTTACACCCTAGAAACAACACTCAGGCTGGGGTCATTCGTGCTGTGTGCATACACATAACACCATCAGAAGCTGCCAGTTTTCCCCCAAAAAGGAAATGAGCCTGTGATATGTTACAGAGCAGACAGGCAAGGAAGAACACCTTGATTTAGCCCCACCCTGCAAAATGTGCATCTAGATATTACAGTCATTTTGTTACTCTGTTTTAAAGGTATTGAATTGTGTTGCAGTGCATTATGTTTCATCTGTTAATCTCAAGCTGGCTCGAGAAGGGCTCAGTGTCTCAGGAGAGGCTTTCCTGGTGCTTCAGATCTGTGTCATCAACTGGGTTACAGAAGACAAAGATAATTATCAATCAATTTCTCTTATGACATGAGCTTTTAGTGGCTAAGATATCTTGAAGCTTTGATTATTAGTTTACCCTTTTGAAAGTAATTTCTACAAATAAATTTCAAATGTCAGATATATTTTATTGTCTAGAATCAGCATACAGTAGAAAGGGCTGAGAAAAGCAATTTGGCATCATTCCTTATTGGAAAGAAAATGAAGGAAAAACTCCTTTAAGAAGAGAGAGAATGAAGAGAAAGCAGGGGTAAAATATCAGGAACTAATTTGTAGACACTCCCCCAAAAGGTCATGGGAGGCAATGGAAGGAATGAAACTGGTGATGGAAATCAGCATCAGAGGCAAACATCCCAAAAATGCAATCTTCAAAAAAGCAGCAGGCAATCAGGCAGGGGTGCTGTGAGAATCCACAAAGCTCACGTCAGCACTAACCTACAGCAGCCACCAGCTCCAGTCCCTGTCACACCCAGGCAACACCCCTGCTTCCAGGGAGATGTACTCAGGGGTCAGCAACTTGCACATAACACCAAGAGCCCACCTAAAAAGAGAAAATCCTGGTGCCCATTTTCCATGGCCCCAGACTGGGATGCAGGGACTCCCTGCACTGTCCATGTGCAAGACATGGTAAGAGCCTGAGAAGAACCAATTTCCTTGAACTGAGTCAAATGATGCTGAAAAAACAATTCTCATGTGTACAAATAGAGGGATCTGAAAACAGAACACATTTAATCTAAAAATTATATGAACTGTTGGCACTAATTGCTAAAATTACTCTTTGTTACCGGTTTTGGAAATAGTTTATTCTTGCTGCATTAACAAAGAAAGGAACAAAGACAGCAAACTACAGTGCTGCTGGCTGTCTGAAGGTGAAATCACAGGGATATTACAAATATGCACAAGGGCTCATTTTTTAGATTAACATTTTGGACTTCAGCTGACCTTTTCTTAAAAATACTGCCTGAAATACCTCATGGGCTTGATAATATCTGTTGCACAAGTAGACTTAAAGCCTCTCCATTTCCTGCCCACCGATGGAATTGGAATCAGACCCAGAGTTTCGGCTAGCCTGGCTTTTCTATTTCAAACCTGGTAACTTAAAGTTGTGGTATTATACTAAGAATAGAAATAATTTCTCCCTTTGCCTTATTTTGGTTGTTCTGGGACACATTCTGCCCTGTATTGATAAGAGTTTAAAAATAAGTCTAGTCAAACATAAAAATATTTTTGTGAGAAGAAAGTGCACGTTTCTTTTACAGAGAATGTAAATATTAGTGTCCTTTAGAAAACAAATAAGTTCAAAGGTGTAGAGGGGTAAATATTTTTCCTCGTGTTAATTCCATATTTCAGTTTTCCAGTCAGGCCTGTATCAGCATTAAAGCTTTCACCTCCACCTCTTGCAGCAGGCACAGGCCCACCTTCCCCAAGTTCTAGTGATAGCTGTGAGATAAAATTTCTTTGTGTGACTTATCTGCATGGACCTCATTAAAGCCTTCAGGCACCATGTGGATAAAACATTTGGAGGAGCCTCCTGAGACTCCATCCCTTCAGCACAGCAGGTCAGGGAAGTGTGCTGGAGTGCACAGCTCTAGCAACAGCAGGGAAGGAGGTGGAAGTGGGGGGCTTCAATCTGAAAACCAGGAATACTTAAACAATATTTTTCTTACTATGCTTAGTATGATGGGAATGTAATATAAACCAGCGAGGATAAACCTCCTTAGGTAAGGCTGCCTTTGATGGAGGCTCATCTGCGGGGTGGATGATGCCTGGAGCTGCTCTGAGCATGGCTCTGTCCAGCAGGGTGCTGGGGGCAGCTGGGGTCAGGGTTCACCTGCGGTTTGTGGCACGGCTCGAGGGATAATCCTACCAGGGCCTTTCTGTGCCAGGTTAAGAGCTCTTGCCTGGCTCCCAGGGGCATCCATGCCCTTGTGCAGCGAGTGGGATCATGCTTGCTGTTTGCTGATCCAGCTGAAAGTTGGCTCTGCAGGGAAAACCACGCGGAATGCTTGAGCAGACATGAGCCAAGGAGGCAGGAACACGTGGCTCACGGAGAGGAGCCACGAGCCCTCTGCTCAGCTGGGCTCAGTTTCACTTTGGCCCAAGCAAATCCAGGCAGCCCATAGACAGGTCACACTGTCAGGCCGGTGGGATCAGCACCATGGCTTAGGGAACCGGTGTTTCTCACCCACTGGATTTATTTTGCAGATACAAAGCCTTCTGACCCTGGTAGCCCTCGGGAGACACGGCGTGGAACAGCTTCTGGAAACCTCGGGGG
The DNA here is from genome assembly GCA_013389925.1 of Aegithalos caudatus. Classification (NCBI taxonomy): domain Eukaryota; kingdom Metazoa; phylum Chordata; class Aves; order Passeriformes; family Aegithalidae; genus Aegithalos; species Aegithalos caudatus. The sequence goes on from WEIU01020892.1 coordinate 115,370, forward strand.
CATTGAGGGAACGTGGAGCTCAGCAGCAGTGTTGACAGTGTGCTAGGATCTTATGGAAGAAGGTACATGTACACACATACAGTCACTGTTTCGGTTTCCTCTAGTGTGCTACTGAAGGCTGGAGGATGCACGCCCTGGTGATTTTAAAGAAATCTATGTGTTTTATCATGCCTGGGCGATTCTAAAGAAATGTGTGTACTTATCATCATATCTGGCTACACCTGGCAGTCAAATCACGGCCACACGCGTTCAAAAATGTCTGAAAATTCAGTTTTTATCTGGTTTCGGGGGGCCAGCTTTCTTCACCTCCTTGGGAGGGCACAAACAACGGGCGGGAAAACGAACAGCCCGTTACCGGCCGCCTCGGCCAACAAACCCCTCCGGTGCCTCGCAGTTAAGCTCTGCGACCACAAGGGCGAGCGGCAGGTGCCTCTGGCGGGCGGGCAGCACCCCTTCTCCCGTGGTGACGGGCAGCCAACCGCACCCGGGGTGGGATCCATTAGCGAGACTCCAATCTGGGGGCCGTGTGCCCGCCAGGCCCGCAAGGTATCGGTACCGGTACCGGTACCGGTACCGGCTCCGGCCCCGCCCGCGGCCCCCAGCGCGCAGCGCACACCTGGCGGCTCCAGCTGT
>WEIU01020892.1:116212-129396 GCA_013389925.1 Aegithalos caudatus
CGCCCCCGCGCCGGGAGGAGACGCGGTTCGGCGCGGGGCTCTGCCGGGCCGGGACGGGGAGGAGGCCCGGTGCCTATCCTTCCGCCCCGGAGGGTGCTGCTGTGACCCCCGGGAGCCGGTCCCGCCGTGCTTCCCGTGGTCCCGGCCGCTCCGCGGGGGAGCGGTGCCAAGAGGAGCCCCTCCGGTGTCAGGGATTCGGTGTTTTGGATTAACGCCGTGCAGAAAGGGTGTGAGGCCAGGGGGCGGCGGCTCAGGCGCCTCCGGTTGTGTTTGGCCTGCGAGGGAAGTTTCCCTGTGCTGGTCCCTGAGCGGTGAAAAGAGATCTCTGCCAGTGCCTGTGGTCCTGAGAGGGTTTAACACACACACAGTGATTTAACAGGACGTGCACCTGCGATTTGGTGTGTCTGAAGTGCGGTGGTAATGGTACATAATGATGTTATGATAACGTGCTTGCACTTTGCATTACCAATAAAAAACCCGATGTAATTTCCAATGTAACGTGTACGTAACAGATATAATACATAAGGTAACACCTATACGGTGGAGGTGTGTTTTGGAGATGGCCATGTAGCAAATATCCCAATCACAATCTCTGCCTGGACTGATTTCCCATCCTAGGACACATCTCCACAGCAGCCTTCACTCAACTTTGTGAAAACTTCCCAAGCTGGTAGTTTACTGCTACATGTAACTTTATCAGGTTTTATATTGAAAAGGCTACAGTTATTGCCATGTGAGCTCATCTGTTGTGTCACTTAATCCATTAATTCTGCTTTTCTGGCTTGTTCTTTTTATTGCAGCTGTGCAGGGGTTTGCCCTCCCCCCCACCCCACCCCCGCTTCTTATCTGTAGTATCCAGCTAAACAAGTGGGGCAGAAATTTTGGCAACTGAGAAGAAAAACTGGAGTGGAGGAAGGAGTATTCCTCTTGGTTGTAGAAGTATGTTAATAGGTTATTCAAACAGCCATTGATAAAAACAGTATTGAGCGTCCAGTTAGGCAGTTGGCTCTGAATGGATCTTTAGGGATGTTTGTTTAGGATCGTGGCCTGAATTTGCATTTTCTGATAGTGTTCATGAGTAGGTGTTGCTCGCGGTGGATTGTCTGGGCTCATTGTGTGAAGGTACAGACACATTTAGGGAGAGCTCTTAAACTTGTGTGTGGCGTGCTGAAGTCACTCACCCTTTTGGGAATGCCCTTAGGGAACTTTGGCATGTGAAATCTGTGCATCAGCTGCTGTTTGGAGATTGCTCTTTTGCACCGTTTTATCCCGTGGGAAATAGGCAAGAGGTTAATGCTTTTGGTTAGCAGGGTGCAGGGTTATCCTGTGTTTACTGTGACATGTAATACCTTCTCCTAGTAACTTCTTATCTCCTCATGTAACTTATTCTAGCACTTGCTACTGCACCAAAATCTTTGTGGTGATTCCAGGCTGGGGTGAACCTATAGGTAGTTCCATTAAGGATGATGGTATTATATATAGCTACAAGACTGACTCTTAGTTTGATTTATGGCAAAGACTTCCCCTTTCCCCAAATTGTGGTGATATGTTAGAGGAGAAATTTAGAGGAAGTATACTTGTGGAAAAATTCGTAGGTATGGAGTAGATGACTTAGTTTCATAAAGTATTTCAAAGTTTCAGTGCTGTACTCAAATTTAAAAATGGGAGGAAAAAAAGTTGCCTTGTTCTTAAGACCAACAACAAAGGCCCCAAAGGCAATATTTTTATTTTTCTCTCTAAGTTGAGGAGTGTGCATGAGGGAAATACCTATTTCTACTATTGTGAGCCTTTAGGTTCCATTGTTTGTGGGTTTGAGGTATTTTTAAAAAATTTTGGTTTTGTCATTTTCTTCCTCGGCAGCATCAAAGCCTGGTAATGTAAGTAGGAAAAGATTCAGCTCCCCTGAAGAAGTCTGGGAGACAAGATTAAGCAGTATATTTTTACTTTTTAAAAGTTAAGTGAAAAATCATCCCAATTCAATCAGGGATTCCTAGGCTAGCAGTGGAAGTACTGAATGCTGGTTGCCATGGCAGGAGTTTGTCTTTGATCTCCTCTGTAGGAAAACTCATGTCATGTACGATTAAAAATAGATAAATAAAAGATACCACTTGTGCTGTGTAGCTCTGCCTCACTGGTGTTGTGAGAATGATTTCTGTCTTGTATTTTACCGTTCCTTTGGGTATGCTTTAATTTTTATTTAATTAATTTTGAATCAGACCTGTTATTTACTAAGCTACTGTAGTGCAAATTTTGTTTGACTAAGGCTGTCCACACACTGGCTCAACCAGGTGTGGCTCCGCTGGGCCCTGCTCTCAGAGCAGCTGCTTCTGCTGGGGGTTGTAGCAGGGTTTCATTAGTATAATTAAAGCTCTAGTTGATTTTGTTTACTGTTTACTGCTAGTGGGGCTTCAAGCACTGCCAGACAGGGAGGAAAACAGACCTGAATCTTTGCTATTTTCTTAAAAAAGCTCAGAGCTGTTAATTTTAATTGGGTACTAGGTGTGAAGGTGATGGAATTTGTCCTATGGTAGAATTGCTCTATGAGTGCTGTCACTTCCCTTGGGTTTTTGTGTGGCTTTTTTGTTATTTTTTTTGAGAACAACGTTCCTTCTCTTCCTTCCTCTTTCCTTTGCTTGTTGACTGAAGAGTAGCTGAGTTTCCTAAGCTGTGCTGTGTTGGGTTTGAAGTGTTTGACCTAGCTGGAGAGTTTTGGGACAGGTGCCAAGGTTGGCAGCTTTTTGTTTGGTGAGATGTGTTTAATGTGCCTCTGGGTGCTGACAGTGTAAGAATATCCTGAGAGGAAAATTGTGTCTACGTTTGTGAGCCTCTTTTATAATATCACTGACTTATCTAAACATCTGATTTCGTAGCAGAAGTGCTGGAGCCCCTTTGAAAGGCAGTGCTGGAGTGGGCAATGTAAAAATACCTTTTCTTTCCTTCAAGGAGCTGCCTTAGGTATGGCTGCTTTTTTTTTTGATGAGGCATCCAGACATGTTTCCTATATGCATTTATTGAGACCAGGGGGATTTTCCTCCTGTCATTTAGTGTGACACGTTGGGTGTAATTGCAACTCCACTGATTAATAATTCCTGTAGAAGTTGGGAGTATCCTTGGAATGGTAGTTAACCTCTAATAACACCAATTAACATGTATTTGATAAGCACTTGATTTCTGTGAAGATCTGAGGGATATGTCTGGCAAATTTAAACTCCTGGTTTATTCCCCCTGTGAATTTCAGCAGTAATAAGGGAATTGGCCCTGTCCATTATTTCCCTACCCAATCCATGACCGTATAAAAGCACTTCTCAATATGAAATGCCAGCTTTTCCCCCACCTTTGGACACCCCTTTTATTCAGCTGTTTCTACAAGGGCGTGCCCAGAAAATGGCTTCACAAAGAATGTGGTAAACAATATTTTCGTTTTCTTTCTCTTCTTGTCCAGCTCAAGACCCACATCACCCTAATGCTCCCAGGCACTGAGTAAAACATTTGTTGCCTTTGTGCTCAGGTGTAGGTGCAGGACAGACCTTTTACAGGTGGGTGCAGCTGTCCCTGCCAAATGGCTGCACTCTGGTGACCGAGTTTCTGGTTTCTCTCCTGCCAGCTCTTGCATATATGCATGCCTCCCATAAATTTTTAATGACCTCAGCTCAAGCAGAGGTTTGTTCTTGGTGTTGAGTTAATTTGCCAGGCTGAGGTTAAAACGAGTTTATTTATCTGATGTGATTGAAATGAGTTTGTAAAGATTAGGAGCAGCTGCTTTTGAGTGTTTGACTTTTTAGGGATGGAATATTTGTGGTGAAAACTGGATTGGGTTTGTAACACTGGGAGCGGGCTGAAAATGAAGTGTATCTCCCCCACCCCCAGGGATTATAACTTTCCTTGCTTCTTTTTAATACTGTAAAGAATGGATTATGTGTGACACAAGTAATTAAAATTCACTTTTAAAGTCTGTTAAGTGTGTGTTTTTGCTATAGAGACAGCCTGGCTGACCAGCAGTGAGGTGCAGCTTGATGGTTAAGTGGGACCCTCAATACCTTCAAGGCAGTCCAGTGTCTGCCTTGAGCCTGCTCAGTGCTCCAAACATGCACAACCTGAAAAGCAGGCCCCTTATATTTCAGTTTGAGCATCATAAATAAGGGATTTGGCCTTTATCTCTCCTTGCTTCAGATGCTTATTGGGAGAAAGGCGACTACATGATGCCCTAAAGGACTGCTGTGAAGACAAAATACGAGTATCAGTGTTCTGTCACCTCAGTGCCACAGAATATTCCTTTTCTCCTGTCTTCTTCCCAGGAGAAAGCTAATGCCACATATTAATGTGGTATGTGGTAAATGAGAGCCACAGGTGACATAACGAATAGTAAATATAGGTTAAAAACTAAGGTGGGGTGAAGGCACATAAATCCAAACACATGGTTTTGAACTATCAGCGTGCTGACTGAGCTGTTCATCACAGAACAGCAGATACCTTGAGAAAAAAAAAAAATAAATGCAGAACTACAAATGTGAAGCTCTGGGTTTCTGTTCCTCTTTGTTGCATTTTCTTTTGTTTATTTGCATGGTTGGCAAGAGTCAATTTCATACCCTCGGGTCTCATCATTCCAAGAGTAGTTCCTTGTAGAGTTTACTTCAGAGAATACAGTATGAAAGAGCATTCCAGGCTCAGCAGCCTATGGATCACTGTTCCTGGAGAGTGCAGCAGTTTGCTCTGATGGCCAAGTTAAGTTTGCACACAGGAGTAAACGTAGCAGAGTGTGGGCAGTGAGAGGCCTGCAGGGTTCAAGCCTGTGGTTGTAGCATACAGGGCATGGGAGAGGAAGGCTGCAAGGTCCAGGATTTAAACCAATGGTCACAGTGTATAGGGAGTGGAAGGTGCAGGACTGTGGAGTGGAAGAAAGGCTGGTTACTGAAAGTAGCAAATATCTGTTCTGAAAATACTGCATCTCTTCCTCTTAGCAATCCTGATGGTCCAGACCCTGCCCCTTCATCCTCTGGGCCTTATAAATGCACCGGTACATTATGAGCAGTGTATACTCCTTAAGTGTCTGTTTGTATTCCCTTTCCAGTAATTCATAATCTGAGTGGATTAAGCACCTGATTCCTCAGAGAGGTGTGTTGAGAACTCACACCCAGTGCAGGTGTTGCTGCTGCCTGGTTTTGGGTGGTTACACTTTTATTGCCATCATCCTCCCTCAAGGAACTTGATCAAGGGCAAAGACTACCCTAACAAAAGAGGGGAAAAAAAAGTCAGTGGGCCAGTGTTAAAGGATCATCTTTGAAGCTCAAATGTGTTGTATTGACACATGGGTGATGGGGGATTCCTGAATTTATCTGCATGCAGGTAGCAAATGTATCCCAGAACAAAATTGAAAGCATGTGCAGTTTATGGTTATGGATAGTGATGGAAAAAGAAAAAAGACAAACACTGTCTTCATTTAAGTAGCTAAGTATCAAGATTCAATACTTTCAGTCACCAAGTTGTCTTGCCACAGTCCTATTTAATGATTTTTAATCATGGCTCAGTATCATATAATTTTGGGTGATAATTTCTTAGGAAAAAGCCATGGTTTGCTTCCTTGGCCAGATAAATATTGGTGTTTGAGGCAATAGATGGACAGTCTTCATGTCCTGACAACATTTCCATGGTGGTATTGGTCACAAAGGAGTGACCCTGTTGTCTCTTGGTGAGAAGGGAGAGAACCAGTTCTTCCATCCTTTTATGCTGGAAGTGTTGATCTGGCTTTCTCTCTCTACCCTGTGAGTCAGGGGTTAAAAGGCTCCTGGAGGCTGCCTGCAGAGGCATCATCTGCTTCATCATACAAAGTGACATGTGGGTTTTTTATTAAGGTACTGTGGATGTCTTAAAGCAAATCACAGTGCCATTATGTGATTTAATTTGCTGTTCTAAAGTCCCTTCGGAAACAGCGGCTCCTTTCTTAGTCTGTGTGCGTGTGTGTGATGTTTATTCCTCTTATTCCTCCCCCTTGTAGGGGAGTAAGTTGGTAGCTTTTTTATCATCCCTGCTGGAAACTGGTGTTGGTTCATTGTGTTTCTTTTTTTCTGTTTGCTGCTTTCATGTTCTTTCCTTTCCATTCTATTCCTGCTTGCAGAAGGGGTAATGAACAAATTATTAATGCTTATTCTTGAGACTGTACTCCTATTGTAGTTCTAAACACAGGCTGTTGATTCAGGGTACAGCAGGAGAAATAAGTGTATTAAAGGAAGGTTTTTTCCAACTTCTTCCAGTTAAAATAATGAGAGTAGTATGAATATTAAAGGGAAAAAAGATTAGTTGCTACATTTATTGCTAACATTTACAAATACTGATTAATCTGAAGCTGTTACGCTGCAGAAAAACTAAGGACTCATCAATATTAGTTTTATGTTCTAGAGCCCCTGATTGAGAAACCAGCAGAGACTTCATAACAAAGGGGAATAAAGCCTACTCGTATTTTTTGAATACTGTCATGAAGACAGGCTGCCAAGAGCTGGAAGGTGTTAGAAAATAAAAAAAGAACCAGAATTAATGCTTCTTAAAAAAAAAAAATTTAAAGATTTGACAGATAATGTCCAAGGGAGAAGACTTCAAATGAAACCAGTGCAGCAAAAATACTGCTGTGTAATTACAGATGTTGCTGAGTTGAGAAGCTCCCTGCTAATCACATTTAATTAATATAACCCAGTTGCAAGGTGATTTATGGGTGATTTGAAGAAGTGTGTAAGATCAGAAGGACTGGTTTTCTCTTCTCTGTAACAGATCAACCAGGTAGTCAGTTTTTATAAAATGATGCAAATCCATCCTTAAGCATCAAGAAGTTTTGGGAATTTTCCGTAACTCCTAGAAGTATCTCCTTTGGCCTTTCCTTCTGCAAGGGCAGGGGTTTAGTCTCATGTTACATTTTTGCATATTAGCAAACTTAATACAGCCTCATTTTTCCTTGTATGTTCAGTTGCATTTTGACTTACTGGTGTGGCACAACAGTTTTAGACATTTATTTGCTTTTGTATGCTGCACAGGACATTCAGAGTACTAAATTTGGAGAGCATATTTTGGTATTTCGTTGATATGTGGTTTGTTTGAGGCAGTCACGTGCCTGGAAACTGTTCCAGCAGAGATGAGGGGAAGTGTTTTTGGAGCTCTGGAGTAGAAGAGGTAGCTGAGACTCATGAAGTTGTTATTGAAGGAATAAAACAAGTACATTTGTACTTGTATGAAACAGACTGCTGGAGATGATTTAAGGTGGTACATAGTCCATTTTTTTCCAAACTGTACTGTGCTTGTTACACATTTTGGTTTCAAAATGGTCTTCTTTTTCCTTCAGTTCTATAGGTGCTGAGGCAAAAACAGTGTAGCAATGGATCAAAGGAAAAATGATAGTTTTGTCCCAAGTATCACGCAGCTGGAAGACTTCCTGACAGAACATGACTCCAATGTCGTTTGGCTGTTAGTAGGTAAGGTTAACTCTTCTGTTCTGGTTAAATTTCTTTTATGATACCATAACAAAGGATTAGCATGACAGTCAGCCACAATTACTTCCTTATGCCTATAGGTACCTGCCTGCCACTTAATCTGGTGTAGTTTGGAAAATGATCTAAGGACTATTGTGTTTAATGACACAGCTTGCAGACTAAACTGTGTGCCACAATGAGCCTTTAAGCCAAGCTGTTATTTAATAAGTAACAATCCAGATTTGTAAACATGCCTGATTTAGATATGCTTTTTTTTTTTTTTTTTTTAATAGCACAAGTGCTTCCTTTTAAATAGCACTAGTGCTACTGCTAATATTGGTATAGGTATTTTTATTTTCTTAATCTATAAACAAGTGGATCAAGGACAGCAAAATAAATATGAAGTTTTATTCACATCCACGTAAGAATACTGAAATTGTGCAATGAGCTCAGACTTTTCCAAAGGTAGATAATGCTGCTTCCCAGCCTTGACTCTTGGACTTGAAGTGAGGGCCAACACAGAAACAACTTTGTTTTTTCACTTTCACTTCTGACAAGTTAAAGCAGTCTGTTGGCTATTGACATACTGGAATTATTTTTCAGTAGGCCAAATTAAATAGAAAGGACATAGGTACATTATTTGAGGGTGCTTACTATTAGTTATTTATTTCACTTTAATGTGTTGAAATGGAAAGTTTGTACTCAACAGAGTTCTCAGTGTAGTCAAGATGAAAATAGGGGAAGTCAATGGTAGTAGCTCATGGTAAAAGGTGGAACAGGTGCAAGTAGATGTGAAAATTTTGTTTTCAAAAGTTTTGACTTGCTTCCTGTTATGAGGTTTGGATAGAAACACATTCAAGTGATGTTTATTAAGTGACCCAGTTTCAGCCAGCCTTTCCTCCTTTGCTTTTATCTGCTGACCTATGGCATTCTGTTATAAGGGAACATAAAAAGATATCAGTAATTTCCTCTCCTGAATGCTGAAACAGCTAACTACTGGTCTCAGTAAAAGGTGATGAATTCCACAAGTGAATATGCTCCTCAAAGAGCTGTTGCTCACTTCTGAAATAATTTCTAAAAATCACATGCAGTAAAACTTTGCAAATGCAATTTCCAAAACTTGGTTTCAGTGAAGAGGCTTTAAAAATCAAGAATATAATAATGAAATTAATGAAGTTTATGGGATTTGGTAGAGGAAAAGGCTACAGTTTGTGGCAGAGGTGAGTCCAGTGCTGAAGGCAATGGATCAGGACTGGACAAAGCACTGGTTTCCCAATTTTTCTCAGTATGTTTCACCTTAAGAGAGGGCATTTTCTTGACTTCAGCCATCTAGCAGTGTCTAGTTGAACTTCAACCTCCAGCTGAGCTTTCTGGACCCTCAGAGTGTGAATCCTCCCACCTTCCTCCCTCCCCACAGAGGACCAGCAGTGAGGAGCTTACTCACCTGGAAGAGGGGGAGGTGAACACCGTCCCTGGAGTGTGCCTGCCCTCCATGCCAGCCTGAGTTTCCTCCCTGCTCTTTCCTGTGTGATCACCCACAGGGCTTTGGTTTGTTTAAGTGTCAAGCAGCTTATTGCCCGAGGGCATGAGCTGCTTCAATTTTGGTCACACTGGATCCATCTTCCAGTAAGGAAACAGCAAAAGTGACTCATGGGAGTCATTTTCCCCTTCTCTTTCTCTTTCAACCAAGTATTGTTGTGAAGCAGTGGAGTATCCCGCTGGAAAAAATAAAGGAACAGTGGAAGAACGGATTGTTTTTGTAAATTTTTTGTAATTTTTTTTGAGCAATCATCTGAACTCTCTTCAAAGTGAAGGTGTGCCTTTCTGCACTTTAGATTTTCCATAATTTTTTTTCTTTTTTAGCATAAATGAAAAACTTCTGTTACTAAGTTCATGTTTTTTCCCTACCCTGCTTTGGGTGAAACAGAATGGTAATTATCAGTAAGGTGAATTAGAACTAGTCCATTCTTTGGCAGTACCATTCCTTTTGGGTTTGTCCTTCTGGAAGCTTAGAGAACCCTTGTAATTAGAAATAGGTTACTAGCTCTTAATCAACTAAAGTAAAAATTACTTTGGGGATTAGCAGACCTATTTTTTTAAAGTGTTTCTCATTGGATTGCAATTTCCTTTTTTCCCTGTCAAATTCTGTGCTTGAACTGTTGAGATATTTCTCCTAACCCAAGGGCTGGTACATTTCTCTCTGGATACAGCATTGTAGGAAATAGTTTAGTATATGATTTCCTGTGATAATATATGAAAGACTAGAAATTTAAGTTACAGATCACAGTTTGGAGAAGAGTAGGGGTGGGATGTAGTATGACTTCAGTGGTGTTGAGGTTTTTTAGGGTATTCTGAAGTAAATGTCCATGTGGGACAATGCATGTTACAATTCCATCTATAAAATCTAACTTCTTAGATGGTAAGTGATGTAATGAAATAATGTGCTGCCTACTGCAGGTCCTCTGGGAAGTCAGGTTTTTTTATATTGGGGAATTGAAGAGCAGTGAAAAATCTGTATTTTTCTGGACTTCCCATTTCCCCTTTTTGCCTGTCACTTCACACCCTTTTCATACCATCTCTCTGAATGTGAGAATTAAAGTTTCAGATTTTTTAGAGAGGAGGAAGAACACTGCTATGCCTCCTAGTTCTAATAAGTAAGGTTTTTATCTAGGTCAGTGTACTTTAAAAAATGCTTTAATTCATTTTAATCTCTCAACAGCAACAATATTGTCCTGTGGATGGATTATCTACCTAACTTACTATAATTCCCGGAACATTGGACTCATTTTAACGTTGGTTCTTAACAGATTGTATAAACATGGCTACATCCATATTGGTAAGTTATGCTTAATGGAATGCCACTCTTTGACTGCTGCTTTTTATCCTACCTCAGCTTGCTAAAAACTTGAAGTGAACCCCGTGTTCCTTTGTTAACAGAGTGATTTGAAAACATTCAGTGGGTTCAAAGCAGAGACTCAAGCCTTGAGTCCCTGTTCCAGCACTGTCCTTGCTTTCTAAATAAGCTGTCAGAACAACTAATCACAGGTTGATCCATACTGGGACTATGATATGTAGAATTGATACTGGCTAGAACATTTTGTGTCAAAATCCATTAACTTTTTATTAAAATATTTTAAACTTTTTTCAATAAAACGGGTCAGTGCAAATCACTTGGGCACTCACCCACTTACAAAAATATCTGGTGCTGAGTCACAGAGGGCTGTAGCCCACAGCCTCACTGATCACACTTTTAATTTTCTTTCACTTGCTCCTCTGCCTTCCTCTGCTTCACAGAATAGCAATAACTTTAGTTCTGGACTTTGTCTGCAGCTATACATCATAAATGTAATGAAAACTTAAAACCAAAAAATTTCACTCACACTTGGCCTGCCAGAGACACCCTTGCAATTAATTTGCTTATGTCCTCAAGAAACTAAGACCTGTATTCAAAACCATGTTCAAATCCAGTTTTTCCAAAGAGCAAAATAGATGAAATACTTATTGGCTGCTACACTTGATCTATAGGCTTTTATTAAAATTTCTCTGTGAGATTGCCATTAAGTAAGGACAGCTGATATGACTGGCCACCAAATATGTAGTATTCTTTATAAACCTCATCAGTAAGTAGAACATAATGTTAATTAAATCCCATTATTTACAGCTTGGTTTCAGTTGTTTAATGTTGATTTTTTTTTTTTTTTTTAATTATGGTGTGCATAACTTTCTGTGAGGTGAAAAGTCTTTGGAAAAATCTGGGCTATTGCATTACCTGCTGGTCTTTCCATAGTTATTAATCCTCCTTGCTGTAAACATAATTTGTCATAATAATTGGACCAAAATCCTTACAGCCATTTAAAATTCTTAAAAACAGTCAATCAGGAATCTTTATTTCTCTGATTATGGTCTTGCACACGATGGCTTGAGACTCTAAATGTTCAAAACAGCTTTTCTAACTCTTGAGCTTTGCAGGGCACCTGGATGTTTCTGAGTGAGTCAAGTGCCTCAGGGGCTTGGTTGTGTTGTTGGGTGGTGCCAAACCCAGCATCCCTTAGTTGTGCTTTGTGTTCTGAATCTCTTACTTCCCTTTTGAGGGAAAACTCAAGGTACCCAGTTAACCCACTTCAGATAATTTAATGCTGTATTCTCTCTGTTCACAAAATCAACAGTTTTAGGCTAATAAACCTGCTTTTTTTTAACAATTAGGTTCCTTTTCGTTCTCTGTGCTGTCTGGAAAAGTCATGGTGCGTGAAATCTATTTCATCACAGAGGACATGTCCATCAGGTACAGAGTTCCAAGGGAGTCTCCCTTCTAAATAAGTATTTTAAATACAGATCTAAATAGCACTAATCAAAATGCAGTCTTCTAAATGAGCAGTGTATTTATAAGTTAGAGTGTCTCATTTGGTACTGCTATTTAGCAGTCCCACATACTTGTGAGCTCATTTGCTGCTTTAGCCTTATCATTTGGAAATGAGTGCTGGATAAGATTGTAGTTGTCCTTAATATTTGTCAAATAAACCACTTTGGAGTGTGGAGAACTGTTTTCATTTATGTCTTTGACTCCTTCATGCTCCTGCTCTAAAGTCTGGAAGATTCACGTTGGCCAAGTAGTTTGCATTTATTTACTGGGATTCCGAATAATTTATTTTGTGAACTCCAGCAAATAGTTTGTAGTTATGATTCTTGCTGTCAGATTTGGAAAACCTTGAGGAGGCAAGGGTAAGGGATTTTATATGAATTGCAGCTAAACCAGGAATTGTGTAACACACCGTGTACTGTAATGCTTTGTGCTTTCATGTTGCTTGTACACTGCCTCAGCTGCAGATCTCTGCACAAACTGCATGTTGAATGTTGGATTGTCACTCTCTCAACTTCTGTTATATTCCAATTTATTTGATTTAGAATTCAAGATGGATTTATCATTTTTCGCTGGTGGAAGATGTACAACCCTAAGCAGAAGCAGCACGGTAGGTTTCCTGAGAAGGTTTCAAAGTTTAAATTTATAGGTAGCCTACAGAAACACACTTCTCTTGCACAATCACAGGCATGCAATTGCTTTCTTAATATGTACCTGAAGTATTCTGGACCCTCAGAAAGTATGGATTTGTTCACTGGTTGCAGAGTAGATGAAATAAATACAGGATTCATTATTGGGGACATGAACTCTTCTTGATACAAACCATTAATCTTAATAGTAGCCTTCATTAGCTGGAGTCCAAGCATAATTGTCTCTGTATTGAAGTTGATAACTATGATGAATAGAGATGTTCAGCAAGTGATACAAGTTTCTGAGTCTCAGTGAGTGTTGGCTTTCAGTATTTGAGCTAAAGTGTTACTGTAAGGGATGTTCTTAGTATTTGACAAGCCTGTGCCTTGATGACATCTGTGGTTACAGAAGTGGGGAAGTGTGAAAAATTAATTTATTTTTCTTCCTTATCTCTGGCTGAAGATGGGTGATTAACACAGATGCAAGAGATGAATTGTATCTGCAGAAAACACAGTGAGAAAGCATAAGTAGCCTAGGGCTGTGTCCTTAATCATTTATAGGATTAGAATCTTGTTGAATGGGACTCAGGTCCTGCCTCCCTTGACTTTTGGAGCCATCACAGCTCCATTGCTCATTCAAGGAGGTCCAGAAATGTCAGCTGTCTACAGCTGAGTACACTGATTGAGAGGGTCATTGAACTCTGGAGGGCTTTTTTTTTTTTTTTTCTTTTTTTTTTGTCCTTGCCT
>WEIU01020892.1:129404-211309 GCA_013389925.1 Aegithalos caudatus
GGCTTCTGCTGGTGTGAAGCCTCTTAGACTTGTCAGCAAGCTTGTGGAGCTGTTGCTGTGTCAGTACCAACTCAGCAGTGGCAACAGTACTGCATACAAAATCAGTCAGGTGAATGTGAGACTCTGGGCAGCTATATGAGTTTGAAAGAGCTGCTCATTTCTATTTATTGTGAGGTGGTAGGGCACAATTCAAATTCTTTATACCATAAAAAAATAATTCAAAAAGTGGAACCTAGTCATAGAGTTGATTAGATTTGCCAACCAAAGGTTACTGTCTGACATGTTTTCATAGGATTGTCTTAATCTGCTAGTTAAACATATTTCTCTAGTGGCTCAGAGAATGAAAAAATGAATTGAATTTAATGCAGTGAAGATGGTTCACTGTCCTCTATGGTGGCATTTTTGCTAGGCAATATTTAAGGATTTAAGGATGCAAGGATTTAAGATTTTCTGCTGGCATTTAAGGCCACATGATGAGTGGACAAGTAACCATACAAGTTACAGGTGTCTAGGTCTAACAACAAATAACATGACTGAAATGCTCTTAAAGTGTTAAATCATGCTGGGGCTTGAGGTTTTGTATATACTTGAGAATGGGAAGTGGTTTAGGAACAAAAGCAGGAGGATCATGTTGTGGACTGGGCACACCCCAATGACTTGGCTTAGGTGCCACTGCCCCATTATCAGTTTTAACCTTGTGAAACAGTCTGGTAGTTACTTGTACATAACCTATATAACCTGCTTCTTTGAATCATTTAGTATCATAACATTCAGATTTGCTTGTCTCTTTTTCCTTGCCCTTTTTTTTTTTCCTTTTCCAAAAGGGTTTTAGCCAACCAAATTGATGTGTGGAGGGCAAATCTTATTTTTGTTGTTAGGAAAAAGAGATACTTGTCTCTTTAAATCCCCTTTAAAGAAATTTATTAGTCCATATTATTTCATTTAGTAAATGAAGTCTAATAATGCTTGCATCCAGGAATTGAAAAATTACATTTATTTGTGTACTTGATGCTACTGAGATCTCCTGGGTGAGCAATTGTGTGTCCCGATCTTTGTCCATGTCATCCTTTGCCTGACTCTTATTGATGCAAGTTAAGGTTGGCAACAAATGGGATTTGATGGTGCTTTTATGAGAACAGGAAGGAACTGAAGCTGGCTCATTAACTTTTCTCTGCCTCCTGTTCAAGAAAACTGTGATGTCAATGTGTTCTGGAAACTTACTTTCTCTATGTATATATTTTTATAATTATTTCTGGTACTTAAGGTGTGTTGGGGAAAAAGTGGGTTGTTATTGGGACAGTGTTGCAGAGATATGTAATTTTGGGGGACAGGACAGTTTTTTTTTATCAAGTTGGGTGCATTTAATCAAGCAGATGTCTCTAAACCTTGGATCTTGGGCATCTGCATTCTTTTGACCCTGCCCACAAATGTTTGCTCCGAGTTTTAATTTCTCTTTGTGAAATGCTGCCTTCAGTTTGTACCCCCTGAGTTACAGATTGGGGACTGCTGTAATACCCATAGATTCTTCAGCTGCCTGAAGTCTGTTTGACTTAGAGAGACCAGATGAGGTTTTTAGAGCAGCTCAGGTCTCTTGAGTCAATGTGTAATGGGCACTCTTTCAACTGGGTAATTAGGGGGAAGTGGTGCGAGCTTTTCCCTCACATTAACTGCATAATTAGGTCACACTTTCTGAGGCAAAAGTATGTCAAAGTATGTCACAATCAGCTCTCTATATGATCAGCAGATGTTAAAATAGGTTTTAAGGATCAGAGAGCCAAGCTGATATAACAGTTGAAATTTTAAATTCATGAGAATGTTTACTGATTGTGCAAAATGAGTATGATCCTGCTAGTTCTACATATTAAAGTTTTCTGTTTATCTATAAGAGAAGGCTTTTTCCCAATTCAGGCATGCTGTACCAGGGAGCTTGGCTAGAAAAACATTTGGGTTTTGGGATTGAATTGATCTCAGTGATATCTGTGCTAAAAAGCAGATTTTTCCACTGAGGCTTCTGTTCCATGCATCAAGAGGAATATTTGTTTGTTTGTTTGTTTTCATACATGAGACTGAAAAACTTCATTTAGCATTTTGTGCAGTTTCTGTCTGGATTTATTTTTGGACTGTGACCTTCGGGGTGAAATGCCTTCCAGATTTAATATTTTGTATACAGCTGTCTTATTTGCCAAGTTTTACTGATTTGCTTAGAATGCTGTAATTATTTAGTGGAGTTTTTTAGTGCTTTTTAATATATACTTCAGCAGCTGTTCAGTACTTTGTGGATTGGTTTTGCAAAACGTGCATATTTGAGAAACTGTAAATATTCCAAGGGAATGTTGAAATAGAATTGGAACCTCTTTTCCTACTATTTGGTTAGATCCAAAGGCAGAAACTCGACTGTATATTATGGTGAATGACTTTGAATTTCACGTGTACAACCGCTCTGAGCTTTATGGACAACTTCAAGAACTGTTTGGCTTGGATCCCACAATAATTCCAGCAAAGAAAGATGATGAGAGAGCACAAGTGAATGGGAGGCAGAGAACACACACCAATCTTGAAAGGTAAATAATTATTCATTTTGCTGTTTTGTCGATGCTTTGTTCTGCAAAGTGCTGAACTAATTGGGGAATGTTTTGTTAACGTGTTCTCTGGGGGCCAAAAGAGGGAAGCACAGCTGAGAAAAATTGCATTGACAAGCCTGACAGTCTGAATCTTTTCCCTTTCCTCAGATTCCTACCAGTAATAATTAAAAAACACAGCCAAACAAACCAAGCACTCTTGTTTAATGATCAGAGGCAGGCTGAAAAATCTATTTGAAATACAGTGTGGAGAGGAAGCATGTGTTGAAGAGGATTATGCTGGCAGAATAATAATGGTTTTGCTCAGTAGAAGTAACAGCTGCTCAAGACATTGAATAGGCAAAATGCGAGGGTCTGTATGGTCTTGTGTACAGCTACACAAACTGTCTTCTGTTAATTCCTCTTTTTTGAGGTATCCCAGAAAACATGGTGTGGAAATGTAAGGAGTTTTACATGGCTTATGTGCAGTGCAGTCAGATGTTCAATAATCAGCCTCTCTTTGGGCAGGACCACACCAGACTGATTTACTGTCAGGAGCCAAGGAGCTCTAAGGGGACTTGAGTCCTGCCCCTGCTGCTGGCCAGTTATTAAGTTACAGAGAGGGCAGCTGCAGGATGCTGTGGCAGTCCTGAGTTTGAGTAAGGGCTCTGCCTCCCAGCCACTCTCACTGTGTTTCTATCTCAAGCCCTTATTGACAGGCACTGGAAGGATTTCTGCCTTTGAGGAGGATGTGTCTTGGGAAATGAAAAATCCCATGCCTCAACAGGAGTATTTAGAACAGGCTAAGATCCCCTGAGGAAGATTTATTTAACTATTGCTCTGAGTTAAACAAGGGATGCTTGTTTCCTACCTGTGTCAGCACCAAGGTGTAGCTCCATGTTCTTCCTGCTGTTCTACCAGGCTTGGGAAGCCTGGCAGGTTGTCTGCTAGCAGGTGCTTTGCAAGAGGCACCCATCTTGGGAAGGGGGAAGTGTCCCCCAAGACCTCTGGAAGAAAAATTTGGTTGGTTCTCCTGCAGAAAAGACAAAATAATAACCCCCCTTTTCTTTTTTTTCCCTTATTTTAATTTAGTGTTAAAGTAAAAACAGAATCTCAAGACCCTTCTTCTTCATGGAGATCACTTATTCCAGTCATTAAAGTCAATGTGAGCACGGTGAGTGAAAAGACCCTTATAAGGAAAATATTTATCAGTATTTGCTTAAAAGTGACACTTGCCATTCATTTTTCTTATTTAATATTGTATTTAAAGTTTTTGTTTGCCTTCATGCTTTAAAAAAGTTAATGTTACACCATCAGCATTCCCCTGACACAGTTACAAATCCTTCTGGTGCTAGAGAAGAAGAAACAGAGTTATGTTCTAACTCTTGGGAAATACTCCTGCCTTAGACTTAGTAATGATTTCCAGAGTACCATCAAGTAATTAAATTGTGGGTGTTGTACAGTATGGAGTATTTTGGGTTGTTTGGGGTTGTTTCTTCTTCTTTTTTTTTTTNTTTTTTTTTTTTTTTTTTTTTACCCCTGCATGTTTTAATAGGGATATTTGGATGCATTCTTTAAGGTGATGTTACATACCAAAACAATACCCCCTGCTCAAAGAACCAAAAAAATCAACAGCAAAAAAGAAAAACTATTATTGAGGTAATAGAAGAAAAATATCAGAGTTTAACATAGAAGGTAATATTTTTAGATATGCACAGATTATGCCAGGACTTTTGTCCACGTTCTTTATTTGAACATGGCTAGTTTAACTGCATTTTTGTAGGTAAATAAATACTTAAATGTAAGAGATCAGTGTAAATAGATGTTTAAATATGAAAGATCAGTGATTACCAGTGAGTTACTGGGTTTGCTTTTTGATTTAGGGTCGCTTGGCATTTGGGAATCATTATCAGCCACAAACACTCTGCATTAACTTTGATGATGCCTTTTTGACATACACCACAAAGCCACCTTCAAGCCACCTTGATCAGTTCATGCACATTGTGAAGGGAAAATTGGAAAATGTTCGAGTTATGCTGGTTCCAAGTCCAAGATATGTTGGTCTTCAAAATGATGAGTAAGTCTGGGGTGGTTTTGGATCCATATTATTTTATTATTTATTTTAGTAACACAAAGAAGAGTATGTTTGTTGTGCTTCAATGCCTTTGTTTTACTCAGTGTGTTTGGGCAGTTGCCATTTTTACCACTCTATAAAGGTTTTTAATTTTGGATCTTTGAACAGATTTCATTTATGGAGAAAAGCACTGGTTTTCTGTGTTGTTCTAGGTTTGTATATTTGTGTGTGTGTTCTCTATTATTAAACACAGAATCATAGAATAGTTTGGGTTGGAAAGGTTTCTTTGAAGGCCATCTAGTTCAACCACCTCTGCACTGAGCAGGGACATCTTCAGCCAGATCAGATTGCTCAGAGCCCCATCCAGCCTGGCCTTGAATGTTTCCAGGGATGTGGCCTCCTGTGTCCAAGGTCTGTTTCCTTCTCTCAGGTACTAGAGCTATACCCAGGCTTTGCCAGCACAAAATTTCTATCTGAAATGTAAGATTTAAGGTGTTGACTTCTGTGAAGCTGATCCACGGTTTAGGAAATACTAAAAAAAAATCCCAAACTGGGCAAAAGCTGTGTAATACTTGGTAGAGGGGAAACCATGTTATCTTTTGAAGACAGATTGCTGGTCCTTTTACCTCTGTGTATTCTGCATAAGCAGAGGTAGGCAGCTTGAACAAACTAAAGGAAGTCAAACACAAGCCTGAGTGCTTGAATGAAGTAATAAAATAAACTGTACATCATTTGTACCTTAATTGTCTTTTTATCTGCCAAATACTGCTGTTTGTAACATGCCTTGATGTTTGTCAAAGAGCATTCTGTGGCTGTGTACAGAATCGTACTCTTCCAACATAACGACAAAGGAAATTTCTGCAACTAATATTGAAAACAAACAAGATTAAAACAAAATAGGATTAAGATACTCAAACTATTAGCTTTTCCTCCTGCTTCCTCTAAGTATTTGTGTTTTATGCTCTTACCATCTCAGTAGCTCCTGATGGCTGAAGGATGGCATCTGTGCACAAAATGTGCACTAGTTTACTGGGCAAATTCAAAAAATTGCCCAATTCACTGGAAATGAAGAATGTTTCACTCTAGAGCCTGCCCTCTTATACTGCTTTGGCTTAAAATTTGAGCTGGGTGTTTTAACTTCCAGAAATTCCTTCAGGTAGTGAATATGTAAAAAACAGCCAAGTGACTTGATGAAATTTGTAACAGACTGACTGATCAATACAAACATCAAAATTTCACCCTGAAAGTTGACATTTTTGTATTACAAACATCTGTCTCAACACTTCTAGCACTTTTAGCAATTGTGTCCTCTAAAATTTAAGAAAAGAAAAAATGGTGCTAGGAAAAGCAGGTCAAAGCAGAAGAAGTTTGGAGGCAGTAGGCTCAAGGTGGTAGTTCAAGATAGATATTAGGGAATACTTTAAAATGATAATGATAATCTCATTTTAATTTATTGCCATTATCTAGTTTGTGTTAAAGTATTTGATCTTTTGCTGCTGTTATTACTCTCAAAGTAAACTTAGCTTCAAGGTTGCTGCTCTGTAGCTTTTGAAGAGTTTCTGGCAGTACATGATCTCTACATCTGCTGTCTTCCATGTCTTTCCATGCCTTTGAAAATGAGCTATGGTAAAGTGGGCAATGTGCTCTAACAGTCACACTCTTCAACTGTCGTAGGAATTGTCTTTTTTTTGTCAAGAAATGACAGTTTATGGAAGTGGCTGAGGAGCTGCAGTAGTGTCTTTTGCAGTAAAACCAGAATTATTAATATGTAAATTAACACGGGAAAAGGATTGTAATATACCAATGTAATAGTGTTAGGAGAAATGTTTCATCTTTTAGTTTTATCACTTAGCTCCTTTTATATTGAGGGAGGCATTATTGTAGCAGAATAGCTTTCTTTTCCTTTCTTTTATTAACTAATGGTCTAATTACTGAAAGTCTTGTCCCTTTGGTGTAGAGGGCTATTTTAGTAAGAAAACAATTAGCAGGTGAAAGAACAATATAGGACAAGGAGAAAGGAACTCTTGACTGAAAGAAACACTGAAAGTAAAACTTCAGTAGTTATTTGTGGTTTAGAATATCTGAGAAATGCCTTTGTGGAGAAGAACCTGGTATCTTCATGTTTGAGTTAACTAAACTTTCAAGTTATTTAATGTAATAGTTCTAATAATAATAGCAACACGAGGTTTGGGTTTTTTTCACAAATCATTATGCAAATCTATTATGCTTAATATGTTGCATTTAAAATTACTTGAATTCATAAAGATCAGTCTTAGCATGTGGATTTTTACTCTTTATCTTTGCACTTTTTCCTTGCAGACCACCGAGGCTGATGGGTGAAGGTTTTGTTGTAATGCAGTCCAATGATGTTGATATCTATTACTATATGGATGAACCAGGTACAGTCTGTTAAATTAAAAGGTAGTTTCTTTTTTTTTAATGGTGAAAAATCTGTATGCTAAGAGAGATAATGCAATGTTTTGGAGCCAACAGAAGTATCATAAATATGCTTTTGGTCTGACTGCCCTTAAAGTATTGCCTGAATCTTGAACGAAGACAACACATTTGGTAATGGTGTGTACAAGTGTAGGATAGGTGGCAATTTTGGAGTATTTTTGGTCGTATTTCTTGGCCTTCCACTGGAAGTCTACATGGAATTGTGTCTTGATATTTACTTACTGTAGTGCTCTCAAATAAAATTGACATTGAGACACTTTAATTGTCTTGTGCTTACGCAGACATTTCTCATGCTGATTTGAGGCAGCTTCCTTTAATAATGTGTCTTTTATTTTATGTAATACAGGTCTTGTACCAGAGGAGACAGAGGAAAGTAACGATGGAGAAGCCAGCAATGAAGACAGCAAATTACAGGACCTGCCACCATGCTGGGGTTTGGACATTGTGTGTGGAAAAGGGACAGACTTCAATTATGGGCCTTGGGCTGATAGGCAGAGGTATGACCATGATTTACAGCTCTTTTATTACTGAGAAAGCTTTCTCAAGTTTCTGCATGCTTGGTGTGATTGCTCAGACTTCTACTTTGTGTGTCTAGGGTAGACCAAGTCTGAAAGAAGAGTTCTGCCACAATGGTTTAAGATTAGCAAATTCACTGGTGTTTATCTTGTTGGCCTTCCAAAGTTAGGATTGCTCTCATTATTAAATTAATTGATTATGTTCCCTTTTTCTAAGCAAAGTATTTTTACTGTTTATCAAGTGTCACATACCCAAAAGTTTAACTTGTTAATTGGTGGTCTTTAGATTTATCAAGCTCCTGTTAGCTACTATGGGAATAAACTTAATGTTTTAGGGAAGAAGAAATCTGGCTATTAAAATAATGAGGGAGGAATAATTTATCCCTGCTTAGCATAATCAGCTGCAATATCTAGTTATTTTAATACAAAATGTTAGGCTAGAGTTCTACTGTTCTTCACTTGGCCCTGAATGTTTTGCACATGGGCATTTCTGGTGAGGACAATAGGATTGTTTAGAGAGTAAAGGACTATTAAGCAAAAGTGACATAATCAGTGCTTCCCCTCTTTTCCCCTGTTAATTACAGGCTGGTACTTGGCCTTCACTAATTCTCCTGTGAAACTGTTATAATTTACTGTCTCTCAGGAGTGTGAGGATGGCAGCTTAAAGAGTAGTCATTAGATATGATAATGCATTTAAGAGAAAATGTTGCTTTCTAGAACCCTTTGCTAGAAATATGAGGTCAGTGAACCATTAATGATACTTCTAATACTCCAAAGAAAGCTTGCCCTATAATGGAATGCTGTTTATAATCTCAGCTGGCTCAGTGGAAAGCAGTTTAATACAGAGTCCATAGAGCTCTTAGGTATGTACTAGGAACACTTTTGCATCTTGCTAGGGATAGATCATGGAAGTTTGGAAGCTTTTAAGCTCTGCTGCAGCAGCCAGGTGCTAGGTGCAGGAAGGAATTCCACCCCCTTGAGACCTACAGAAGCTCTGCTCTCTGTGCTTAATCACTCTACCTTTCCTGTCATGTATTTCATGGCACGTTCAGCTATAAATCTGTAGAAATGTGGTTTCCATTCTGAGGTCCTAAAGGTTTGTGTTTTCTTTATTTCTGGGCTTACATCAACAATTTATGCACAAACTGAAGAATAAAGAGATGACTTCCTACTATGCTTTTATAGCAGATTTTCTAAACCAAAGATTAAAAATAAGAAGAAAAACTTTGCTTTGTTTGTCTTCTGAATTTAAATATATGGCTTTTGTCTGAAAGTTAACTTCTTGCCATTAATACTTCTGGAGATTTCAATGAGTTAGAAGGCTCCCATGATGAAGATTTTCAACCAACATTCTTCCTTACCACATCCACTGGTTGTCTAGAGTCAGCTAAGAGGAAGAGAGTTAAATGAAACAAGTAGATGCACAAATACACATATATTTTGTTCTTCTGTGAACAAAAAACAACACCTTTTTTTTTTTTTTCTTCTTCCTCACTAGGGATTGCTTGTGGAAGTTTTTCTTCCCACCAGACTACCAAGTTATGAAAGTCTCAGAAATTGCTCAGCCTGGGAAACCAAGACAGATCCTTGCTTTTGAACTGCGGATGAATATCATTGCAGATGCCACCATTGATTTGCTTTTTACCAAGAACAGGGTAAATAATGAAACCTTATTAAGAAATTAACTTTGTCTACTGTGGTTGCACTGTGCTTTTTGGTTGTGCACAGTTTCACTTGTCTTAGGTGTTTAATACAGAACTATGCTTTTAAAAGCTGGGTGATTTTTGTCTTAGTCTTCTATAATTATGAGCAAACCTTTCAAAGAGAAATATATTCTGAGAGGCATTATTTTAAGTTTCTTTTAAGCTTTAATGTACATCTTAAGCCATGCCAGCTCCTACAGTCTTGGGACTTCATGTCATGTCATGGGACAATCTTGTCAATTGTCCTGTGCAATCTTAAATTCTGGTGAAGCTCACCAATGAACAAAACAATTTCTTCTGATATTGAATGAAGAGATGACACTGGGGGAACAAAGCTTGTATGTGTAGGAATTTGGATTTTTTTCTCCTTGCTCTTCTAAATGGGATAGAGCATCACTTCATTGTGCCTCTGGTTTGTTCTTTTGTGGGGGGACTGCGAGGGTTAGAATTGTAGTGTTAGAAATGTAAATTAGTCTGCCCTCCCAGGCCTTGGATCAGAGTATTTTATGCTGTTTCTCTAACTGGACTTCAGTCAGTATTTGTTAATCCTAAAAATGGTGTTATTTTGTATCAATGCATATTGATAGTTCATTAGTGATTTTTCTGAAGGCAAGAAAGATTTTAATCATCAGGTGCTTTAGTCCAGGTGTGGATAATAACAGCCAGAGGCATAAATAAACCTTGGAATCACGTTTGGACTGTTTTGCTTTCTTGTAATGCAGGAAACGAATGCTGTACATGTCAATGTTGGTGCAGGATCCTATTTGGAAATAAATATTCCCATGACAGTGGGTGAAAATGGTGAGTTAATGTCAAGCCTGATTTGTTTCCCTACTGTTTTTCCTGAACAGTTACCTTAATTCCTCTGTGTGTGAATGTCTTTTAGTGTTTTTCCTTTGTAATTTTGAGATATATATTCCTAAAGAAAGGAACAAAAATGCTTGTACAGTTCACTGCAAGATATTAAGGCAACTATCCATCAGGATAGTCCTTGGTAGTGGACTGCTGAAATCACTGGTAAAAATTGTTTAAATATTGGTGTAATTCTTGTGTCTGAATGATCATTTGCTAACTTTCACTTGCCAGGCTATTCACCTACAATTAAAGGGCAGCTCCTCCACGTGGATGCCACCAGCAGCATGCAGTACAGGACTCTCTTGGAAGCAGAAATGCTGGCTGTAAGTGTGCATTAATAAGCACAAAGCTTCAGTCTCTAGAGGATTTTTAATAAAGAACATATTTATTTTCCTGTGGAGCAGTCTTTAGTTTCTTAATGCAGGAAAATGCCTTTTTAATGTGTTTAGCAGGACCTTAACATATAAGGAATTTATATATGCCCACATAATTGTGCATGTCTGTAACCTTTAGTGACTTAAAAAGCACTAACTTGGTGTATAAATTATGTATTTACAAATGTTGCCTCATTTACTATGTAGCCACATGTTCATACAGGCTTTGACTTTATAAATGCTTGCACTCACTAGCTCTGCTAAAGGATGTGTGTGCACAAGTACTTAAAAGCACTCAAGTGTTCTTGAACTACGTGAGACAGATTTAATACTGTATTGTTCTTTTATTTGCCTAATATTTCACTTCTGCAGTACTGTAATTGTGTAGATTACCCTTCTTATTGGTTTTTAAATGATCTTATTCGAGTGATATTATTAATGTTTGAATTTGAACAATATATCAATTGTTGAAACATATTCTGGGGGATTTTCTTTTGGTGTATTGTGAACAGTGATACTTGTGATGAAAACTTTGCTTTCTAAATTGCTTTGTACATCTACAGCAGCAGATCTATCTGAAACTCATAGTATACCTTTCCAAATAAATGAATGCACTAACATTTGACCTTCAAACACAGGAGAGACAGAGATTAAATTATTAAGGAACTGGAAGGACCTTCTGTTCATCCCAGCAGGACAACAGTTTTAATTATTCAGCAGGGTACATATGTGAAAACTGCTGAGAGACAGAGTTGGGCATTGTCATCTTTTCAGGTAATGCTGATGCTTGAATTTCTTGTCTGCAGTTCCATATTAATGCCAGCTATCCCCGGATATGGAACATGCCACAGACATGGCAGTGCGAGCTGGAGGTTTATAAAGCAACCTATCATTTCATCTTTGCTCAGAAGAGCTTCTTCACAGGTAACCTCTTTGCTAAATAAGTTGCATGTCAAATTAAATATTCTTTCTTGGAGATTTTTTTTCAAACTTTGCTGAGTTGTGCAAGGTCAGATTCTCTGATTTCATGTATTTAAGGCAACAAATTGTTTTTCAGGACAAAGTTGTCTGATGCCTATAGAGTGTCCAACTACACGATATTCTTACTTTGGAGTAGAAATACAAATTTCTAATCTTTAATTTTCTAATATCTAACTAAACTTGATTTGCAGTTAACTGATCCTAAATTTATTTCTTACCAGAACTTTTATCACAGCTACTGATTTGCTTAATATTTGTCACCCATGATGTTAATTCCTCTTGATATCTCTCTTTGCTTGGCTTATTTTCAACTACTTGGGCTTTGGATTGTGTCCCTGTGGCTGACAGATGATGAGGAAAAGTAATTTGCTCCTCAGGATTCTGGCTGTGAGGAAGAAGGCAATGCAAGGTGATCCAGCACCACCCAACTGTTGCTGGAAGCTCCAGCTGCAGTAATGGAAAGAATACAGCCCCATCACAGTGGTGCTGCCTGGGCTAATTAGCCCTGCTGGGAGGAAGGTTTAATTAGTGCAGACATGGTGCCATGCTAATAAAGTTATCCCCTGAGTGAGGCCAGAGCCATTGTGTGGGTAGTGCCACAGTGCCCAGTGTAACCTGCTGCTGTGGTCACAGCAAACATCAGCTTCTCCAACACAAAAATCCTAAGAAATCACTCACCTGATGGCTACTAACTCACCTTTTGTTACTTGGTGTGGGTCTAGATTTGATCCAAGACTGGTCCAGTGACAGCGCACCTGATATTTTTTCATTTGTTCCATATATGTGGAACTTTAAAGTCATGTTCCATCAGTTTGAGATGATCTGGGCAGCAAATCAACACAACTGGATTGACTGTTCCACCAAACAACAGGAGAATGGTGAGATCTTTTTTTTTTTTTTGGAGGAAGTATCACATACAACAAAAATTATCAACAAAATGCAGTGTATATAAATGTATACAGAGAGAAAGTACTAAATTACACCCAAAACCTGGTGGGTAAAGAAAAGCACCAAGATATTAGAGTTACTTTTATTGTTTGCCTGCTATTTCCTTGTGCTAAGCACAGAGTCTTTGTAGAAATAAAAAGCTGTGGGTAGTAAAAACTTTCAGAGTAATTGATTACAGTAATTTATTACTCCAAGTACAGTGTAGCTAAGTGGTAATATTCTATGTCATGGCTTCTTTAATATCTTTTAATTATTTCTACCTGTATGTTTGATACTTCATCTAAGAACAAAATAGGGAGTAATTATGACAAATTTGTTTATTTGTTTTTCCTTTTCCCTCCCAGTTTATCTAGCAGCTTGTGGAGAAACCCTGAACATTGTTTTTTCTCTGCCTTTCACTGACTTTGTTCCAACCACATGCAATACTAGATTCTCCCTAAGGGTAAGATCTTTTGTAAATGTGAGACAGCTTCTCTTACCTTCTTGGATCAGGAAATTTTGAATTAACTCTTTCCTGGAAGAAAAACACTTTTTTTCCCTTCCAGTTCATAGAATTGTTCTTTAAGTAACCCAGAGGTAAATGGTTTTAGTTTGCTTGTGTGGAACATTTAATCATAGGCTGTTTTAATTTATATATACATATATATACATACAAATGAAAATAATTCTGAAAAATACAAATATGTATATGCTTCACACACATATATGGATACATATTTAGTATGTATATTTATTATATATACTTAAATTGTGTGTCTGTGTTTTATTGCTTGGAATTCTGGTCCCCTTAATTTATGAAATGCAAAATCTTATGTATGTTCAAAGATTGAATTGAGTATTGTACTGGCTACCCCCAAACCATTTTGGAAAGCCATCTTCCAGATTTTTAAGAGATTCTGTAGCATAAATAATGATCACAAAATATTTTAAAAGATGCAGATAATTCTTTGAATTACTGTACTTTTTGTCTTCCTTAAAATAGAAGCTGTCTACTGCTGCTAAAAATAAAAAGCTGTTTGATGGTGATGTTGCTAATTCGGTATAATTTGATAGCAAAGAAATCAATGTTTTATAGGTTTCTTTTTTTTAAAGTGTGATTTATTTGAGTTGTGGGGTATGCTTGGTTTAGTTATTTAATTTCAGCAGTATGGTTTGAACAACAGAAGAACAGGGATCACTAAAAGCTGTCCAGTGTTATATAGATTGCTCAGGTTATGTGCAGGTTGTTGGACGTGTAAGCACTCAGAACTGTAGAGCTCTTGGGATTGTACTAGAACTTGATGGGAAACAGATTTCTTGTCTAATTTCACCTGTAAAATTAAGATGATGGTGCATATGAATGTGCAAATAGTGTGAGCATTATGCATGAAGTGAATGTAAGTTATACTTTCCTGTTGCTGATGTTTGATTTTTAGGGAGAAGATGTTGATCTTCATTTGTATCTGCCTGATTGCCATCCTAGTAAATATTCCCTGTTCATGCTGGTGAAAGATTGTCAGCCCAATAAAATAAATCCTGAGTCTTGTATTTCTGCGGAATGTCAAAGTGGTCAGAAAACGGGCAAGCCCAAATGGAGGAACATTACTCAAGAAGAGTGAGTTTTATGGAGATATTTATATATATATATATTTATACCTTTATGTAGACTCTTCTTATTTGTTTTGTTTGTGATTCATGAACTTTTGAGGTTGCTTTAAAGATATTTAAAGGAAGTATAGTGCTTGAAATAAAAGGTGCTGTTTCCTTTTGAAAGGGCTGGATGGGTTGAATGCTGGACGGTCCCAAGTGTTGTGTTTACAATTGACTACTCCTGGCACCCAATTTATCCTCAGAAGGCAGATGAGCAGTTAAAGCAATCCTGTAAGTGTCACTACCTTTTCCTTGTTAGCATGGCTCATTTAGGAAGCTGCTGGGAATTTGGATCACACTGCTTCCATCTGCAGAGGTGAAATTGGAACTGAATTGCTGTTTTATGTCTCAAGGGAATGTGTTGATCATTAGAATGCACTGGGATTGATTTAAAACCTGACAGCATTCCATGCTGCTACATTTCAGGATGTGTCCCAGTTCCTTGTGTAAAAAAGAGGATACTGTCTGCAGTTGACTTCTCCTTGTCCTTAACAAAGTGGATCTCTAAAATGGGTTGTTGCACAAGATAAAATACCACTTGGTATATTAAACATCAGTATATTAAATAGGAAGTACAGTATTTTTGGCCATATCATGTTCCTTAGCTTTTCTAAGGTTTTTTGTTGGTTTTTTTTTTTTTTCTTTTAGATGTTGTGATCTCATCTTATAGTTTAAATGTTTAAATGCATTATATATGACTTGTAATAATATTGTGTTCCTTTTATGGATAGCAAACTGAGATTTCATTGTTCACTGTTGAAGTGAACTATCAGAAATGAGTGTTGGACTGATCAGTCAAATTCTAATACTTAAGAATTTATTTTAACTTAACAGTCCAAATATTTCTAGTTAACAAATATCCTATAAGTATGTGCTTGCAAAAAAAAACCAGGGTTATATACACAGAAATTAAGTTAATTTAAATGCAGAGGGAGGTATGTGGGAAGTTGTGGGGTTACATAAAACTCTTTCAGGTTGAGATTCTAGAAGCAGAACTGATGGGGGAGAGATGTTAGAAGAATAATGAGGGCTAATTTGAAAGGGCCACATCAGCAGGTGTTAGAAGACACCTGGATGGCATTTTTAGGGTTTGAGTTCCAACAATTCCCATCTAAAAGAACTCTAATTTGCAAGGATGAAGCAGAAAAGGTGAGATTGATTTCGCAGATGCTCATTAAGTGCTCTTGTGAGACTGTCAGCTTTGTGTCAAGTGTGCATTCCTCTGATTCTGAGAACATTTCTTCATAATCATAGCAATTGAAACCTGCATTTGCCAGTTTGTACATACACAGGTAATTCATCTGCAGCTTCCTC
Organism: Aegithalos caudatus; assembly: GCA_013389925.1. Lineage (NCBI taxonomy): Eukaryota > Metazoa > Chordata > Aves > Passeriformes > Aegithalidae > Aegithalos > Aegithalos caudatus. The sequence goes on from WEIU01020892.1 coordinate 144,813, forward strand.
CAGTGATTAATTCTGCAGTCCACCTCACTCCTACTCTGCGGTGCTGAGGGAATCTGTTGCAGAGTCTGTGTTTTATTTTGAATCAATCCATAAAACTCTGAGAAATACATTGCATTGCAAAAGGTCTAACTTTCATAAAAAGTGGTCATCTCACTGCAGCATTTGGCTGATGTATAAGTCATAAGATAGTGCAAGCACTGAGCAAGAACTGTAGACAATAATGGGGAGTTCAGCCCTTGGAGGTTTCTGGCTGCAGGTGTCTGTAGTTCTGTATGTGCCAGTTCTTCCTATTAAACTGGCACCTGAAATCTTGCTCCAGCTGGAGCATCAATTTTTGATGGTTTTCCCATAGAGTTCTCTACTCCTCAGCAATCAATTCACATCCCCAAAACACTTCCAGTTACTCACTACATTTTCATGAGTTGTCTTTCACTCACTTCAGAAAGACAGTTTTTGGCTCTCTTGTTCCTAACTCCAACCAGATAGGAGGGGTAGGAAATAAGATTTGAGTATCCAAACTGTTTTGTTACAAGAGTAATTGAGTTGTTGGAGACAAAATTTTGGCCTACAGGGATACCAGTTCAGAATAGATTTTTAGTACAACTTTGCACTTTGCATGTTTATTCTCTCTTGTTTATCCTGCTGTATCTGTGTGGTTGTGGGAAATCTGCTCTGCTGAAATGAAAGCATGTCTCTGTTTAACTTCAAAAGCAAGATAAATACACTGACTACTTTTTTTTTCAGAACTTGAGGGATTGTTTTTTCTCTTTAGTCAATTAACATTGACTAAAATATTCAGTATTTTCTTATCTTCCCATAGTTACTAGATATGAAAAACAAGTTCTCTAGCATAGATATGGTAATGTAGTTATACAATTTGGGTGCCAAAAGTTGTATATTTAATACACATTCCTGTTTGCTGAACTTCGTCCAATAGAAACTAAGTTGTAATCAGAATCTGTTTTCTACTCTTATTTTGCTCCCAAGTGTCAGAAATGGAAGAAACAATGTTGTCTGTGCTAAGGCCATCACAGAAAACCACCGACAGTGTGATTTCATCTCCCACAGCTTCCACCCGCCTTCCGCTGGACCCCTCGGAGCTGCCCCCAGATAAGCTCCACGTGGAGCTGGAACTCTCCCCAGATTCCCAGATAACCCTGTATGGACCCTTGCTCAAAGCCTTTCTCTCCATAAAGGTAGGCAGAGGAGCATGAATTGTAAAATTTAGGGGTGGCCACTTGTGGCAAAGGGAAATAATTAGTTTTGAAATTGAATATTCAAATTCTTAAGAATATATGAATTTGGATGAAATTTTTTTGTAGGCACTAGGTCTAGTTTTGATGGTCTGGTATAGCTGGGATGAATTTTATTGTCCCAGGCTTGTGAGAAGACTTCTTACATATGTATTTTTATACATATACCCCATATCAACATCAGTCTTCTTTCAAGAAATACTGCATGTTCTGAACATGTGCAGTAAATTTCTTCTTTCAGTTTTCCACCAGTAAATAAAAAAATATTCCATGATTAGGACTAGAGCTTACCTAAACTCCAATTTTTATGCAAGTTATACCAGAACCCGTGCTTTTAGTGCATTTCAAGTTCTGCAGTGTGTTGTTTTTCTTAATTAGATTCCATGAGATTTCTGGAGTTAGGATCATGGAGGGGACTGGGGAAAGATATGAGAATAAGCTTAATTTAAAAAGCTTCTTCAATAAATATTGGAGAAGGATTATGCATCCTTTTCTTGACATTAATCTATTATGCTTTAGAATGTGTGTTTGGTTTGTGGCTTCTTGCTATTGTCTCTTCCATTATTGATTTTTTAGGGCACCTAATTTTAATTCCTTCCCATCTCCCTCACCCTCCCTTGTGGTGACAAAAGCCAAGGCAGTTGAATGTGTCAATTCTCTTTGAGGAACAGCAAAATGCTTTGGTTTGGTTGATTTTTGTGTGTGTGAGTGGTTTTGGGGTGGTTTTTTTTTTGGTGGGTTTTTGCTTGCTTGTTTTTCTCTGAACATTTGTTTCAATCTGTGCAGATCTAGACTAAGGTAATGCTTCTGGGGGCTGGCATTTTGGAGCAGAGGTGGAGGAATTTTCTGAGACAGGTGATAAATATCAGGACTCACTGTAGCAGTCATTTTCATGAATTTCTATAAGGTATAGCACGTAAGCAAGGAGTAGCAAAAAATACTGTTTTGTAAAGTATAGGACTTGCAAATAGGCTCATTGTTTTTTCATGTTGTTGATTAAATAGGATTAAAATTAGGCCAGTACTGCATCTTGAGGACTTGATTTCTCCTGATACAGAGCAAATGAACTCATGTTTGAGTTGTTGATTGAACCCTCTTTTTGAAGCCCATAAATTCGTGAGGGAGTTCTGGCTTTTCAAGCAAAGCAGCACCTTTTCAGTGCTTTTTGCCTCTGGGGGTAAATGCAAACAGTGCTACATTAGGTCCCTGATTCTATAATGATTTCATTTTTAGGTGCAGATTTCTCGGATGAAATTTAGGTTTTCTATTCTAGTTCTCAAGAGAAATTTTAGATTAATAGTTTGTTTATGAAAATGTGCATTTATTGCTGTTTTTAGCATTTTTGTGACTCTGTTTAGAACTTTTTGTGCAGCTGTGTTGGGACTCTCTCTTTTAAGATTTCTAAGATTTTTTTTTTTTAAATGTTTGTTTTCCTGACTTGTGGTTGTTTTCAGTTTGTTTTCATTGGTTTTTTTTGTTTTTTTTTTAGTGCATGGTGTAGAGATCCCTGGACACACATTATCCATGCAGCTTTGTTAACCCTTCTAATCTTAGGAGGAAGTTTTTTGGTGTAGCACACCCTGCCTAAGGCTTTAGTGTCTGGAAATGAATTATTTATAGGTCCTGGCATTCTCAGCAGGAGTTGTCAGGAGTGAGTTACTGGAGCTCCTACTACCCTCTGCTGGGTCTGCCTTATTAAAAATCACTGTAAGAAAACACTTCTTGAGAGTTTAGCTTTTCTTTTAAGGGAGAAGATGTGATAAATTGCCAGAAACCTGATGGATTTCCTGTTTTCCAGTAGAATTTGGCAGTGTTACTTTGGCCTTAGATAATTGAAGAGGATTTGCTTAGACAGAAGGTGGCTTTTAGACGCAAGCGAGAAATGTTTATGGCATAGTATTTTAGAAGCATGTTTAAGACTTACAATCTTGCTGGAAAAAAGGGTTCAGAAAGTTGGATGAGCGTGACTTCCTGGAGGATTTTTGTGTTCTTACTCTGTTATGTATCTTTAAAAGCACAAAATCGGTTTTAAAGTGTCAGTAATAATATTTCAGAACAGTTACTTGGGTTGCATGTGTCGCAAATACCAGTACTGTGAGAACTACTGAGCTGCCTTCATTTCCTGCAAAGCACAATGCCTGAATTTGTACATTTATGCTATCCAGTTTTCATGAAATAGAAGTATCTATGTTCCTTTAGCTATAGGTTATAGCTATACTACTTACTTTAGGGAGGATTAAACCAGAAGATTTGATTTGTATTTCAATTCATTGCCTGCATGTTTTTCATTTGTTTTCCATATGATCATAACAACTCTTTTTTCCTAGGAAAATTATTTTGGGGAAGATGACATGTACACTGACTTTGAAGAGGTTGTTTCAAGCCCTGTTTTGTCCCTGTCAACGTCCTCAAGCTCTGGCTGGACAGCTGTGGGAGTGGAAAATGACAAAAAAGAAAATGAAATTTCAGTCAAGCCTGTTCACCCTCTTACTTTACGCCCCTGGGATATCACTGTGCTTGTTAATTTGTACAAAGTGCATGGGAGATTGCCAGTGGTAAGTACTTTATAATCATAAAAGAATTTGCTTAAGGTAATTTATTTTTTTTAGTTTCATATTCTGGATTCACATTTAACTGGAATATTCAGTTGCTGTGGTGCTTACTAAAACGTGTAGATAACTCTCTGCTGAAACTGTGACTATCTAAACAACTTTGAGACAGGATTTATTTTGCTTACTTGGGAAGCAGAACTGGATATTTTTTTAAATACATTTGTTATTCCCAGAATTTGATTTGTATGATATTTTTGATTGACCATTACTATTTCTCTGCTGGTTAGCAAATTTATCTTTGCTGGTGCAGTCTGCTCTGTTCTCCTGAGTTCTGAGGAGAACCAGAATAAAAAATCCCCAGGAATAAAAAATCCAGCTAAAACATTGGGTTCACCCAAATCTTTTTGAATTGCAATTTATGCAGTTGTCAAAAGGTTTTTGAAATTGCACAGGCTTCTTTTTGAGTATCCACTTAGAGGAAAACTGGCATACTTCCTGCTCACAGGTTTGCAACTAATAGTAAAGTTTCAACCATGTTATGTACTTTCAGGTTCTGAAACAGATATGTTTATTTTATTTCAGCATTGCAGTCCAGATGGTCCAGAATGCCCTACAGCTTTCTTGGAGAGGCTGTGTTTCGAGATGAAGAAAGGATTTAGAGAAACAATGCTTCAGCTTGTACTGTCTCCAGTGAATCTGTTTCTGAATGACAATTATCAGGTAGTCAGTCAGCATTTGTATGGCTGTATTGTGGAAGTTGTGTTGGCTTTAAAGTTGAATTCTTTTTTGATAGGAATTTTCCTGTTGTGCAAAGGTTTTATTACAGCTTGTGAATCATAAGAAAAATCTGATGCGTATTTTGTAGAAATTTTTCTGTTTGTCCAGATTTTTTTGTCATTCTCTGAGTAAAATCAATAGGATTAAATTAGGCCAGTGTTGCATCTTTTCCAAGAATTACCTCCCACTTCCTTGTCCTTGGCAGCGCCCTGCAGTGGACGAGGTGCTCCGGGAGGGTCACATCAGCCTGTCAGGCCTGCAGCTCCGTGCCCACGCCATGTTTTCTGCAGAAGGGCTGCCCCTGGGAAGTGACACTTTGGAATACGCCTGGCTGATAGATGTGCAGGCTGGAAGCCTCACAGCCAAAGTGACAGCACCACAGGTACCATCTAGAAACCAATCTGAAGTACTGAAGTACCCTTCTTCCTTCGAAAACTGGTGTAGCGTGGATTTCTGGAAAGCTCGTGATCTGTGCCTTAAGTAACCTTTACTTCATAGCTTTAAAATCTAATAAATTCTGTAAAGGACTGGAGATGCCAAATGAGCAATTGCCACAGTCGTATTTTAAAGCAGGAGGCAAATGAGATCATTTGTGGGAGTGTAGTATGGACAGGCCTCAGGAGTAGCTGCACACTGTATAAATTCTGCTCCTTGGTCCCACTGGAACATAGTTTGCTTTCCCAGTATTGCACTTTGTTAGGTCACTCCTAGCACTAACACCTTTTAATTTTGCCATTTATGGTACATTTATGGTACATTTGTCTTTCCACCTAGGTGAATGGCTCCAAGTGTACAACAGGCAGATCACTTTGATTTATTTGTGCTGTGGTCTGCCAGGGTTTCTTTGCCAGTGTGTTCTGAGGCACAAGACAAGTACATACCTTCTATTTAGCAGTTACTATTTGCTTTAAGTATTTTTAATTTTCAAGGCACTTCTACATCTTCTTGCTCCTCTAAAAATTGGCATTATTTTCTAGGATTAAGCACAAATTTCATAGGGAGATTTCTGCAGCAAATGAAATAAGGCATATGAGCAAGTTTAATAAATCTGAAGAATAGACTTTCTTGCTACATATACAGACATCTGTGGTCGTACTTCGCAAAATGCTGCCACTGTTTTAGATGATCTGTAGGATTTGCTCCACCGCTCTATGGTTCTATATTAAACTCAGTTGATTCGAAGTTCTCCAGGGTGAAAGAACTTAAGTCAATGCAACCAAAGGATTTTCTGCCCTTACAAAGCCATTCTCAGTTGTATGCGTCATACAGGATTTTTTTTTCTTTAGTTGTCAGCACTTGAATTTGCTGTTTCAGGTTCATTGGCTTTTTTTTCCTTCCATAATGTGATGTATTGCAAGAATTTGTGAAGGGACTGCACTGAATGGAGGAGGAGAGATTTTTGCAGGACAGTCATAGCTAGATTAAATTCCCTTCAAATTACTGCTGATTTTAAGTGCTCTTCCCTTGGCAAGCCAAAGAAAACCCATTTCCCTCTCATAGCAGAAACAGACAGCCATGAATCATTTCCTCTATGAGCGAGCTAACTATATAAAAGACTTAAATCAACAATAGGCTAATTACTAGGTCTAGGAAGAATCAGCAGTGTTTTGTTGAGCCAGTTTCCTCCTGTGCTTTTTAAATGTAACTTTGTTGCTTTTATAGAAGCAAATCTGATACTTAAATTAGGAATGGTAATGAAGTACCTTGAGCTATTCTTTGTGATCAAGTTGGGAGAGCTCTGTCTTTACAATGAAGTTCTCAGCTGACTAAGAGCAAAAGCTGCTGCCTTTTATTAAGAAATAATTTAGGAATTTTTTTTTAATGTTGCCATGCTTTTCCATGCAAAAGTACAGACTTGCATGTTGTGGTGCACACAAGAATAAAAATCAGCCTTGAGTAGTAGCAGGAAGGTGCTGCAGCCAGGAGGGTGTGCTAAGGCCTCCTGCTCACATCCCAGCCCTTGGGGTTGTTCTCTGTTCTCCATGGAACACCACAAGTCCATTTTATGTGGGTGGTGATGGACAATGTGCTGTTGTTTGCTTCCAGCTTGCCTGTCTTCTGGAATGGGGGCAGACCTTTGTGTTCCACGTGGTGTGCCGGGAGTTTGAGCTGGAGAGGCCCAAATCCGTCATCCTGTGCCAGCACGGCATCGATCGCCGCTTTTGTGACCCAAAGGTAACTTTTCATCCATCCCTGCTGGTCACTGGATGTGCACGGGTTCTCTGGAACACTTCAGAAATCCATCCTTAATGTTACCAGAACACAAATAAAAGGATTGGCACGAATTAAGCTCCTAATAGATGTTTGTATCTCTTTTTTTTCCTTTTTTCTTTCTTTTCCCTTTTCCTCCAGACGAACTCTGTGCCTGGGCCATGCCCAACATCGGATGACTTGAAGTACACGATGACACGCTTAGCCATGGATGGAGCAGATCTGTATGTGGTAGAACATGGCTGTGCCACCAATATCAAGGTAAAACTATTTCTCTTAACAGCAATTAAAATACTTTGTCAATAGAGGTATTTGTGTTTCTTGATAGAATATCTACCTGAATTGGTGGCTTGCTTGCATGCAATGGATTAAGCACTTTCTAAAACTTTAGGTGATAAAAGGTCATCATGGACTGGGCCCAGGAGTAGGTCAATTTGGCTTCTACTTAATAATTCCATTAATTATGTTGGCAAATGGTAAGGAGGAGTATATGTCTCCCAAAGTAAAAGTGGAAGCTGCACGGTTGGTGTAAAATAATTTAGAACACCCCGGGCAATGCTCTCAGTCTGCATACCTGAGAGTTGATAAGAGATTGTGCTGTGAATTAATAATTCAGCAAATGGAAATGATTGATATGGATCATGTACAAGTCAGTGCTGGATCCTCTTTTGTGAATTTTAGATGTATCTCAGGTAGAGAAGGGAGAAGTGTTTGTGCTACTGCCTGACTGAATCCTCTGTCCAAAAAGGGCTATGCAGAGAAGAACTGATACTGTCTCTCATTATCCTACTGCACAGGAAAAAAAGGAATAATTTACTCAGTGTAGGAAAATATAAGTTTAGATACAGCTGAATTATGGTAACAACAGAAAAGAAGGAAACTGCTATGCTGACATAACTGAGTCGTAACAGTTAGTGCTGTTAGTTAATAAATGCAGTTTTAAATGGTAGACTTAAAATTAAAAGTTTTGAGCTTAGCTTCACATTATGAGCAAGAATTTTACTCAAGGGCACTGGTAATTATTTTAAACATTTTTTTAATGACGTGGTATCACATCATTTGAATGGCCTGCTGCCCTGTGGCAATAAAAAAAAGTGTTTGAGCCTCCAAATTCTTTTGAATCCAATATTAAAAAGTGCTATCATAAATATTAACTGTCTGCAGGCATAAATATGAATGGCAGTATTTTCAAAGGCAGCTTAATAACCTGAACCACTCTAGGAAATTATATCCTGAATGTGTCTCATTCAAATTTAAAAAAAAAAAAAGGTTTCCAGTGATCCTTTATAATCTGTGACAAAGATGAGAAACAATAATTTAATATTAACCCTGTGGGTAGCTCTTCGATGGCAGGGTTATCTTTCAGCTTTTCTTGGTTTAGAGTTGGAAAACTCCATCTGAAATTTCGGGTGCTTCATGGTGAGATTTTGGAGAGGCCTCCAGCTGTGCAGGAAACTTTGTCTGATGTCTTCAGATTAGATGAAGTTTGAAGACTAAACAAGTTTGAAAGTTTCAGATTTTTGGGTTTTAGATGACAGTAAAGATGTTAATGATATAAGTTTTTTCAAGTTTCTTTTCATGACAATGTCTATTGACAGTTGTTTTCTGTTTTGATTTATTTACAAAAGGACACTTATAAAGCAAATATTTTTTTTTTGTTATGTAAAAAGTGGCTGAGATTAATTACTAAGCTTGCCTTCTTTTGTGTGTGTGCTGACCTGCAAATAAAACTGCTTCCCCAGAGATAGTTTTACTGAGATCTTTTTGGGCTGTCATATGGGATGTGTTAACTGGTTTAAGGCTACTCTTCCTTTGTTTCACTGACAAATAGTCAGAATTCCTGTTTAAATCCTCTTTCAGATGGGTGCCATACGCATTGCAAACTGCAACCTCCACAACCAGTCTGTTGGGGAAGGCGTCAGCGCTGCCATCCAGGACCTGCAGCTCAGGCAGTACGTTGAGCAAGTGAACAACTGCAGAACTGGCCTCCAGCCAATACTGAGGAGGGCATACTGGCTGGAAGCTGGCTCTGTCAACCTGGGCCTCATCACTGCTGACATTGCTTTAGCTGCAGATCATCCTTCCAAACACGAGGTGCAGAGGCATTTCTTGGAAACGCACGATAACCGAACCAAGAGGTGAGCCGTGCGGTTGAGGGAGGTGCATTTGAGAGGATATTTGTTCATCTTGCTTTCACTGAGCTTCAGCGTGGTCATGTTTTTGGTTTGCTCTTCTGCCTTTTGTAGGTTGTGGTTTTTGTGGCCTGATGATAATTTAAGAAATAAGAGAAGCAAGAACAAGTGTGGCTGTCTCGGTGGTTGTCGCTTCTTCGGTGGCACCTTAACGGGACTGGATTTTTTCAAACTTGAGGAACTGACGCCTTCAAGCAGCTCTGCTTTCTCAAGCACAAGTGCAGAATCTGATATGTTTTATGGGCAGTCTTTGCTGCAGCCAGGAGAATGGATAATTACTAAGGAGATTCCTAAAATTTTAGATGGTGAGAATGAGTACTCTATTTTTACTCTATTTTGTCCAAAAATATAATTTCTTAACGTGTTGCTGTTTGTAGTGTTTATGCATCTGTTTAATAAGTACAGCTGCTTGTGCTCTTTTGGTCTGACCTCTTCTAAGAGCAGACAGAGCTTGAGCAAGCTTTCCTATGCTGGATTTTTATATTAACACACACCTCCTTTCTGAATAAAAGGGAGATTTTTGACTTGTTCTCCTTATATAGAAAGCAGCCAGCTGAGACAATCTGATGTTTCGCTAACATGATTTTATTAATTTTTGTCAGGACAACATGCTAGTATGTGCATACATTTCAAAACTAGGGGTTTTATTTAATAATGTTTTATAAGCACAACAACTCCAGTTGTGTTATCAGATATTCAGTTTTTCTTTTCCTTCCCTGGTCCTAGGTAAAGCAAATGGTGTCAAAAGAAAAGATTGGGACTGCAGATCTGTGGGGATAGAAATGGAAAGGAAAGCACAACACCTGAGCCTCCAAGTGCCACTGCGCTCCCACAGCTCCTCCTCCTCTTCGGAGGAAACAAGCAGCTCCAGTGCTGCCCTGCCCTTGCTTGCAGGGGAGAAGGACAGCCCCTCGTCCACTGCTGAGGAACACCTGGGACAGAAGGAGTTCCTGCCCAGTGCAAAAAGAGAAGATGCTCATGGAAGGTTAGTACTCTTGTCCAGGTAGGTATATAATTCAACTCTTGAATGTCTTCAGATGTGAGAAAAGCCTTTGATTTAGCAATTTTTAGAGCGTTAGTGATGCTGCTGAAATGTGTTTCCTAGTTTGAATGGTGATTTGGATCCCTAACAGGGGACGGTTATATGGGCAAGGTAGAAAATCCAGCACGTAAAGACACAATCACTTGCTGTTAAATGTTTGGTTTTACATCCTCTGTAGGTAGACAAGTGGCAGAGTTCAGTGTATAACCAGCATTATGAAAATAATGGCTATGCTAATAGAAAGGCACAGAATCACTGATGCATTTGACAGCTGCTACAGAGTAGGAAGAGAAGCATTAGTAATGCAACAAGCAAGTGAAGTGTTTGTTTCCGTCCCCAGCGTGGCTGTGGAGGGTGCAGAGGGCCGGCCTGCATCCCCTGGCCCCCAGGAGAGGCCGGTGGGGCAGTCTCCCATGCGGTCCCCGCTGAAGAGACAAGCGTCCGTGTGCTCCGCACGCTTGGGCAGCACCAAGAGCCTGACGGCCGCGTTCTACGGGGACAAGCAGCCCGTCCCCGTGGGGGTGCAGTTCAGCAGCGATGTGTCCCGCAGCGACGAGAACGTCCTGGACTCCCCAAAGCAGAGGAGGAGCTTCGGCTCGTTCCCCTACACGCCCTCAGCGGATTCCAACTCGTTCCACCAGTACCGCTCCATGGATTCCAGTATGTCCATGGCGGATAGCGAGGCTTATTTTTCAGCTGCAGAAGAGTTTGAGCCGATAAGTAGTGATGAAGGTCCAGGAACCTATCCAGGGAGGAAGAAGAGAAAAAAGCAAGCTCAGAAAGCTGAATACAGCAGGGGGTCTATTTATCACAGCGTGGAAGGACCCTTAACGAGCACAATCCATAGAGAAATCAGTCAAGATATGAAAACGTTGCCAATTAAGACTCATCCTTCCCAGGCTTCGTTTGTTTCAGCTCTGGGAGGAGATGATGAGCACGTTGACAACATGTATGTCCTGGACTCTGAGAAGACTGTGGAACGTGAGCAGATCACTTCCCAGCAGCCTGTAATGGCATGTTACCAAAATTATCTGACACAGTTCCAGGTGATCAACTGGTCGGTAAAGCATCCAACTAACAAAAGAACTTCCAAATCCTCTTTGCATCGCCCTTTAGACCTCGACACACCGACGAGTGAAGAAAGTTCCTCATCTTTTGAGCAACTCTCTGTCCCAACTTTTAAGGTATGGAAGATGGAGCAGTAGAGAAAGGAGTAACAATTCAAAATAAAATGGCTTAGTAGCAGTTGTGTGAATAAGCGAGAAGAAACTTGAAATTTCATTGCTTTTAGTTCAAGAATACCTTGAATTTCTGACTTCAGATCATGGGGCTGAGTGTCTGAAAAGTTGTGGGCAAAAAAAAAGATGGAGTTAGAATTCTGTGGATGTGTGTTCTGAATTATAGTTGTTGCACTTAAAAATGCTGCCTGTTGAATGATATGCAGCTGGAGGACATTTATGTGAGTTTTGTTTAAAATACATTATACAGAACTGCAATAGCAGTATATTTAATACTGATAAAGTATAATTCAGGCTCTCAGTGCTTTATTTCAAAATAAAATTGCAACTCAGATTAGGAAATTATTTTTTTTTAAGTGACCTGAGCATACTTGCTTAAGGGAGGAGCTGAAATGAAATACATGAAAAATAATGGAAATGACTTGATAGAAAACAGGCATTTGAGCTCTGGAATTGAATTTGTCATTTTGCACAAAAGGTTTGCGTTGATGCAAATCTTATCTAGATTAGTATTTGAAGGGGTTTCTTAAAAGCAATGAATCAATGTTTGTGTAAAAGTAGCGTAATCTGATTCTTCAAGGAATTTAAAAAGCAAACCTAGGAGTTTCTAGATCCCGTATTGGAGAATATGCTTCTAAGGGTTCTTTTAAGAAAAACAGCTTTAAAGGGAATTGTTAAAACATGCTTTGGTTGGGGTTTTTATCATATATGGAAGGCATGTAATAAACTTCTTTGCACTTCTATCTTAGATTGTTAAACAGGGTCTCACAGCTAATTCATTACTGGACAGAGGCATGCAGCTTACAGGATCAACATCTAAGTAAGTTGAACACAGCCTGACGTTATTGGCATATTTTCCAAGAGTAGGATTTTCCTGATAGTCTTCTGAATTATTTTGGCTCTAGCTAGCCCTTTCAAAATTTGATTTACAGCAATAGTTTTCAGTACCAGATCTTTTTCAGAGCAGATCATTCTATTATGAAATATTTCAGCTTGGTCAAACAGAAAGTACACAGTGCAAGCATTAAATTATTTCACTTGCACCTTTCTAAGATTACAAATAGTGATTTCATTTAGGTGAATTTGGAGGTGCTAATGGCAAGTGTCCATTTCATTGCCAGAAGCTGAACTTGAATCTAGGGAGGGCCTTACCCTGGGATTGTGTTTTTGTACTTTCTGAGATATATGGTAGGAGAAACCTGCCGTTATGTGGATTTTATTTAGAATTAAAGTGATACCAGAACACTTGTGTACTTGTTTGTACAAAGCCTGATCAGTGATGTGTGTTTGACTTGTCTAGCACACCTTATACTCCTTTGGATAAAAAGTCTGCAGAGAATACAGATGATGAAACAATAACAGAGGAATGGACGTTGGATCACCCGGTCTTCCAGACACGGACAACGGCAATCGTGGAAGTAAAAGGAACTGTAGATGTAGTTCTGACTCCTCTTGTAGCAGAGGCACTGGATAGGTAATTTTATTTTGATGGTGCTAAAAATTGTCTAAAACCACAGCTGTTCTGTTCAGCAAAGGCTTGGTAAAAGGATTGAATAACATGGCTGGTGGAACAGCAGGGCTTGGTGCCCAGCAGATGTAATTCTGTACTTCCTATGAGGTGGCTGGAAGAATGGGAAGTGCCCTTTGTGTCTGTCAGTGCTTGTTTTTTCCTCTGTAGTGTAAATTACACGTGGCTGGTGGCATGCCATGTGGAACTGGGAGTTTCAGTGGTCTCTTGTGGCTGTTTTCCCCTTGCAGGTACATCGAGGCCATGGTGCACTGTGCCAGCTCCCGGCACCCGGCAGCAATTGTGGATGACCTGCACTGCAAAGTCCTGAGGGATGCTGTGCAGAACAGCAAGACCAGCTTCTCAGAAAATGTGAGGAAAGAACAAGGGGATTTGAGAGAATGCTCTTTTCTCTATCTGACATTGAAAATGTTTTAACTAAACTTAGTGTTTTGAGATAAAATAGCTAAATGCTATATTAATTTGGAATGCATACTTACTTATATTTTCATAATTGGCTCTTACATATTCCCTTTCACTGTCTACTGCCCATAGTCCCATTTTACAGGGTTGAAGTTTTTCTTATTTTGGATGGTCTAGAGTAATTTACATGAGATCGAATCACACATTCAGTTCTTTGAAATTACTATAGCTGGTATTCTGAAGTATTATATTCATCTCAGTGAGATGTTATTTATTTTTTACAGTAGTTAGAGAGAGCTGTGAAAATGCCTGTGGGGTGTTTTTGTGGTTCATCTGAGACCTTAAAAAATTAATTTAACTTTAAAAAAAATTGTACGGTAATTCTACAGAATTTGGTGTTCTTTCTGTCCAAGGTAATGACCACGTTTATAATTTATGATTTCCTGGACTTCACAGTGTAGTGGACACTAATAATTTGCTTCATAGTAAGTTTTTTTTATATTGGTTACATGTATAGAATTCAAACTTCCAGCTGAAGTCTGTTGAGTTTACTGCAGAATGTCACTGCTGCCCTTATGGTTTTAGACCTACTGTACCTTTAAGTGCTGCAGCCCTTGTTCTGGAAATCGTGGTAAATTGCCTAAAATAAAGTTAGAATCCCTTTCTGCTTCAATGCTGATAAAATATCCTGTTACTCCTGAGCTCAGCAACTCTTGATTTTATAATAATAAATTATTTTTCTCCTCTCTTCAAGTTGTCTTCAAAGCAAGACATCAGAGGAACAAAAATAGACACCACCACAACAGGAACAACAAACCAGGGACCAGCACAGACCAATCTCTCACTTAAGCAAGATAATGTGACAATTAAAGGTCTTCAGGCCAATGTTACAGTTCCAAAGGTGACAACTTTTTTTTTTTTTTAAGCTTCAGTAGAAAAGTGCCTCACAGAATCACCCTTATTTTGCATCCCACTTTGTTCCCCAAAAGCTGAAGTGAAGTTGTCCATTGGTGCTAGAGAACTAAAGTTTTGAATTTTGGAGCTGTTTAATTTTATGATGGTAGACATGCAATAGTTAAATATCAACCACCATAGGGGTAACTGGCTGCCATGTCTTTATGTTCTAGGTATGATGGTTTTCTTTTTCTTTTTACTGAAAGTATAAGACAAGGTCGTATCAGAAACTAGTGATTAATGTAACATGCTTTTCTAAATGTCTTTACTCTTTGATGGAATTTTATGTGCAGGTGAACCTGTGTTTGCTACAAGCATCTGTGGATGAATCCCCAGGAGTTTGTTCCAGTAAAACTGTGACTCATGTTTCCTTAGTAGCTTTGTGTTTTGATAGAATTGCTACTCAAGTTCGTATGAACAGGTAAGAATAATGCATGCCACTATTTGTCATAAACCTCAGACATATTTCATTTGATTGGTTTTGTTTATCTTGAGATTTGCTTAATTGTCTTTTCCTCCCTGATATTGAAAAGGGGTATCGTTGAGGAGGCTTCCAGCAATGCAGAAACTGGGAGGAATTCCGTCACATTTGATCGTTACATCCAGACCAGCAAAATGCAGCCCCAGTCTTCTGGCTCACTGAGATCCAATTCTGGAGCAGAAAAAGGAAAAGAAATTGCTGCTAAATTGAACATCCATCGTGTTCATGGACAGCTTAGAGGGCTTGATACAACAGGTATTAAACAATATTAAAATGTGGAAATGTCAGTTTTAATAGAAGCAAGTAGTTACAGTTGGTCTTGATCTTTTAGTTTGGCTGTAGGTTTTTTATCAACATGGATAAAAAGCTACTTGCACCAGACCTTTTACAGATACTTGAAAAAGAAGTTTGGGATGAATTATTATTATTCCACTAAGTGTTAGATTTAAACTTAGGCAAACTAAAAGCTGTCAACAGTTTGTGTAGCAGATGTGTTGGCCTGTAAATGTTGACCTGTACTGCTGGGATTTGATGCCTGAGCTCCCTTCCTCCCAGCTGATCTCTTTTCAGCTACCATTTTTTGTCACCTTTTGCAGGGAATGAATTACACTTACTTGCTTTCTTACTACTTCCTAACACTTTCAATAATGTGCCTGTTCTACCAGCAATTTCAGCATGACAACCTGTAGATTTTTAGCTATAATGACTCCAAAGCTGAAGATGAGTTCTACCCAATTGACTTCCTTGTTTTTTGTGTTAAGGAAATGCCTTCAAGAAGCTATGAGTTAAATTTTGCTGTAACTCCTGATCCTGGAAAAACTAACCAGGAAAGGATGACCAAAAGCAGAGGCAGTTTTTGTTAAACTGCTTCAATTTTGATGGAATCTCTACCATTTTTTACTCTGTTCCTTATGGAACTGGAGTCTTTAGACATGAGGAAGTAAAGGCAAGAGGATTAAAAAATACACAATAAATAAACAACAGAAAATCCTACTGCTGTGCAAAGACGAGTGAGGAAATGAAATTGGAGGAAAACAAAACCAGAGAACACTGAAATGGTTGTCTCCCTTTTTACTTAGTTATGGGTAGAATCTTAGCAGTAGTGCCCTGTGTCAGATGTACTACAGACATTCAAGAGTGCCAGTTTTGGAGTTCTAACCAAGAAAAGTCATCATCTTCTGTTTAAAAGGTTTGAGAAGAGCCTTTTTAACCATCTTAGTATTTAATGTTTACTTCAAAAGTGGATACAGTTACAAATTGGAGACAGATAGTAAGGATTAGAAGGGATAGAAAGTGACTCAGTGTAGTTCTTTTCCTGAGGTATTTGACATTTAGGTATAAAATGATTTAAAATACTGTTCAGTCCTTTTTTTTTTTTTTTTTTTTTTTTTTTTTTTTTTTTTTTTTTTTTTCCCAAATTTAAGAATTATCCTGCCCATACTAACAGACCAGGAGCAAGGCTGTTTTCCCTCTTTTTGTGCTTCTTTTTTTAGGTCATGCTTCAAGTTTATACATTTTCCTTCTTCCCCCCATTTGAGGAATTCTAAAGGGATAACTCCCCCTGCACACTCTAAACTTCACAAAGCTTTTGGAGGATGTAAAGCTTTTTCCATTTTGGAGCAAAGTAGTAAATATGTTTATTTTCACAGATATTGGAACTTGTGCAATAACAGCCATTCCTTTTGGGAAATCAAAAGTTCTTTTTACTTTGGAAGAGTTGGATGAGTTCACTTTTGTGGATGAAACAGACCAACAAGCTGTTCCAGATGTAGCTCGAATTGGTCCTAGTCAAGAGAAGTGGGGTTGGATAATGTTTGAGTGTGGAATTGAAAATTTAACTATAAAAGGTAAAACTTAAAGACTTTATATTATTTTGTTTTATGAGACTACAGACAATTCTGTTGTTAGGTCTTCTGGCTTAGCAATTATTTCATTAGCAATTGTTGAATCTAGGTGATAATGAATAGTACATGTCTATGGTAAACAAATTTCTTAGGTTATAGAATAAAGACATTTTTAACTGTAAGTACCACAAATAATAGTGGATGAAATAATTTTGTATAAGCT
Organism: Aegithalos caudatus; assembly: GCA_013389925.1. NCBI lineage: Eukaryota > Metazoa > Chordata > Aves > Passeriformes > Aegithalidae > Aegithalos > Aegithalos caudatus. Next base: position 161,510 of record WEIU01020892.1, read on the forward strand.
GGTTTCATCAGTTTCTGTACTTAGGGTTGAAATTGATGCTTTCACTGATCACTCAAATACTCACCTTAGCCACAGGAAGTGCATTATAGAGCCAGAGTTTTGCTCTGGGAGGGGAAATCTAGCCACAAAAAGTAAAAAAACCCTCAGTATATGTGTGTTTTCTGTCACCCAAGTTACTTTTTTTCAGAGAATAGCATTTTAAAAGTCTTTATGTGAGTACTCTTCATGTGCTTGTGGTAAACCATCAGAAGCTCAAAATGGTAATGCATCTTGTTTAACCAAAATCATGTCTATTTGTCTGCTTAAGTACAGTCTTTTCTATGGGGCATAACTTACAGCTATTTATGTGCTGCCAACCTTTACAGTCTGGGTATTTTTACAGGGGGAAGACAGTCTGGGGCAGTGTTGTATAACACATTTGGAGTCATGGGTAAATCAAGAGACACAGAGAGAGGTGGATTGCTGGCATCAAACAACTCTTCAGATTCCCCCACTGGTAGTGGCTACAACACTGATGTGTCTGAAGATAACCTCCCTTGTGACAGAATAAGTCCCTCTTCTGATATTAATGGAAATTCAGTTTCAGATGAGCAGGTATGTTCAAACTGGGTAGAAATGATTGGTCACTCATCCTGTTTGTGTAGACACTAAACTTCCAGTTTTCTGCTGAATCCCTTGGAATGATTAGTGGACAGCATTAGTTAATTTTTCTTTGCCTAAATGCCTATGAAAAAAAATTATAAGCTTGTACGGTATGTTAGTGCCTTTCAGTGTAATAATTTTGAAAAGCAATTTCCCTTCTAACTTCTTGATTCCTTGTTTTTGAAGGATGAAGGTGTTGAATCAGATGATCTGAAAAAAGATATCCCCTTGATGCCTCCTCCCCCTGACTCCTGCAGCATGAAGCTGACAATCAAAGAAATTTGGTTTAGTTTTGCAGCTCCCACCAATGTGCGCTCCCCAGCCCATATATATTCAAGGTATAATTTTACCTGACATAAAAGAGAGAAAATGGTGGCTCTGCTTTGCTAAATTGCATTTGTATTTGGTAGGTTCTGAATGGAATTTCAGTAATTTTTGAAGCTTCTTTGGAAATGATAATTTTGAGTTTGTATATAACACAGTAAGACTTGCTTCAGTTTTTTACTGTTGTAATTTCTGTGGAAGTGCTGCTAGAAAATCCTTAGTTAGATGTGATTACAAGAAGAAAAAAGGAAGAGTAAAAACCCAAATGAAACAAAAAGCCCTCATTAACAACTTCTGTTGAGATGGAGATGTATGAGGGAGAAAGGCAGGGGAAGATGTTTTGAGTAGGTGAGATGCTACTGAAGAGAACAGCTCAGTGCTTTTGGTATTAAACCTGATATCATCCATGATCTGACTGCCATGGCACTATAATGTTCAAGATGTGTCTTTCTAAGATAGCTTTTCATATTGTGTATGTAGAATAAGCTAAATATTTCAGTCTGCCAGTATGGAGCCATAAGTTAGAAAATACTTACTGGGTACTCTTGCCTCAGCCCTTTAGCAAAAGGGCTGTTCATGACATGTAACACTTCATGTGGCATTCAGTCAGTGATGAGAATTTCAAACTGTATGATTTCAGTAGGGAATACAAATAGGAAAAGGAAGGAATAGCAGTAGCAAAAGTGAGAAGAATCACGAGTGTGTGAGTGAGTAGAACAAAAATTGCCTCAAGTACTTTTGCCACTTCTTGTTTTCTGGGCAGTAAGTCTGTGTTTGTTACTTTGCATCAATGTCCCACATATTTGACTGTCGTTCATAGCAGCATCAGAGAATCCTGCTCATTGCTGCTGCTGCCTGTGAAGGCCCCTTTCTCTCTGTCTCCACAGGCAGCTGAACCTCCTGAGCACTGCAACGCCTGCAGTTGGTGCTTGGCTTGTTCCCATTGACCAAGTGAAGTCATCATTAAATAAACTGGAAACAGAAGGAACCCTGCGAATCTGTGCTGTTATGGGGTGCATTATGACAGAAGCTCTAGAGGTAAATGACTTTTATAAAATCAATGAGCATATCAGAACAGGACAGTGTGATGGTTAATATAGTTATTTGGAATTCTGGATGTTTTCTCTGGCAAAACTTAGAGCAACTGTTGTGAGCCTTTGAAATTGGTCACAAGAATGCACAAAAAGCTGTGCTTTTTGTACACAGTCTGAATTTCAGAGCTTTTTCTGGTGAGGAAGTCTCATGCTTCTTATAGGAGTGCATCTCCAGGTAAAATAAGAGTAAGAAGTATGGCTGTAGTGTCTGCTATATTTTATGAAGGATTTTTGTTTGCTGTTGGTTTGGTTGGCACCATCTAGTGGGAAGACTTTGACATGAAACCCATGCTGAGATCCTGTCTTGTATAGTGAGATGGATGACCTAAGTGTGATGCTGCTTTTCTGCTCTGCTCAAAAATTATCCTTTGCAGCAGTCTCTTATTGCTACCTCCCTTCGTCTTTCTTCTTCTTACCCTCTTTCTAGAATTAAACCAAATTAGAAAAGGTGTCTGTTCTGCCTTTAACTAGGATTAAACTGTTGTTTTGAAAATTGCAGCTGGCTTTGCATATATGTCTGTTAGTCCAGAAGTAACTTTATAAGGTCTGCATTTTGAATCCAGGCTTTTCTCTTATTGCTTCATATAAATAAATATGAATCCAGAATCATTTTTCACTTGCACTGTTTAAAATAAGGTGGGTACCCACGAGGAAAATCTTTGTTGCAGAAGTTCAAAATGGGGTTAGAAGTTTTTTTGTCTCATAGATGAGATCTTGTAATTGATGCTCTGTTTGCCTGTATGTTCATATGTTGAAAATGTTTTTATTTTCATCTAGAATAAAAGTGTGCACTTCCCTCTGAGAAGCAAGTACAACAGGCTTACCAAAGTGGCTCGTTTCTTGCAAGAAAATCCTTCCTGTTTACTGTGTAATATATTGCACCATTACCTTCATCAAGCAAATTACTCTGTTATTGAGGATGCCACTATGGTGAGTTACCCAGGAAAACTGGAAATATCTCAGTTCTTTAGTTTCAAATGTGCCAATTCTAATGTTGTAAATTTGGCAACAGTTTGAGGAAGTTAAACAGACAAGAAAATATAACCCAACAAACTCATGCAACTTTAAAGTGATAAGAAGATACTGTTTCTCTTATTTAATTTTCTTTAGCATCTGCTATATTTGTTATGACCTGTATATATGCATAATGTTTATCAAACTATTAGTAAATGCATGAGATCATAAACCAGAAGGGAATGCCTTTAAAAGTGTATATGGCTTTTTTTATCAGATTTCATTTTCTCTCTATCATATTTCAATGGCCTTTTTATAAGATTTCATTTTTCATGGTTTTAAAATTGAATAAGTCTCAATTATTGAGGCAAGTGCATGAACAGGTTAGTTTATTCCAAACGCTCTCCTTGGAACTAGTTTTTTTCATATCTTCTAGAAACACTGGGGTACTGCAGACAGTTTGAGGAACTAAAACTGTACAGACTTTGGGGTTTAAGACTTTTCTTGATGGCTGTAGAATGTAAATGTCTAGATTGTTGTGGGAAATAGTTATTTGAACAAACATCAGGCATAAGGGAGGAGTGTTTATTCCTGATTTTGTGTCATTTTCATAATCCAATTCCACAGCTGTCAGATTTAGGCACTTTCGTTTTCAGCATATTCAGCTGAGAGCCAGTGATCAGGAATAGCACAGCTTGTGGCACAAATAGCACAGTTTGATTTGTGGTCAAAATACCAAGCTTTTGTTTTCTTTAGGACAATTCAGCGATGTAATCAAAACAATCCCTGTATTTGGCCTCAAATTTATGTTCCTAAAATACTGCTTATGAACAATGGAAAAAACAATCTTTTTAATTTCAGTTCTGTTTGTACAGAGTTGCTATGAATCTTAGCCCATAGTTCAGAGCCTGATAATTGCTCAAGTACTTATAGCTTCATACTTAACAAACCTGCTTCCTGTTGTTTATTTTTGGCCCCTTGGGCTAGATCCTCAGGTCATGCAGATAAATGTATTTACTGTGTTCAGTGAAGCTGTAATTTTTATCTCTCAGCTCCTTGGCTTCTTGCTTGATGTGTTGTGGTGCCAGCATGTTTGTCATAAGCCTCTTAAGCACAGAGATTTAAGAGCGCTTTGGCTTTTTCTCCCCTCCAGTTTACTTCAAAAAGCTGTGATATGAATTTCTTTGTTGTTGTTGTTTAAAGAGTGATGGCCTTCCTGCCTTAGTGACCTTAAAGAAAGGTCTGGTTGCCTTAGCAAGGCAGTGGATGAAGTTCATTGTGGTCACCCCAGCCTTTAAAGGAGTCAGTTTGCACAGACCAACCCAGCCAATGAAACTGCAGCCAAATGCCTGCCACGAGCATGAGGATGGCCTTGGACTGGACAATGGAGGGGGCCTCCAGAGTGACACGAGTGCTGATGGAGCAGAGTTTGAATTTGATGCAGGTATTTTCACATTATCATCTACATAAAAATTCATAGGGACAAGCAGCTCCAGACATTTGTATCTTCTTTAGTTCTAATGCTTGACACATTATATTCTCATTTTTTGGAATTATCAAGCTACTTTTTATATCACCTTCCTTCTGAAGCTGCTGCTAACAATGATAATTACAGTACTACAATAATTAGTGCTTGTTCAGGGAAAAACAAAACAGGAGACATCTCTTTCTTCACATCTTTTGTCTTGATTTTTCCTGCACAAAAGAAATCAACTTAATTATTTGCAACCCTTCAACTGAAAGCCAGGCAGCAGTTAGCAGCTTTAAGAGAGCAAACCCAAAGATGTTTGTATGAGAAACTTGTATGTAATTGTACAGTATAATAGAAATTTTTGCCTCCTTCTCTCACATACCTGTTTTGATTAAGCAAAGACACTTGGATTATTAAATAAAACCCAGCAGACTGCTGTCTGAGGTGTTCTTATTTGTCTGCAAATCAGACAGTACTGTATAGGTGTGTGTCAGCACTTGGAAGTTCATGACTGCTTGTAGATAAATGAGTCTGATCTTAGATAATCTTGGCTCTCCAAATACATCTAAGTGAGGAAAACTGTTTGCTTGGGTGCAGCTACTGTGAGCGAGCACACAATGCTCCTGGAAGGAACAGCCAATCGCCCTCCCCCTGCCAGCGCCTCCTCCGGGCCTGTCACTGGTGCTGAGATCATGAGGAAGTTGTCCAAGACTCACACTCACAGTGATTCTGTGCTGAAAATAAAGGTGAGTGCAACAGGGCTGGGCACCAGGGCAAAGGGGGTTGTAGCTGGCCTGTTGAGGAGCAGTTCTGCAGCTGCAGATGAATAAATCCGTGCAAAAAGTAACTATAGCATGTGGAAGGTCTGCTCTTGACCTTACTAAAGGGGGGTGCTCCCGCAGTTGGTCTGTATTCTACATCTGTTCTTTATTGTTTTGCCAGTTAACCTCATGTGCATCATTTAAGGATGTACCCTAACCTTTATAGCCTCTGATTTTTTATTTGTGGCATTAGAAACAAGGATTTAATTATCATGATACAAAATTGAAGACTGGCAAAGCTCTCCAGTAACTTGTAGTAAAATTATTGTGTTCCAACCTTATAGTCAGACCAAATGTTGCTTTGTTTTTGCAGTTCCCACAGTACTTCATTCATTCCCTTGTTTTCTGCTCACAGGGCATCCATCCATATCATTCCTTGAGTTACACCAGTGGAGATACAGCTACAGATTCACCAGTGCACGTTGGCCGCTCCGGAATGGGAGTCAGGGAAAGTCCAAGGAAAGAAAGTCTACTCAGCTATCTCACTGGGAGCTTTCCTAGCTTGCACAATCTTTTGGAAGGCACTCCTCAAAGAAGTTCAACTGCAGTTAAAAGTAGTTCATTAACAAGAACAGGTATGATGTAGCATAAAAAAGTATGGTGTAGCATAAACAGGTGTGATGTAGCATAATTTTTGAGTCTTTTTGAAGGAATAAGGGAATAACCATTTTTTCTTGACCTTGTAAGTAGCTCAAAAAGAGAGATGAAACTAATATTTCAGTAACTTAATTTGCATATGATAAATTGCAGATTTTTAGTAATGGTCTTTTCAACAAATATTTTAAAGCTTGAAACACTGAAGTGTTTATACTCTGTATTATTTTTTAGAGTGTATTGTTACCAATCTTTCTTTGTATGTAAATTGCATACTGTATATGATACTGTATCTTCTCTAAAACCTCTCTCCTTTGCTGTCAGGGACTGAAATATTGTTCAGAAAAAAAGGTATTTTTGTTTCTTAATGACCCCTCTAATGTAGAGATGTGCAAATGCAAAGCCATGTGTAGTGCAACATCCATTAGTGCCATGTGTAACTTCTGTGGTAGCACTTGTAGTGCTGTGTGACACATAATTTAGTGGAATAAACCTTGAGATTTAGGCTTATTTTTATAGTAAATAGGTGTTGTCAGTGAAGTGGTGCTATTTCTTGTTTTGTCTGACTTGGATGCAAGAAATGCTTAAGTTCCTGCTTTATCTGCACAGGAAATACCGTGGCCACAGACATGTTGTCTGAGCACCCTTTGCTGTCTGAGCCCTCCTCTGTGAGTTTCTATAACTGGATGTCCAATGCTGTGGGCAACAGGGGAAGTGTTGTACAGGAAAGTCCAGCCACCAAGTCTGGGCACAACAGCCTTCCAACAGGTATTGCTAATTTGCAGCTGAGTTCCAGATGGTTCTGGGTTGGCTGGGCCTGTGTTTGCCACATTCTGACTGGAAGTGATTGAGGGAGTGATTTAGGTTCAACAGAACTTAATTGCTTCAAAGTATTACTTGTGGGACTTCCCAGCAACCTGGAAAATGAAAAGGTGGGATTTAAACAAAACTGTTGTTTTCTTTTGCCTCATCCTACCTCCAAAAATGTAGTTTTTTGTTACATTTGGAACTGTCAGTGTAGCTGCCAAAACCATATGTAGCTGCCAAAAGTTAAGCCCTAAGATCATCTTCTGTTGCTGAGTTCCTTGGTTTCCTTGGCTACCTTTGATCAAATTTGCATATGCTTATTTTGTGATTTGTGTGTTGGAATCCTTGCTCTTTCTCAGTTCAATGTTGAGACTAAACATAAACATGTATTTCGAGAGTAACTTATGGGTTAACTGCTGTAAGGGAATGAAGAGAAAAAAAATACTTCTGAAAGTCTTAGGTGTATTAAAGAACAAGATGTGTAACAATTTATTGCAGCTCATTTATTTTTCATGTTGGCCTGTCATCATTCAGACTTTTCAATGTGTGTCTTCATTTTCTTTTTCACTAACACTATACTTGAATCTTTTTTCTGTTAACACTCCTTCAACTGTCCTATATTAATCTTAGGAAATAAGGAGTTGTTTTAGTTTGTTTTTAATATTGAGCCAATAGTCTAATCTTACAGACATCATCGTGCTGTACATACTGGCTGAACTATTGTGGCTCCTTTGTAAACTGGAAGGTGTTTCTCTGCAGAAAGACTCTTTCCAATTTTGAATTGGACAATCTCTACCTGTTACAGCAACTATCAGGCTGTTTCTTTATCCTGCATGCCACCTTTGTGAGGTTACAGACCTTACCGTGGCTTATCTATGTGAATAATTGTGCTGAATTAATCGAGTCAGTGGTGGTAAGATTTGCTGTGGTGTTAGTGTTCCATGGGTATTTATTTTCCAGGTGTGGCACCCAATCTTCCTACTATCCCCTCTGCTTCAGACTTCAACACAGTTCTGTCCAGTGACCAGAATACCCTGGATGGCACCCACTCGCAGCACAGCACCAGCCAGGATGACATTGCAGGAGTAGAAGAGGGCAACCAGGGCTTTCCTGCTGTCCAGCTGGCAGATGCACAGGTAACTGGGGTTGCATTATCACCAAGTGATGAGGAAGAGCATGGAAATAACCAAGGCCTTCATAACTAAATGGGTGGATTTTGTTTTGTAGGTTGTTTTCAAACCTCTGCTAAGTTACACGGGCATTCAGTCACAGGATGCAATGCCCCTGTGCTACAGGATGTACTTTGGAGAGTACCTCTCTTTCTCAGGGACTCTGGACTGCCTCAGAGCAGATATTGTTGACTCAGACACAGCAAAGGAAAGGAAAAGCAAACGAGCCCGAAGGTATGATGAGAGATTCAAAAATATGTGTATTGGCTAAAGAACAGAAAGTAGGCTTTTCACATGGTGACAGATTTCCAAAGCACTTTCATAGGATTTTAAGCAGCCCTTTATTCTTCTAATCTTTCATTTGTCTTCCTGTTAAGATAATTTTTTTAATTTTCCTATGGAATGATTTTGTGAATTGCAATGGTTTGAATCTCAGCTGCTTTTGAAAATGTGAGATTAGGGAAGGGGGAGAGCTGGTGGGAAATAAGAGTGGGGGGAATTTGAGTGGCTCTGAAATAATAATCAATCCTGTAAATAATGATGTGACTCTATGTGAAAATGCTGATTGCATGCCAAGCTGGGTTTTGTAGAACTGGATGATTTCTATGTTAGTAGAACACAGTATGAAACTGTAAAAGATCATTTTATTATATTTAGGACTGTGGTAAAAAGGTGACGTCCTAAGGGAAATAAAAGGCTGGGTTCACTAAATTAGATGTAAGCTGTGTAACAAATGTATTTGAATCTCACTCTCATAAAAAGCAACAGAGCAGTAACTTGTACCTTTCCTTTCCTTAGGCAAGGAGCTGTCAATCTTCCCCCGCTGGAATTCAAGCCAGCTTTGATGTTAGAGACTTTCAGCATTAGTGCTGTAGTGATGGAGAAATCCATGTGCACCCCTCACAACTCCACGAACGCCCTTTCCTTCCACGACTTGAACAAGCGCTATTACAACACCTTCCACTGTAATTTCACCATTTCCTGCCAGTCCATCAGCCAGCACGTGGACATGGCCCTGGTGCGCCTCATCCACCAGTTCAGCACCATGATCGACGACATCAAGGCCACGCAGACAGACATCAAACTGAGCAGGTACACGGCTGGCTCGGCCTCCCCCACGCCCACCTTCAAAACCCGCAAGCACAGGGACTTCCGCTCCTCGGATTTCAGCCGCAGCTCCCGCGGGAGCCTCAACGGAGGCACCAGGGTGAACAACACCAAGAGCAAGCGGGCGAGCAACGACAACAACAAGAAGGAGTCTCGCAACAAGAATTCCCTGGGGAGGTCGGAGCGAAGGACTTCCAAAGTGTCCAGGAAAGGCTCCAAAGATGTGGTTGACCACGTGACGATCCACATGGATGACTCCGACTCCATTACCGTGTCGGAACAGAGCGAGCCCTCTGCGGAGTGCTGGCAAAACATGTATAAGCTACTGAACTTCTATTCGCTCATTTCTGACCCGACTGGCATCTTAGAGAAGTCTTCTGAAACTTTTGGGCCAACAGGTAAAGCGGTTCATGAACCCAAATAATTGAGTGTGTGTGCTTTTGTTTAAATGGGGCATTCTAAAGCTCGGTCCTGTGATGGTTTTTCAAAGTTGCCTACCACATCTAACTTGGATCAGAGGGGCAAGTGGTGAGGATGGAGGGGAGCTTGTAATTACTTCACCAAGATGATGTACAAAAGAAAAGCTTTACTTTTCTCACTAATGGCATAGCGTGGATTGAATTTGTTCTGCTGAAATGCTGTTTGTTATCATTCTGTGAAAATATGCAGGTATGTCACATAAGCCATTTAGAGGGAGACAATTTCTGCCTTGAGAATGATTGACAGGAAAAAAAATATGAACCTTCTGAGAGCAGAAAAGGTGAAATACTGATTTTGGTCAAGTGCCATAACAGTTACAGGTGTTTGGGTCATCTTTTCACCTAAAATCTTGAGATCTGGTGTGATTGTTGCTATTTCCAATGCATTTCAGCACAGCTGAGTAAATCTGAGAGCTGACTTAGTATAATTTTTTTTGTTGCTGAACTTAGGTTGCTGTAAATGTGCAGGGGATGGTATAGTTGCTCTATAGCTATACTTTCTTTGGATTTCTTTTAACTAAAAAATAAAATCTAAGAAAGTCTCAAATGAGAGCTTTTGTTAAACAGATGCCAGCATCTTTCATGTACAGAATATCATATCCTCAGTTACAGTATCTGCACAAAATGTTTTTAGCCTCCTGAGCAATGAAAAGGAAAACTTGCTCATCCAAAAAGGAATTACAAGAACCTTTGCCTGTGCGATGATCAAAAAAATAAATGGGACAATTGGAAACTGTCAGGGCATTTTTCTGGTAGAACAGTAAAATCAGATCATTACAAATAGTTATAGAAGGTTCATAAGAGCATATCTGTGAATAATAATGAAAGCTCATCACTCACGTTTGTCTTCATTATGTCTTGGATTTGGTTCACTTGCAAAGGTATTGGGGTGTAGTAAGCAAGGAACAGATAGTTTTCCTGAAGAGTTTTCTTGACATGAAAGATATGTGATCCTTGATTTGAGCTACAAACATAAATGGGATATGCCAAGGATTGATTTTAAATGAAGCCTTCCATAACTGCTGGTGTTTCTGTAGGTGTTCGAAGCCCCACTGAGCCTGCCTGCAGGGTGGTGTTTGAGAACGAGCAGGACAATGGGCGGAAGCGCAGCCTGGTGACCTCGGAGCCGCAGCACGTGACCCTCATTGTCTTTGGGATAGGGATGGTGAACAGAACACACCTGGAGGCTGACATTGGAGGCCTCACCATGGAGTCTGAGCTGAAGAGAATCCATGGCAGCTTCACCCTGAAAGAGAAAATGAAAGGTGGGAAATGAGCTAAAAATGCTCTCTGCGGTTAAAATCCCTGGCAGGTTTACATGTTCATGTGCACATGTAATATGTATGTGTGTAACAGAATAATGTTCAACAAGTTATTTTAAAAAACTATTACTAGGATGCTAAAGGATTATAAAAGGATGCAAGATTTTCAGAAAATGCCATGAGGGAAATTCTCTTAGAAGACAGTTACTCATTTTCAAAAGCTTTCTTCTCCTCACAATTTGTAATTGACATCATTTAATGTGACTGAGAAAGCTATAATTTTTTAGTTATTTTCCTATTGTGGTATTTTTTAAAAACAGTAAGCATACCTGAAGTATTGTACTGACTGAAATACTGTTTAATTTTTTTTTTTTTTAAGATGTGCTACACCAAAAGATGACTGAGACATGTGCCACTGCTCATATAGGAGGTGTCAATATCGTCCTGCTGGAGGGAATTACCCCCAATATCCAGTAAGTAGGAAGTCTCACAATTTAAAATTGTTCAAGTTCTTAGAGTATGAGTTGTGTTCTTTCTCTTATGCTTCTAATTGATTTTTGAAACCTGTAGGTTCAAACCATATGAGATTTTTAGGGAGTAGTTAATCTACTGATGGTAATTATTCCTGTTTAAGAGCTATAGTGTCTCTTTAATAGATATATTTTCAACTCTCATGATGCATCATTCTATGTTCTCTCATGTTATTTTTACAGTTCTAATATCCCTTCTCCAGCCATTTTATAATTGACACAACCTGTCAGGGGAGGGGAAGAGAACCACTTCTTGTGCATGAACATCATTAATCACTTGCTCAGCATCCACATTGTTCTGGCTTTTATTTCTGCCAGGTTCACAGACTCCAAAAGGCCATGCATTACTTTAATTTGTTGCCAGCTGCATCTCTTTCTGTTTGAGTTGCAGAATGAGCTGAACCACAATTCTTTGTAGCACAGATCACCCTCACACAGCTGGGGTGTTAGCTGGGTAACCCTCAGTATGTGGACTGGTCTTAGAACATGACTCGCATAGAAAGGGGCTAAAAATATCACTTGAGTTTTTCTCTCCTTTTAATTCCTGGGTAGTTTGGAGGATGCTAAATAGAAGGTAAAACATACAGAATTTTATAATTTCCTCAGCTAAATTGCTTCCAATAAGTTTGCTTCAGAGGGATAAATGAAAGTTCCAATCTGGCAGTTATGAAGGGTTTCTGAAGGTGACCAAAGCTCTTAATGTCTGCTTTACATCTAGGAAGGGGGTACAAAAGGAAAGGGGGGAAATAATGATAAAGCTTAAGAACAAGAGCAAAGAACAAGTATGAACAAAATCAAAACCTTCAACTTGGTAATTTTGAAAATAAATGTCATATTGTGGGTTACAAGTAATCAACTGACTAATTTTGCATGACTGTTTATTCTTTATTTGCTTTGTTTTTGTTTTTCTTGCTTTCTCTTCAATCTTCATCTGTAGACTGGAGGATTTTCCTACATCTCCTACAAGCACAGCCAAACAAGAGTTTCTGTATGTCATATTATGTTTAATAGTCTTGCAATTAACTCTGTGTTGTGTAGCTAATGTCTGCATTCCTGCTGTGTGTGATTGTGGAGGCAGATGTTGCTTGAATACATTTTGGTTTAACATCTGGTATTACCTAGATAAGCTTTTTTTTATGTAGCCTGCTAAATATCTACCTAAAAAAAACCTTTTCAATGTTAGCAATATAGTTTGAGGGACTGCTATGGCACTGCACTCACTACTGTAATGTTAGAGTGGTTTCACTGGCCTTGAAGTTCTTTAGATCTGCTTCTGTACTTATTTTAATGAGCTGAAATACTGTTGATAAATGTAAAGGAACACAGAGGTCAGATTTGCTTTGGAACTGCTGTCCTTGGAGTGATAGCTGTGGTGTCATTGTGAACAGGGCCAGTCCTTTTTGTCTTTATTTCCTTGTGTGCTGGTTTAACTCCCAGTCATGCTGAAGATCTGTATGTGTGGGGGTGCATGTCTCCTCTCTCACAGTTCTGTGTTTATTCAGTGTTGTGGTAATACAGGATTAACCTTAAAATGTCCTTATAGCTCTGGAAGGAGAGGTGATGGACTGTAAAACTGCAAGTGATGTCGGGAAAATACTGGGATTTGTGTTCCTTTTGGTCTGGTAGCAGCATTAAACCAGTGCATCACTGAGTGTTGAATTCACTGCCACATGATGTGGTCAACAAAAGTATAAATGATGAAAAGGATTGGATAAATCTGTGGAGGATAGGTCTGGTGGTGAGTCATGAACATGATACAGCCTCTGGCTTAGAAAGTAAATTCCTTATGGCTGGAATGAAGGGAAGGATCCCTGTACTTACTCCTCAAGTATCTGCTGCTGCCTGAGTTTTCAGCTGACTTGGTGCAGTAGTTCCTGTGTGCTATGGGCTGACTTTTTGCCCCCACACTTTACAACAGTCCCAAAAAAGCTGTTGAGTACTGGCCTTGTAGTCAGTTTATAGTGGGACAAAGACTTTGTCACAAATTTTTCTGGAGCGTTTATGGTATTGATGTGAGAATATAGAATTCTTTCTGGAAGCATTACTGGTATGTAACTTAAATAATTATTAATTATTTTAATGAGTTACAACCAGGTGTGTTATAGTCATATCACTGTAGAGATGATCTGCAGAAAACTGCAGGTCTCTAATAAGTGGATAGCCAGACAGTTGTTCCACATTTCATTCTATTGTGGAAGTAGGTTTCTTGTAGGCAAGCAGCAGTGAAGTTAGTTTTTTGCATGAAATATGGAGAAAAGCACAGTTCATTTTGCTGAGTTTTTTTCTCTTGCAGCAACTATACTGGTGTAATACATTTTTAATTAAGGAAATGTTTAAAATGGTTTGAATGGCAGTAGTATGTTGTGTAATAGATGAAGATAGGAATGTGTTCTTTATTGGCTTCACAACAGTTAAGTCAGAATGGTAGCTGGAAGAGAGTACAAAATGAAAAAACATCAGGAGACATAATTATGTTTTTCTTTTAAAGAGGTGGATTAAAACAATTCTGGTCTTAAGTAATGTTTATTTGTATAATGTTTTTCTGAAAATTGTTGTGAATTGTTTCCTCCATCACATATTTTGAAATCATTTCTACTTGACAGCCTGCCCTAAAATATTAACTGCTTTAGGTCACTTGCATCTCTTACATAGCTTTGAAAATCTGAGGATGTTCCTTGAACTTCAGTAAATTAATTTACTGTTGATAGGCCAGTAGTTGCCTTACAGTGCTGTGTATTTCTTGATTATAAGCAGAAGGGTGACGTCTTTTTCCTTTTTTGTTTTTGGTTTTTATTTCCACATTTGGGTTGCTTTGGGCTTGCTGATACTTTAACATAAGAATAAGAAGAAACATTGCTTAGAGAATGGAGTTCATAGAATATTGTATCTTTCACCATGAGACCAAACTGTCTATAAACAATTTAAATATGATACAAAAAAATGTTTTAGCTGTATGCCTTGGAATACAGTATTTGAGAAACTTGCATTGAATGTTGCAGTTTTATTGTCTGTTTTTTAGCCATTTTAGCTGGTGTGTTGCATCTTGACAGCTACATGTCCTTCTCTTTGAGGCTGTAATTCTGTGTTGGCTGCATAATATACTTCCATTGGGTAACCCTCCAGGAATTGACTATAGAAACATTAATTTGTTACCCAAATTTATTTTTAAAAGAGTTCAGTAAATTCTGCTATGCCAGAATTCTGTTATGACATAAAAAAAACTGTCAGCTTAGTGCAATTATATTTTTATCCTGGGTAACCATTGTGAATCATATCCTTCTCAACATTAAAATAAGGTTTAGATAACGTATTTTGGAGTAGTATGTTTGAATTAAGCTTCAGTATTAATTCACAAATTAATCTCTCACGTGCTGTGTATTTACTTTTAAGTATTTCCCCAAATGATCTATTTGGATGCAAAACTCAGATTTGACTTTTTACCAAAAGGATGACTCAAGATTATTCCTGAACAGGAGTTGAAATGGAAGGCTCTTATTTTGTTTCTGTGTGCGCAGATTTGTCTGTGTGGTGTGTATGCACTGAAATGACCTTACTTTAGGCAAGAATAGCAGTTTTGAACAGGTATTTTTGTCATGCATGATGTGTAGTAGTTCCCTTAAGTGTAGCGTAGTTGTTTGTGGCATGTAGCGCATCTGTGTGTAAAGTAAATAAAAAAAGGAATGTGGCTGTAGCTGACAAACAGTATTACTTCAAAATTCAGCTAACACTTAACAACTCAGTTTCACCTGCACCTGGAAGGGCATGTGAATGACCTCTGTTCCCTTTTGCCGTCAGAACCGTGGTGAAGTGCAGCATTGCCAAATCCCAGGCCCTGTACAGCGCCCAGAGGGGGCTGAAAACCAACAACGCGGCCGTGGTGAAGGTGGGGGCCATCAGCATCAACATCCCGCAGCACCCGGCCACGCTGCACAGCATGATGGTGCGCAGCTCCCACCAGCTCTCCAAGCAGATCTCTGACCTCATCCGGCAGCCCTCCACCACGTGAGTGCTCCCAGATCCCAGGATTTGCCCACCTGGGTGGGTGTCCGTGGGTCAGGCAGAGGGATTAACGGGAAGGGTTTCCCGCTCTTTGTCTCGGTGCACAGGCCCCAGCCAGCCAAAGAAGATGTGGCGACTCCTCTGCCCTCTGAGAAGACTCCAACGAGCATCAACCAAACGCCGGTTGAAACAAACGAGTTCCCACAGCTGCCGGAAGGCTTGGAGAAGAAGCCCATTGTGCTGAAGTTCAGTGCCATGATAGATGGCATTGCCATCGGAGCGGCGCTCCTGCCCTCCCTGAAGGCAGAATACAAGATGGGAAGAATGAGGAGTCATGGAATGACAGGTAACACATCTCTGGAACTTTAAAAACATCACTGCTTTTAGTTTGGCCTTCCTGTAAGCATCCAAAGGCACTCAGTGTTTCTGTTGAGTTATAGCTAGAGCTTTGAATCTGTTGCCGTCAGCTTTCATTTATTTATTTATTTATTTATTTATTTATTAAAGTGGGCTTCAATCAGATGGGCCAATATGGAGAAATTACACTGTGGTTGTTATAGACAATTTCCAGAGGTAGAATACAAGAGCAGATGAAGACATTCATATGTAGCACCCTCCCAGGAAGCTTCCCTCTGACTGCTAAAATCAGTTTATGATCCTTGATCAATTAATTTTTAATTTGTAATGCTACTTGAGAATAGTCTTGGAAGGCCTCAGTACACTCAAGGTGGTTTGTATGACTCCCTTCTCAGTTTTATTATCGTGAAGCCTTTGTTTTCTTTAGAAATTAAGGCAACCCAGAATCATGGGAGTGGATATTTATAGTTCTTTAGGTCTGTGCACTTCAGTAGCATTTTAAATATTTCAATTTTTTTTTTTAATTGTTCAAAAACTCTTCTTAAATCTTAGGATAAATCAGGGATTCCTTTCTTTTTCTGCCTTCCTCTTACAGGTGCCCAAACCAGATTTAATTTTGAGCTTCCAAACCACAGACTACGTTTCACTTCCAAAGTTTCTGCCACTGACATGTCAACCATTCCTCCTTCGGCCAGTCTGAACCTGCCTCCTGTCACCATGTCAGGGAAATATGTCATGGAAGAGCATGACACATACTCTGACCAGATCTGGAGCATCGATGAACTTCCTGCCAAGCAAGGCTACTACCTGCAGGGGAACTACCTGCGCTGCGTGGCTGAGGTGGGTCTTGAAGGCTGCAGTCATCTTTGATAACTTATTTCCCTTCTTTTACCTTTCTGTCCTTGCATCTCCACGTTTTTGTAACAATCTGCCTCCTCCAGAACTCTCAAGTTTACAGGTTGAATCCAAATACTGAAAAGCTGGAAGACTGTTCTATTGTTTTATAGCTGGGTGTTGGGGTTTATTTATGATTAGGCAGCTCCAAGTGCAATAATGACATGGCATAGAACCTTAGTGATATAAAATTTTCTGCTCGACGCAGGGTGTTCTATTTTCACATGGTCTACTTGTGTGCCAATTTCCATAGTTAATTTTCCCAGAGAGAAAAGTGATGCTGCTTAAAAGAAACCTACCTGCTGGGGAGAAAAGCAGGGCATTCCTACTAATTCTTTAGTCAGAAAAATAGTCTGGCGTATTTATAATTGAGAATTCTGATGTTTTCAGCTAAAAAAAAACCCCCAAACTAAAAATCTACTGTTTTTAAAACTAAAGTTTGTTCTCAAATGTTCTACTTCTGCAGGTTGGCTCCTTTGAACATAATCTCACAACTGACCTTTTAAACCATTTAGTGTTTGTGCAAAAAGTGTTCATGAAGGAAGTAAATGAAGTCATACAGAAGGTTTCAGGTAAGCAGAACACTTAAATCAGCTTTAAGTAAGATCCTCACACCCTGTTTGATGGCAATATGTAGCTCTCAGGATCAGCTCTTTAATTTCACAGGCACCCTCCTTTGTCCTCTAGCACTACAAGCAGCAGCAGGAAGCAGAACTGGAATTGGAAATAATAGCAGAGGCTCTGGAAATTAATCTAGGTCTATCATAAGCAGGACTTTTATTGTGCAGCAGGATTGTTTGGCATTCTGGACATCAGCCCCTGTGTCTCTGCATGGTGTGACCTTGGCTGTATTACTTTCTGTGTTCGCTTCCTTTGATTTCAATATTTTTTGAGTTATCCTAAAAGGCTGATACAGAAATGTAGCTAATTTTTAGTGGAAAGATTCATCAATAGCTGGAAACATCATGAGGAAAGAAAGAATAAAAAGTGGTAACTAAGTGAAAAGGGTGTCTGAGTGTATATCTACCTCCTTTCATGTCCCTGTGTGTGTGTGTATTCAGGTGTACAAATGCAATAAAAGAACGGTGCAGGTCCACATGACATGCCCTTGAGGCAGTTAGAAAATGCAGTGGAGAAAATGGAAAATGCCAAATTCCCTGAAGGCTAACAAACACCCTGATATTTGCTCCAGCCAAAATATATGTATATTGGGTAGTAAGGAAATGCTTAGGGAAAGAATAAATCTTGTGACAGCTGTCATTATTCTATTAGAATTTTTTTTGTAGAGGAGCATACAGTGCTGAACCAGGAAACCTGTATTAGCTTTTAGAGCATTTCTTAGACTCTGCATTTCAATCTCCCCTGCATTTTTATGAGAGGAACGTATTACCAGCGCTGGTTCTCTGCTTTTCCAGACTATAAATTTGTATTGCAAGTAGCAGTCTGGTGGTTTTTGAAATGTGACTGTTGCCTTCCATATTGGGGTAATGCAGTAGGGACGTGGTCAGGTCAGCAATCCATGGGTCTGGGTGCTCAGTGCAGAATAATGGGGGCAGAAATTGGCTTGGTCCTCCTGGCTTGGAGCAAAGTAATTTTTAAATGGCTTGACAATACCAATTAGTGTGATGTTCTACACTGTTTTTTCTAATTATGGTTTGTGTTGCACTAAAATATTGTTTGCATATTATCCTTGTATAAAAGCTATGTAAGTACCAATTACTGAAGGTGAAGTTGCACAGATTGAGAGCTAGTTAATGAACAGAGCAGTACATAATAATTGCATCTGGAAGTTGAAGACAGTGTTGATTAAAAGAAAATTATCCAGATACAAAATGGAGTGACAACATTTATTGTTGTTTAGGATTTTTTTTTTTTTTTGAATCTGTGATTTAACTGCTTGTCCTTACCACCAAATAACTGTAATTAGATCAATTGGCATATTTGGAGAGAATTAAATTCTCTCAGAATTAAATTGCTGCTTTTCCAGCAGCAAGCTCTTCCTAGGTTGGGATGTAGATAAATCTCGGACAATTAAAACCAGGGTTGCTTCTTCAAGGGTACATAACTTGGGATGAAATACGACAGGATGAGGAAGTAAACCGAAAAATAAAATAATTGCAGAATATTCTTTCCTCCTTTCATTGAAAAATACTGATATAATTTCAATTTCTCATTTCACGGAGTTTGCATAGTGTTTGGTCAAGTGTTAAACTTGTGTTGTCAGATAAGTAGGAGATACATTGGTGCAGAGGTAGGTAAAAAAAAGTAGGTGTCACTCCTTACAGGCTTTGAGACTTCCTATGGAAAGTTTCCCAAGAGGGAGGAACATGCCTCTGTTCCTTCATTCTTAGTGGAGAGATATTAATTATATGTCAGAAGATGAATCTGCACTGATGTATTCAATACTCATTTGTTTTTATAAACCTTCAACTAGTCACTGTTTAAAATGAGGCTTAATTCACAGTCACCTTTTTATATGCATTGATTTTAAAATGTTTTCTTTGGTAAAACTGTGAATGTGCATATTTAATGTGTACAGGAGGGGAGCAGCCAATACCTCTTTGGAATGAACATGATGGCACAACAGATGGAGATAAACCAAAAATTCTTCTTTACTCATTGAGCCTGCAGTTTAAGGTAATCTTTTGATGATAAAACATCATAAATGGTGGTTTGGTTTTTTGTCTTTCTGATCATGTCTCTGAACCAGATGTTCATAACTTTGTACCTTCCTTATCCATTAGGGAATTCAGGTGACAGCTACAACTCCCTCAATGCGTGCTGTGAGATTTGAAACAGGGTTGATAGAACTTGAGCTCTCCAACAGACTGCAAACCAAAGCAATGCCTGGAAGCAGCAGCTACCTCAAACTGTTTGGAAAATGCCAAGTGGATTTGAATCTGGCACTGGGACAGATTGTTAAACATCAGGTTAGTGCAAAAAATCTTTGCATGTAATGTTCTTAATAATGTGTGATTAAAAAACTAGATCATCAAGTCAAGAAGTTGTTGTACAGTGCTTGTTTATAGTTTTGGGGTTTTTTTCCCATACTATTAATATCTTGGAACTTCTTAGCCCCTTAGAAGGGTTATAGACTTTCTACTGAGTTAATCTCAAAATTTTTGTTGATATTGATACAATTTTTAGAATATTTGAACAAAAGAATAAGATCAGAGGAGATGCAAACTTTGCTAGACCTACATTTTGACCTATTTGGGCTGTCTTGGTTTGGCAGTTGTACCTCTCGTATTCTTAAACCTGCTGTTACCTGGAATCACTCATTCTAGGATATCAAAGTGTTTTGTGATGCTTAGAAACAAATAGACAAATAAAAATCTTAGGACCTATAAATCAACTGTCACAATAGTGGATCTGGATATATAAATAGCTGTGTTAGTTAACAGCTTATGATAAATAAAGAAAATAATGCTGTGATCAGACATTTATGCAAGAATATTGAAAGTCCTCAAAGGAACTTTGGCTAGAGGAGAAAAAGAGGCAGGGACACAACTTGCTGTTTTAATTTTATATTTTGTCAAATGCAGTTATTTGGGGTCTTTTTCTTCCCACTTCCCATCCCTGAACTCTTCCCATTTTCTGGAACGTTTTAAGGTTTATGAAGAAGCTGGCTCAGACTTCCATCAAGTTGCCTATTTCAAGACAAGAATTGGATTAAGGAATGCTCTCCGAGAGGAAATCAGTGGTTCATCAGACAGGGAAGCTGTGCTCATTACTCTGAACAGACCCATTGTTTTTGCCCAGCCCGTGGCCTTTGACAGAGGTATTGTAGAGACATCTTGTCCTTTGAAGCATGAGCCCAGTCACTGCACCCTGAATGTGTGTGTGTCCATTGTTTTACACACTCTGACTTAAAGTAATGGAGGAGCTGGAAAAAGGAAAAAGAAAATTATTTAGTGAACGTGCATTGATTTTCTTGTCATGTTGATTTTAATTACGCATTTCTTGTTTCCTCATCAAGCTGTGCTATTCTGGCTCAACTACAAGGCAGCATATGACAACTGGAATGAACAGAGAATGGCTTTACATAAAGATATTCATATGGCCACAAAAGAAGTGGTGGATATGCTGCCTGGAATCCAGCAAACCTCTGCACAGGCTTTTGGGACCCTGTTCCTTCAGCTGACTGTCAATGACTTAGGAATTTGCCTGCCCATCACAAACACACCCCAGGTAAGCAAAAGCATGACTACTGGAAGTCTGTTAAAATACCAGTTTGTGTGTGGTACATGTATGTTTCAAAAGAGGTCTAACTTTATGAAAGGAAATATGTGGGTTCTTTTACAGGGAAACATAATTATGGATGTTCACAAGCAGAGCTAGAAATTAATCAATCTGTATGTCACTGTAGGACACACAGTGAATGGCAGACAGACACGGAGTGAGTTCAAAGCAGGAAAGAGAAAGTTTATTTCCAAACTGGGGTTTATACAGTTTTCCAGGCATTGACCCTGGATTGGAGGGTGAAGTTGCCACCTCTCCATCCACACTGGTCAAAGCAAAAGTCCATCAAATGTTCTTCCTCAGGAGAGGAATGTAAACAAAAACTGTTTTTCCTACAAAGTCCTTGAAGAGATTGCACTTCAACATGTAAACATCAGAAAACTCAAAAAAACTTCAGAAAACTCAGAAGGCTGTAAAAAATTCTGGGTGGCACCTGTACACTTAAGATTGTACATAATTGTACACATCAAAATCACATAAAAATTAAAGCTACATTTTCCTCATTGTTAATTAAGTCATGTTGTCTTCCTTGGAGAACAGAATTGATCCTGGGCTTGTCTTCTGTGGTCATGGAGCCATATGGATTATAGCCCTTGATCAAGCATGGATTTTTGTTTCTTTTCCAGATGAACAGCTTGACTGCCACTGTCATAATAAATTTATTATGTAGGTGTTGCATTTAAGAAACAGCAATGCAAGGCATTGTATGGGCAGAGGTGATGCTTTTGAAATTCTCTGCAGTGAAGTGAAAAATACAAGGAGATATGAGCAGGGGATCAGTTCATAGGGAAAGATAAATGCCATTGGTAAATGTACAATATCACTGAGACATTGCACTGACCAGTAAATTCTCCCTGTGATTTTATTTTCCAGTCTAACCACTCGGCAGATCTCGACACTGGCTCTGCTTTAGTCCTGACCATTGAAAGCACACTCATCACTGCCTGCTCCTCAGAGTCTTTAGTTAGCAAAGGTCATTTTAAAAACTTCTGCATCCGCTTTGCTGATGGCTTTGAGACAAGCTGGGATGACTGGAAACCAGAAATAAGAGGAGATCTAGTCATGAATGCGTGTAAGTGGGGGTCATTTAGTACTGGAAAAGAGTATTTCAGATATAAATCCGCTTTTGCCCTTTCCATTGACTTGAAAAATAGCTGAGCTTTCCCCCAAAAAATGAATAAAAGACTCTAGCTTTTTGAAAGCAAAATAATATGGATCTAAAAGGTTATATTCCTTTGTTGTTGTTTTCCTTTATTAATAAGCTTTGCTGCTTTATATATCATTGTAATAATTTAAACTCTGCCTGAGAGATGTTGGAAGAGTTGAGCCTGCATTAAGGATGCATTCCTTTTATATAATAAGATCCCAGTAAGATTTAATAGTCTAATATAAAATAGAATATAGAATGGTGAAATATAATATAGAATGGTGAAAATTCTAACATTGAGTTTTAAGTTGATCCAATACATATATATATATTTATACATAATACATATTTGGAAGTTTGTATGTACCAAGTAGGTTCGCTTTACTAAATAAGAAAAGTCCTTCATTTGGAAATAAAACTAGAACTCTTACCATTCTTGAATTATTGCAGGCAGGAGACTGAGGGTGGTCTAAAGCAACTTTTACTGGCTGCCTAATCAGTGTATTTGCTTTGAATGCTTCATGTAGGTGTTGTGCCAGATGGTACCTATGAAGTGTGTTCCAGGACAACAGGACAAGCTGCAGCAGGTAAAGTGCTTGTTTCAATAAATCAAGTCCTACATATAAAAGCATTCATAAAATATGAAATTTAAGTCCTTTATCTGTGTTTTAATTTAATTGGTTGGAGAAGAGTCAGTAGTAGTTGCCATAACAGTAATGTTGTCCCATTGCTTCCTGTCCTAGGGGTTGTTAAATCTTCCTCATGCTGAGGCTTTGCACCCTGAGCTGCCATCCCTCTCTCTTCTTGCCCAGAAAGGCTTCTCTTTTTCCCAAATTCCCTCTCTGCCCTGTCTAAGTAGTCTGGAGCTTCTCCAGAGCATTCACAAATAGCTGTCAGTCTCTGTATTGGTCATATTTCCATCTAGAAGAAAACCAATCTTGTGTAGTCATGCTTAGAGCAAGGTCTGTATTTTGATGCTGAAAAGTGGAATTCAGAAAAATCCTGGGCAGACAGGGTATTCACAAGGCACACAACACATATAATATAACATCTTCCAGCATCATGGTTCAAGACTTGAATAAAGAGGTCAGCATTTGTACGCGCAGAAAGATGTTTTCTGTTGCTTGCTGTTAGAAATTGTGTTTTGGAATGATGTCCTTGCTTGCATTTGTATGAGCTGAAGCTTGAGATTCTCTGGAGGGAATCTATTTTCATTAGGTCTGCCTGTGTTGTATCACTTGTTGAAGAAATGCTGTGAAGTATTTTCATCAAGCATATCAATTGTGGAATGTTTTTCACAGAACGGGGAGAAAAGACAGTTCTTTGTAACTGACAAACGCTGTCTTGGCTAATGAGTACATAATTCACTATGGGGGATTTTTTAAAAGACGAAAAACTGTTTAAACTGGGTTTTGGGTTTTTTTCCTACAGAAAGTAGTAGTGCTGGAACCTGGACACTGAATGTGTTGTGGAAGATGTGTGGTATTGATGTCCACATGGATCCAAACATTGGGAAAAGACTGAATGCTTTGGGCAACACCCTCACAACATTGACGGGAGAGGAAGATATTGATGACATTGCTGACCTCAACTCTGTGAACATAGCTGACCTTTCAGATGAGGATGAAGTTGACACCATGTCTCCCACTATACATGCAGTAAGTGAATCCACCAAAATAAGTGCTACTAATTGGAAAAAATCTTCTGTCTAATAGAAAGGTCTTAGTCTTGAGTCCACCATGTGAGTCTTGATAGTTCATACAAGTCTTGTTGCAAATCAGAAACGTTTGTGTGTGTGTTTTATAACTCCATATTTCAAAGGCAACAAGTTGTAGATCATATCTCTACTGGTATTATGTGGAAATATTGATCTGGATTTGAAAACATGGAGGGGATACAGCACCTAACCTTAGGTACCTGAATTGTAAAAGCCATGGCTTTCTTCTAGGTTTTCTTCACAGGAGAGTAAGTTACTAAGATGAAAAAACTTTTAAAAACTCTACCTCTACTCAGTATGCTGCTGATCTTGCTTTTTGGTTTTCTACAAAACCATTTTAACAGCTGTTCCTTAATGTCTCTTGCCTGCTGTCAGTGGAAACATCATCCCAGCACACTAATGCTCCTGTTTGTTGTTCAGAAATCAGGTGGAGGCTCCTTGGGTGGAGAGGCGCGCAAGCTCACATTTGGGCAGCGGATTGTAAATCACCTGCTGGGTTTGAGCCCCCCAACCCACCGACACTCTGTTCCTGTAGAATATCTCTTGGGCTCAGCGAAGCGGGATTTGCTCCAGCCTAGCGGAGCACATATGAAAGCAGGCAGATCCTGCTCGTGGGGACATGTATGTAGTGGTTACAGTGTGTCTAACTGAATGATGGGCTTTGGATCACTGGAAAAAATCCAATCATCTGCCTACTCACACAAATTGATTATTTTGCATGCACTAGTCCAAATTTGAAGGTGTGAAATTCACTTTGCCTGTTACTCAAAATTAGTACTGATGTCCAATTTTTTGTTGAGGGCATTAATGAGATGTTTATTTTAAACAGGAGATCGTTGATCACCGGCGGCAGGGAGCTTCCAGTATCCAAACTGGAGAGCAGCGAGGAAGGAAATTTATGAAGCGTTTAGTTGATATTAGAGAGCTCAATGAACAAGCCAAAGTCATCGACGACTTAAAGTAAGTGGGGTTTGCTTTATCTTCTTATCATACACCTTTTGGCACGGTTATGGTTAAGTGCAAATCGTTGCCTGTATTTAAAAATATCAGATTGTCCCTTTGGATTCCAAAAGCAAAGGCTACATGTGCAAGTACTCTCAAATCTCTGGTTGTTCTGTATCAGATTTTTCTGACTCTGCATTTTAATGACTGATCTATAATCCTTTTCCTGTTGATTCAAAATCATAGTTCCATCTTGATTTATTATCATGCTGATTACTTTAGCAAGATATATTTGAAACTGTAATAGGCTTAGGAAGGAGAAGAAGAATATTGAAATCTACCTTTTTTGCATTTTGTACATAATGTTTTCAAGATAGAACTTGAAAACTTAATTATACTGTACTTGAGAAAACCCTTAAGAAAAAATTATTTCAAATTTCACAAGTTTCATCTGACCTTCTGTGTATTTTATTAATAGTATTTGCAAACATGGTTTGTTGGGCTTGTTTGGGTTTTTTTCTCCCTGTTCCCCAAGACAGACTTACTATAAATGGATCTGTATGGGATGGGATTACAGAGATTGGTACTTACGTGTTCAGTAATGAAAAGGGATACATGTTTTACTGTTTGTAATTAAAATGAAACTGCTGTCATCATTCAGAGGGGATTTTTATCTGAAATAAGGATTTTAGGTTAAATGTTTTTTTTCATGCTTCTGTGGCTATATTTGGCACTGGTCATAAGTACCTGGGAAAAAGGAGAAAATGGGGTAATTCCCAGGGAAAGCATTCTTACAACACAGATTTTTGAAATTGTGGAAATAATACCTGTAAGATAACTCAACCATGCTTTATCTCCAGAAAATTAGGTGCAAGTGAAGGAACCATAAACCAAGAAATTCAGCGCTATCAGCAGCTGGAGTCCGTGGCTGTGAATGACATCCGCAGGGACGTCCGCAAAAAGCTCCGTAGATCCAGCATGAGGGTGAGCAGGATTAAGCTGCCTTGAGAATATTGTAGCACTTAATGTCTCCAAACCCTTTTCACTTTGCTGTATGTTTTAGCTTACCAGAGTTCTCTCTGTTCTCAGTTGTTGCATTTCAATATTATTTCTGGTTTAGGCTGCCTCCTTGAAAGACAAGTGGGGTCTGAGCTACAAACCCAGCTACAGCCGATCTAAGAGCATTTCGGCATCAGGGAGGCCACCCCTGAAGAGAATGGACAGAACAAGGTGAGCCTCTGGCAATTTGGGATCTGTGGTAGCCACAACAGCATAAGGAAGAGGGGAAATATTGGATTTTGTCCTGAAGAGTCCTTTAACCACAGGCAGCAGGTGTTTGTGGGGGAACTGGATAGTAGGAGGTCATTTCATAAGGCAGGCATGTTTTAAACTCTAATTGAGTTTTTCTCAATTTTTCGGAAGCCTCTGAGAAAATTTCACTTCTACAACAACTTGGGGTTTTCTACAGAATCCTGTCTTCAAAACATATTGAAGAAATGTATATTAAAAAAATGCACAGTGTAGTAATGTTTTCTACACCTGATTTACAATTATCTGCCTTTTAAAAGGGCTGTTGTAATGAGAAGAAGAAAGGGAGATGCTTTTTTTGTGTGTCAATCGTTGTCCCATGTGGCAGACTACAAATAGCTTGTTTTTCTGTAATTTCTGCATGTTGGATCAGGATTGAAAAGCTTCCATAGAGCAATTAGCAGAGATAGAATACTTACTGGCCAAGTCATGTGCAGCTTCCTTCTCTTTTCTTCGCCCCTTCTTCGTTTTCATGTACCAAAGTGCTTCAGTTGTGATTTTATATATTCTTTCCTAAAAATATGATAAGTATGACCTTATATTTGTGTAGATAAATGTTTGCATGACCCTAAAATCTTGTTGTACAATTCAAGAATCTGTTTTGGTTTTGTTCTGCTTGCAGCTCTCGACTGGGAGACAGTGAAGACCTCCCAGATATCCGTGTGGATGCTGCATCCCCTGGGCCAAGAGTAACCTTCAACATACAAGATTCTGTAAGAATTAGTTTATATGATATATAATTGTATTTACTATGCCATTTGGTCATCAGTTCATGAGATAATTATATCCAGGCACACCTGAACTGTGTCTGCTTCTGTTAGCATTTGCCTCAAATTACAGATGTGTCCTTGGAAAAGATAGACTTATTTTGTTAGAAGACAGATGTATGTTGGTTTCTTGGGACAGAAATTGACTCAGGAGAGAGAAAATATTTTGAAATGGCTCGATTTGTGTTTTAGGCTCACACAGTAGTCATTTTCTTGGAATTTTTGTCAGAGGTGTGCAAAAAATCACCTAGGTTTTCTTGGTGTTTGAATCTATTTAGAGTTTTGGAAATGGGTTTTAGTTCGCTGTAGGTCTGTAGGTGTTTCCTCAGTGTTTGAAATGGACTGTTGAATTGGTTTGAGGTTGTTTTCTTTTTTTCTATTTTTTATTTTTTTTTAATATATGTTCTCATTTTTAAGATGTTCATTTTGCATGGCTGAGATTATTGTAATTGTTTTAATTTCTATATTTTTTTCATTTCTATTAAGTTGAATCTAACAGCTTTGGGGATTGCACAACAATCCAGCTGTCCAGGGGAAGGGTATTTTCAGGTATTTCTGAGCAGAAAAAAGTATTTTCTTTGCCAGAGAACTAATTTATCTCATAGGGAGCTGCTTTTCAATATTTCATCTCTTTTGCACTCAGCTAAACAGAATGTATATCGAGCTTGAAAATATTTTCATATGTAAACTAAGCAGAGGAACATGATTTATTATTGATGAACAAAAATCAAAGTGCTTCTACACTCTTATGTAGACATAAAACTTCTTGTAAAATGAATTACTGGCTTTTTGCTGAAAGACTGCTGTAAAGTGACCCAAGTCTAGCCTTGAAATGTGCTTTAGAGGATGATTTTAGTGTGTGCCTTCACCTGTTACATTGTGTTCCAATGTAACAGCAATCAACACTGGTACAAAATAATTACCAGGTGGGAGGACATTTTCTCACACTCTTACTTCTGCTAAAATTCTTATATTTAATGTGGAGTAAGACATTTTCAAATAATAGCAAGTAGGAAATGTTCCAAAACTTAATATCCTGAGAACAAATGGAGTTTTTTAACTGCTTTCAAAACCATGCTTAGAGAAAATAGTATTTTTCTTTAAAAAAAAGAAATTCATCAAGCAAACCCAAAACAAATCAGGAAAGGCAAAACTAAACAAACAAACAAAAAACCAAGCTGAAGATATAATAATGTACTTTTTTTTTCTCCCTTCTAACTCTTCTCATGCTCCCAGGAAATAAATTCCTATTTCTGAGAGAATGGTGGAAATGATACCCGGGAGTGTGCTTTGCACATTTAAATACATTGACACTTAAAAGCTACCCTACCTGTTGTTGTTGTTATGTAAAAGCTCAGTTAGCTTAGGTTTTGTTGGCATAACAAAATACTGTCAATCACTTAGAGGTATCAAATGGTGAATTTTTTTTTAATGTATTTTCCTGACATCATGCCAGTTGTTCAGCAGAGCTGTAATTTGCATCTGTGGACAACAACTGTGTAGCTCTGCAGTGACGCTGCATAGGAAGTGCTGGTGTTTTACACTTGTGGATGCTTTTCACAGGCATTTTAAGAATATAATGTTGGAAAATTGCTTGTGGCATGATTTCTGTGAGAAGCAGGAGGCTCCTTTAGGACATCTGGTTCCGTGCTCGGGCTGGAATGCCCGGGGGCGGTGCTGTACATTCTGTGTAGTGCCCTGCACACCCTCACTAACACTTCCTGCAAGTCATGGGCACTTGGGCTGCCTTCTGTGCTTTTCTTTCAAAATAGTTCTTAAATTTAAATTAAATGCTTCATTTCCATCTAAATTGGTAAGAGCATGATGAGTCTTTGTCTAGCAGGCTGAGCTCAATCTCTAGGCAATGGCAAAGGTCTCCCCACCAAGCTTTCATTCCCTTCTTTTTCATAATCCCTCTTGCAACTCCTTTACCTGCTGTCTCTGTGTTATGAGGAACTCCAAAGCGAGAGTTTCTCATAGCACTCCTGCTTCTTTATTTCCAGATCTACCTACTGCATTCTTGGTGGAAATCATATCTGTGGAAATTTACTATCTTTTTGTCTTTTCACAATCAGTTTCCAGAGGAGACAGAAATGGACCTTTTGTCCGTAACTATTGATGGTCCCTCCCATTACTCATCTACTAGTGAAGGCTCATGCTCGGTATTTGGTTCACCCAAAACTCCAGTAGTCTTCTCACCCGGCATTCCCTTCCAGCCTGAAGAGGGACGCCGGGATGACAGCTTATCCTCCAGCAGCGAGGACTCGGAGAAGGAGGATGACCATGACAGGGAGAGGACGTATTTTTATAGGAAACCACCGTAAGTAGCGGCCCTGAGGACAGAAATTGAGGAGACACCTGAATATACTTTCAGTACTTTCAGTACTCTCAAACTCAAAATATTGAATTTAAAGCTGCAAGTTCTGTTGCTGATGAAGTACTGAATGCACTCAAGTGTGTGTGTGGAAGGCAGGTGAGGTTGTGTTCACTAGAGGTGACTGTGTGGGGAGGAGGGATCCTGATTGGAAAAGGAGGTAACTGTTAAAAATTTCAGGGCTTGGAACAGAATAAAACAACTTGGAAAATGAGGGGTTTGAGTTTACAGAACAGGCTGTAGTTACAGAAACTGGATGTAATAATGTGGATACTTACAAATATGAAATTTATTGTGTATATATATATTTGTTCCTTTTTTGATTGAGAATGGTTTTTGTACTACCCTGTATTAAGAAATGTAATGTGTTCATGCAAAACGGATCACTTTATTGCTGCATATCAGATAAGGCCTTTTCCAAAAAGTTTTTTATAAGATTATACACTGAGTGTGGGCATAGTTTGGGAATGCCTTGTAGCCCCTGCTGAGGTAAATGTCCTGCTGATGCCTGCCCCCCACCTGTGCCTGTGCAGGAGCACCTCTCGCAAGAAAGCCACGGGCTTTGCTGCTGTGCACCAGCTGTTCACCGAGCGCTGGCCAACAACACCCACCAACAGGAGTGTCACTGGCACCACCACAGAGAGAAACATCGACTTTGAGCTTGATATCAGGGTTGAAATTGATTGTGGGAAGTGTGTGCTGCATCCCACAATGCTCCAGCAAGAGCATGATGACATCAGTTTGCGAAGGTAAGAAATGTGTGCCTTAGTTATCAGCACTTCATTTTTAGCAGTTATCACTGCTTAATGACAGCACCATAACTTGCAATTGTTCTGGCCCAGTGTGACACAGGAAATTACTTTAATAACACGAATATATTTATTTCAGGAGCTATGATCGGAGTTCCAGGAGTTTGGATCAAGAGTCTCCTTCAAAAAAGAAGAAATTTCAGACTAATTATGCATCTACTACTCATTTACTTGCTGGCAAGAAGGTGCCATCATCTCTACAGACAAAATCCAGTGATGTGGAAACAACAGTGTTTTATATTCCTGGGGTGGATGTAAAGGTAAAATGAAGGGATAACTCAGCAGGGAGGCAATGTTTTGTCTCCAGCACAGTCAAGCTGTGCACTCCCTTGTTTTTTTAATCATTGTTTCTATAGCCTAGCATGAAAGGGTCTCAACAGAAATGTCCTTGCATTTTGTGATTTGAAATCCTAATAGAGTAGTAACAGGGAAAAATCTCTCACTGCTGAAGGAAAACTTCATGCAATTCAGTTGAGGCAATGCCATAAATCAAATGCTCCTCACTTCATACAGTTTGGCTTTTCTGGTCTTTCAATGTGGAAGGACTGTGTGTGTCCACACCCAGTATTCCAGGCTATCTTCTGGGATAACAAGTATACCTCAGGCTCTGCCTGCTGCTTTTAGTCAAATTCAGGAATAACTAAACATTCTCTACAACTTTTGTAATGTTCTCTGTTTTCAGTAATAGCCTGCTGTGCACACAGAAGAAGTGTCAACTCTTGGAATATCTTACTTTGATTTTTTTATGCCAGTTTCTGTATGCCTGTGTTTAGCAGTGGAACAGTTCCACCACACATTAAGACAGAAAGGAGGTTGTGTGTACAGGTGGTACAGGATGCATGTGATGTAACAGAGAGAGAAACAAATTTTAGACAGTGTACCTAAATAACAAATTTCCTGGTTCTCTGTGTTTTGTTGATTTTTTAACAGTTTATTAATTTATCTATTTTTTGTACTAAGTTTTCAGGTCTTTTTGTATATAGGATGTGAATTGGAATGTAATGTATCTTACAATGATACTTCTGTAAACAATGAGCAGAAATAAATTTTGGAGGGAAGGTGTGACACCAAATGGCTGTTCAGAAATCAAATTCTTCATGTGCAGTAACTGGATCTTGCTTTTGCTTTCCAGTTGCACTACAACTCCAAGACTCTAAAGACTGAATCGCCAAACACTTCTCGAGGATCCTCTTTGCCACGCACCCTTTCCAAAGAGTCCAAGCTGTATGGTATGAAAGATACTGCCACATCTCCTCCTGTCTCTAGCACTATCCACAGCAAGACTAACACCTTACTTCCTCCCCAACCCCCACCCATCCCATCAGGTACTTACAGACAAACTTTCTGAACCTTTCATGGATATATTTTTCCTTGGTGTAATCTACTGCCTTCAGATCTGGCTGCACCTTACCTGGAGCACTGTATTTGCCCAGGCTTGACTTTGGCTGCAAAAACCTGACCCTAGAAGCAAGAATGCATTTCATAAAGCTGCATTTTTAGACACTGTCTGCCAAATGAAACTCAGTAATATTTTTGTCACAGTCACCATATCCCAGTGTTGGACTGTCACTGCCTTCTTCCAATTTTCATTTAACAAAAGAATGTTGGAAAGCAAAGTGTAAATACCTGTAAATATCTCACCCATTGAAGGCCTCTAAATAGCCATGATTTGAAGTAAGATGAGCTCAGTACAAGCTTTGTTTTGTCTCCAATGATTCCTGTTTTCAAGCAGGAGGCTGTTGTTACTTCATGTCAGATCCAGAGGCATGTAGATTGCATCTCCAATTTCTGAGACGTTCACTCTTCTCTCCTTTGGCATTTAAATATTGCTTTAAACACAAAGCCAAAATTTTGTCAGAACTTGATCATCAAGCAAAATGAATAACTGGAATTTGTGCTTGTGGGTTTTGCCTTATAAAATCACCAGAGATGCTGGAAGAGAACAGTGAAATGGGGATACCTTCCTCAATTCTCCATGCTGTTGAACCATTAGCTCTTACTTCTTTAGGTGGCCATCCTCTTTATGATGAACATATGTGTAGTGGTTTATGCTACTTTACTTCTGTTCTCTATCTTCTTTCTAATCTTTGCCTTTGAATTCTTATCACATCATGTCCAGGTACTGAGTCTTGCTGGTTAAATGTCTGTAACCTCTGCATTTGGTGTGGAAATTGCACTTGTATGATAATATAAATGCCTTTCCAGACTAGAGATTGGCTTATAATTGCTTCATTTCTTTATGAATTGTGTTTCTATAAGTATTTATTAGTCCTGAATGGTTTTGAAACACATTTATTGTTGTTTATACTGCTTTTTTATAATAGTACTTTTCCTCTGGAAACCATTCCTCTCGAATGGAGACCAACTTGTATTGTCTTTGGTCTCCAGTAAAACTAAGATAAGACAATGTAGTCAGAGAGACACGAGGGAATAGTTTGCACATAATAAAAAGTCAATGCTTTCTTTTATTTTAGCAAATGAAAGGATTTTTAATCACTGTTTTAGTGGTTAATTTTTATATTTTTCTTGGAGAATTTTAAATCTGTGTTTCCATTGATGTATACTCATTCTAATAGCTACCTTGCATACAGACAGTAAGTGAGCTGGTACTAATATCTTCTCTGCATATTAGTATTTTGATGAGCATGGATTCAAGATTCCTCTTCCACAAATTCACAAGACAGTAACCTTTTTACTAGTTTATACTCTGGCTAGTTCCAAGCTTTCAAAAATTATGGTTTAGAATCTTTAGTCATTCTTTGCATAAATATAGCAGGACTTGCCATTTGCAGTTTTAAATTTTTGATGTATTTTCTCTATTTAAACTAGCATTCTTTCCAGACTTGTGCATTTATTTTTCCTAATACCACTTTCATTTTCAGTCAACTGCAGATACTTTGCACTGGGTACTTGGAGAAGAACTGTCTGTGTTTGTTTTCAGTGCTGTCTTCTAAAAAGTGAGGTGTTGACAATGACAACAGAGTGCTTGGTCGAGAACAACGGAATTGCTACAATTAAGCCTCACAGACTAATGGTTATTTTTGCAAAATGAAAACCTAATGACTTAATTTGTTCTAGCAGACCTGTTCTAGATCTCTTCAGATGATAGAGAAAATTCAAGGGCACAGCTTGATAAGTTATGAAGTGTCTTCTAATGTTTATCAGTTACTGCTCAGTGGTGTTAGCTTAGACAAATGAATCCTTCTCAATGTTGCAGCCAAAGGGAAAGGAAGTGGTGGAGTGAAAACTGCTAAACTCTACGCATGGGTTGCACTCCAGTCACTGCCAGAGGAGATGGTGATCAGCCCCTGCCTCCTGGACTTCCTGGAGAAAGCCCTTGAAACCATTCCCATCACACCCATTGAAAGGAATTACACAGGTCAGTTGCATAGTTGTATTCTGGCACTCTGTGCTTTTTAGGTATTGAGCTGCTTTTCCCTTCGAATTCCACTTTCTAATGAGTTCTTGTACTTGTTAAAAGCTGTTAGTTCCCAGGATGAAGACATGGGACAGTTTGACATACAAGATCCCTTAGAAGAGTCCACAACATCCTTGGTGTCATCCTCAACATCAGCATATTCCTCCTTCCCTGTAGATGTGGTGGTTTATGTACGAGTCCAGGTGAGGTTTTAACTCAACATTCAGGGTAGTAACTTGCTTTAGTCACTTGTCTTTTAAACAATCCTTGCTTCTAAGTTTGATTTTTAAAGAATAAAAACTCTTAAAAAAACTTCTTAAAGAATAAAAACTCAAGTGTCCCTTCTGAATGCCTTATTTTCTTTCTGCCTGTCAGCCCTCTCAAATCAAGTTCAGCTGCTTGCCAGTATCCAGAGTTGAATGTATGCTCAAGTTGCCTTCCCTGGATCTTGTTTTCTCTTCCAACCGAGGAGAACTGGAAACTTTAGGCACAACATACCCATCAGAAAGTGTGTCCATTGGTGGCAGTACTTCACAGAGTGGCTCAAAGAATTCAGCTAGTAAATCTGGAGCACCAGGTAATACCTGTGTCAATGTTGATTCTATACACGGAATATTTAAGCTGTATTGCTGTTAGAGGGCATAATTTGAAGTGCATTTGGTCTCTTTAATACTGCTGCTAATATGAAGTATTATTTCATGTTTGAAAATGCTTTAAAAATCTGATTTTTGCCCCCAAAAAATTACTCCAGGTTCATCTCCTGGCCTTGGCAGCCCTCTGGGCAGGACAAGGCACAGCAGCAGTCAGTCAGATCTCACAACTTCCAGCAGCAGCTCTTCAGGCCTGAGCTTTACTGCCTGCATGTCCGACTTCTCCCTCTACGTGTTCCATCCCTATGGAGCTGGAAAACAAAAATCAGCTGTTACTGTGCTAACCCCTGGATCAGGAGCCTTGGGTACGGAACAAGGTTTTGCTTGCTTTTATGAGCATTATTCAAGTATGGCACAGGTTTCTGAACTGCAGATTTGAAAGGATCACAGAAGGTGAAAATGTTTCCTTCCTGCTTCTAGGGAACGTGGATGAGGAGCCAACTTCGGTCACTGGCCGGAAGGACTCCCTGAGCATCAACCTGGAGTTTGTGAAAGTCAGCCTGTCACGGATCAGGCGTTCGGGAGGCTCCTCCTTTTTTGAGAGTCAGTCTGCGAGCAAAGCTACCAGCAAGATAGACACCACATTGATCAACATATCTGGTAAATGCTTCTTTCATTTTAACTCATTTTAATTCCATTTTAATTAGAGAACTGCTGTTCCAGTGGTGGACTTTACTCTTGGCAGCTTTTTCTTTTGTAAGATCTACGCACTTATTTTCTGCCCTGCACATGGGATCCTAACTAACAAACAGTAGAATAGTTGTGATTGATCTGCCATTAAAATCCTCCCATGAGTTGTCTGAGGCACATCCAACACAAGCAGGACTCAGTCTGTATTCTTGGGTTCCATCATCTCTTTATGAAATGCATTTGTATCTAATATTTGGACTTGGAGAAATGGCAACAACTCAGGAAAACTATGTGGCAGCAGAGACAATACTACTAGGTGAAGGAGAATTTGACTTGGTTTATTACTGGGAATTTACAAGTGTGTGCATGTGCTTTTTCAGCTGTCTGTGATATAGGATCTGCTTCTTTCAAATACGACATGCGCCGCCTCAGCGAGATCCTGGCCTTTCCCAGGGCTTGGTACAGGAGAAGCATTGCTAGAAGGCTTTTCCTGGGTGATCAGACAATAAATCTGCCAGGTAGGAGACTGCTGCTTATCACAAAAACACTTGTTACACAAAGGGTTACAGTAGGAATTTTATATGCATTTATTACCCATGTCATATTGTATCATTGAATAGATGTAAATGTGTTATGATTTACTCCACATGCAATCACTCAGAGATATTTGGTAGGAAATCCTAGACAGAAGAAGTGAAAAATTGCTAATGTGGGGTACTGAATAATTTAAAGAGCATATTCCAGGGCCAGGCTGGATGGGGCCCTGAGCAACCCAATCTAATAAATTACACCCCTGCCCATGGCAGGGCTGGAGCCAGATGATATTTAAGGTCCCTTCCCAAACCATTCTATAGTTCTATGATATATAAACAAGAACAGTAGAAAAATTTTAGTTATGTTAAATGAAATACATTTGGACTCTCAATGAAATACATTGGATTGCTCTCCCAATACTTCTTAGTATACGTGAAGATATGGTCAGACACAAATGAAATAGTGTTTCTGTATTTCCTGTACTGCTTTTTCTCCAGTAGCATCAGGCCCTGGCACACCAGATTCAATTGAAGGAGTGAGCCAGCACCTTTCTCCTGAATCCTCAAGGAAAGCATACTGCAGGACGTGGGAGCAGCCCTGCCAGTCTGCTTCCTTCACTCACATGGCACAGTCACCCAATGTTTTCAGTGAGCACAGTGCCAGCAGCAGTATGTCACCTGGGACAGCATCTCACAGCCTCAAGTCTCCAGCTGTCACAAGATCCAGGAGCGTGTCTGACTCCTCAGTGCCTCAGAGAGGTGAGTAGATAATGACTTTTTTCTTTTTTTTTTTTTTTTAAAGTTTTTCCATTTTTTCCATCAGTCGTATGAAAGCAGCTTTGAAAATACTCTTTTCCACAGTGCCTGGCACTGGAGAGTCAATTGCTTAGAGAAGGGAAAATGCCTAAAATGGATGAATGAAAGTTGTCAGCATATTTTTCTTAAAATTCCCCTATCTGTGAGTCAATTTCTGTGACAGCTAAAGCAATGCATATTGCAAATCCTCTCGTTCTCACTTATCTCATGGTTTTGTGCTCCTTATAAATACTGTGCTTGTAATATTCAAAATGGATATATTTTGCCAGTTTTTCCTAGCATGTGGAGTACTTTAAATTTTTGTCTCCTTTTTTTCTTCTGTTTAGATACTCTCTCAAAAACATCAACTCCATTTAACAAGTCAAATAAAGCTGGGAGCCAGCAAGGAACACCATGGGAAACGCTGGTTGTGTTTGCTATGAACCTAAAACAATTAAATGTTCAAATGAATATGAGCAATGTAATGGGCAATACTACGTAAGTATAAAATACCATCAAGCGTGTTTGAACAGAGGCAGTATTTTGGGGGCAAAAAAACCAATTTTTTTTTTCCCCACACACTGTTAACAGACTGTTACCTTTTAGCTTTAAACTCCTACCCTTTTCAGTTCTGAATTGAGGATCCCCTCACAAATACTCTAGTTGCTTAATCCTGAAGTCACATACGCCTAAACCACGTTATTTACTGCTTTGCAGTAGATAATATTCAGTTTCTCTTTTGACAAATTGGAAAGTTGTTGTCTATTTTCTCCTCTGGTGTAGGTGGACCACCAGTGGTTTGAAAAGTCAGGGCCGTCTGTCTGTGGGAAGTAGCAGAGATCGGGAAATCAGCATGTCTGTGGGCTTGGGAAGATCCCAGCTGGACTCCAGAGGAGGAGTTGTTGGAGGTACCATAGATGTTAACACCCTGGAGATGGTGGGTAAGTTGGAAAGCCTCCTGCTGTTAGCATATGCTCCAGTCAATAAAGGTGATATCACTGGAAAAACTGATTTTCATCTCTTTAATTCTGTATTTCTGTATTGCTTTGGTTCTGTTTTAGCTCATATTTCTGAACACCCAAACCAACAGCCCAATCATAAAATTGAAATTACCATGGGTTCTACTGAAGCACGTGTTGACTATATGGGATCCAGTATCCTAATGGGAATCTTCAGTAATGCTGATCTTAAACTGCAAGATGAATGGAAAATTAATCTGTATAATAATCTGGATTCGAGCATGACTGATAAAAGGTAGTAATATTTCCTGTGTTTAAAATGTATGATGTTTGATAATGTCAAATGTGTTCTGTCCAATACTGCTCACCAGAAATGTAAGTGTCTGCTAGAATGCGAAGGGTTCATTGTTTGGTTTTGGTTAGTTTTTTGGGGTTTTTTTGGGTTTTTTTTTTATTGTTGGTAAGAAATATATTAACTGCTAATTTTCTTGCTATTTTTAATATCTAGTGAGATATTTGTCCATGGGGACTTGAAATGGGATATTTTCCAAGTGATGATTTCAAGGTCAACTACACCAGACCTAATAAAAATAGGAATGAAACTCCAGGAGTTCTTCACTCAGCAGTTTGATACAAGCAAGCGAGCTCTGTCCACCTGGGGGCCTGTTCCTTATCTCCCTCCCAAGACAATGGCAAACAACCTGGAGAGAAGCTCACATGAGCAATGTAAGTGCTACCAAAAAGTAATGTAATTCCCAGTTAGGACGTTTTAATTGCAAAAATTACCTAAGAGAGAGTGTCAATGAAATAGATCAGAAAATATTGCTCATAATTCCATGTTTTACAAAAAATATAAATATGCTGGCAATTTTTTCTGTGTCTTGCCTGAAGTTTGTTGTTTGTGTTTGCTTTGCAGTGTTGGATGCAGCCCATCATCGCCATTGGCCAGGAGTTCTGAAGGTGGTGTCTGGGTGCCACATATCCCTGTTCCAGATGCCACTGCCAGAAGATGGGATGCAGTTTGGAGGATCCATGAGCCTTCACGGGAACCATATGACCCTGGCTTGTTTTCATGGACCTAATTTCCGCTCAAAATCATGGGCCTTATTTCACCTGGAGGAACCCAATATTGCATTTTGGACAGAAGCCCAGAAAGTTTTGGAAGATGGTAATTCAAACTGTTTACTCATTTCTCTAAATTTCTTTAAATAAGTTTTTAATAAAGTACTATTACATACGAGGAAATCAAAGAAAAATCTATTTTCTTTGTCTGAATCAAGAATATTTCCCAAAAATATACCACTTACCTAAAAATAATCTGTTCCCTCCACATCTTTACCACAGGTTGCTTTATCTGTGGAATAATGCAAAGTACATTTTCACATGTGTTGGATATGTCCCTGATAGTGAGCCTACCAAGTGGATTGCCTTGCTTTTTAATTTTGTGTGTGTGTATTTGTGTAGTCCTTTCTAGCTGTATGATGAATTTTGATGATCTTATTTCTTATATTTGTCCTTAATATTTTGAAGTTTTATTGTCTGTAGCTACTGAGGATTTAATTTCTCTGTTGTTTTCAAGCTTTATACCAGGTTTGATTCCACTAGCACACTAATTATTCATATTAAATACCTGTAGGAGAATGAGAGAAAATTCCTCTACCCTCACGAAGCTGCTTTTACTTTCTTTTTTTTTTCCCCCCTCTCCCACCCCACGCTGCCCACACCTTCAATGCAGGTACCAGTGAACACTCCACGTACATTGTTCAAACCCTGGACTTTCATTTGGGCCATAACACCATGGTCACCAAGCCCTGTGGGGCCCTGGAAAGCCCCATGGCCACGATCACGAAGATAACACGGCGCCGCCACGAAAATCCCCCCCATGGAGTTGCCAGTGTGAAGGAGTGGTTCAATTATGTGACAGCCACCAGGAATGAAGGTTAGAGTCAGGCTCATTCAGTCTGGGTATTGATCCACTTGCAGATGGAGCTGTTGAAAAGCTGCTAAATCTCAAGTCTATAAACAACAAATTTGATTAACCTTTTCTAGCCACACATTTAAGATAAAATAAAAGATAAAATCTTCTCAATAATCATCCAGCAGCAGTTTTACAAGTGAATTTTC
This sequence comes from Aegithalos caudatus, assembly GCA_013389925.1. Taxonomy (NCBI): domain Eukaryota; kingdom Metazoa; phylum Chordata; class Aves; order Passeriformes; family Aegithalidae; genus Aegithalos; species Aegithalos caudatus. The sequence goes on from WEIU01020892.1 coordinate 200,429, forward strand.
TTAATTTTTTTTGCCTGATCATGATTTAACATCTCCCATTGTTCCTGTAGAGTTGAACCTGCTTCGGAATGTTGATGCCAACAACCCAGAGAGCAGCACAACAGTGAAAAGCTCAAGCTTGTTAAGTGGCTTCAGGGGTGGCTCCAGTTACAACCATGAAACTGAAACCATCTTTGCATTGCCAAGGATGCAGCTGGATTTTAAATCTATCCACGTTCAAGAGCCCCAAGAGCCTTCATTACAAGGTGCAGTAAAACATAAATTGTTTTTTCTTGGTCAAAAGCTATTTCTTGCAAATTAGGAGTTAAAGGCAAAGGTAACGTGCTGATAAGAGGATTTAATCTGAGAATTTCTGCAGATCTGCAAGAAAAGATAACATTTTGTAGTAAAATTTAGAGGGTGTAATGTTTCAAATATAGTAAAATGTCTCTATTTTGAGAGTGTGAAGATCTAGTTCAGAGACTGGTCACAACAGAAGAAAACTTTCTAAGAGAAATTAGTATGAACATTTCAGCTACATTGGTTTTCGTAGGGTTGGTTTCCTTGTATTTATTAAAATGTTAACTTCCTCTTAAGAGTTGCTGGTTCAGTGAAAGAAATACGATTTTCAAATGATCTGCATTCAAATTCTGTGAACTTTTTAGATCTACTGTATGTACTTGTGTATTAATACTATTTATATTTGACTTTAGATACAAACGTTAAACCAAAGGTGGAGTGCAGTGTGGTAACTGAATTTACAGACCACATCTGTGTGACTATGGATGCTGAACTGATCATGTTTCTGCATGACTTGGTGTCTGCTTATCTAAAAGAAAAAGAAAAAGGTGAGTAGTTGTTCATGAAGTAACACTTGTCTGACATTCTGCAGTTGTCAGCTTATTTGACAATAAATACTCCAAGTCATAATCATGCTCCTATTTTGACACCTGGTGTTTAACTTTCTCTTCATAAGAAGGTATAGGCAGATGCAAAGTTTTATAAAACTTTATTTTATTGTTATTGCAATCCTTTCATCAGTGGAGTCCTTTCAAGACATGCATTTGTTTGATTTAAGAATGATTTTCTATTCCACCTCAGTATATTCAGTTGCAGCATTCAAATTTGGCATGTTCATTCTTAAGCAGTATGTGGTATTTTGCAGAAATTCTGGAAACATGAAGTGGTTCTCTTCTTGTTGAGACCTGTGCTTTTGTTTTATTTAAAACTGTATACAAGAAGGATCCAAGTGAGCTGCTTGTGACTGACTGGTGTTCTTCCTCTCTCCCCTTTGCAGCAATTTTTCCTCCTCGCATTTTGGCTGCTCGTCCAGGGCAGAAGAACTCTGTTGGTGCCCTTGAGGACAGCTCCACTGACAAAGAGGCAGAGGAAAGCATTACCTACACTACAGTTGACTGGAGGGAGTTTATGTGCAATACTTGGCATTTGGAACCCACGCTCAGGTAAGAAACACCTTTAGCTGCAGTCTCTTTGGCTGTGCATTAACTTCTGGATTAGAATTTATGCAGACTAAAGGCATTGTTGGAGGCTCTTCTGAATTAGAATACAGTCAACTTGAACTCATTAATTTCAGTCAGGTTTTCCACCTCCTTAAACATCCTCTTCATTTGAAAGGATGTTCTGTTGATCATCTTGAGCTTTATCTGTCTAAATGCAGTTCAAAACAATGCCTGTTAGATTTAAGTCGATCACAAGTAACACTAGGGAAAATGGATTTTTTTGTATAGGATATCAACATTTTGTATTTTGTATCACGTATATACAGATGCCTGTTTGCTATATTTATATATATGAGACTGCATCTTCTGTTTATTGCTTTTTTAGATTAATATCCTGGACTGGGAGAAAAATTGATCCTGTTGGTGTTGACTACATCCTCCAAAAGCTGGGCTTTCACCATGCAAGGACTACTATCCCCAAGTGGCTGCAGCGTGGTGTCATGGATCCTTTGGACAAAGTTTTGTCAGTTCTTATAAAGAAACTTGGTACTGCACTACAGGATGAAAAGGAAAAGAAAGGAAAAGACAAAGAAGAATATTAAAAGTACAATGTGACAACCCTAACTCCATTTGATTTTATCAAAGTGTTTTATTATATTTTAAGAACTTAAATATGGTTTAAAGAGAAACCTAACAGCTTTTTGCTACTCTATTTAAGACTTACATTGTGAGTAACTGTTTACTGTGGTACTTGATACCATCCTGTATTTGAAGTTATTGCATGATGATGATGACCAATGTATATTCTGTGAAGGAATAGCTGGAACACTGTAAATCTGCTCCTCAGCGTCCATTTTATGATGTGCAATATGATCCTGCATCTTTACAATACTTGCAGATTAACTGTGAATTTTCTTAAAAATTTTACTTGCCATAACACAAACCCCTTGTTGATGTGACCAGTAATTGATTTGTCAATGTAGACTGGTGTAAATTATATATATATATATAACTTATGAAACTGTGATTGCCTTAGTGCTAAAAATCATGAAGTTTATTACACTTGTAATAAAATTTAACGATTGTACAGGACCTTTTTTTTTATTATTAATCAAGGAAGCTGAACAGCAAGAAGAGAGAGTGTTTTAAATGTAAGTTTGCAAGGTGTGATTTAAGTGAAGTAAAGCCCAGAGACCAGGCGCCAGGAGCCCGGGAAGCAGGCGGAAGGCGGGAAGCGCCGCCCCGACCAAGGAGCGGGGACGCGGCTGCTCTCGGTCCGTGACGGCTCTGGCGGCTTCGGGTGCCGCCCCAGCCCGGTGGGAGCGGTCCGAGAAGGCGAGCAGGGGGCTAGGAAAGGCCTGCAGGTGGCTGGGAAGCGCTGTTAAAGCCGTGTCGGCAGCAGAGGGACAAAACCGGGCGGCGGCCTCCCTCCCGCAGCTGCTCCCTGAGCTCCTNTCGGAGGCCATCGCCTCGGGGCGGCTGGCATCTCACCGACTCCTCCACCCTCGTGTGGCCTCAGGCGTGCTCCGCCTGCCCGCCGAGGGTGAGCGCTGAGGAGCACTCCGCAGCAAGACGAGGGCAGCAGGTGCAGGTACCAAACCCTTCCAAAGCCAGCGCCAGCTCGTCCTGGTAGCTTGAGAGGGATCAGCTTTGCTCTTTTAGTTCGCCTCGCTCCCTCAAAGGCGGCTGGAGGAGTTGGTGTGTCCTTCGAGGGGCAGAGCCGCGTTACGCGTCAGGGAAGGTGGTTTAGTAAAAAGGGAGAAGTGGTCACCGGGGCAGGGCCACGGGGTCTGGGTTCTACCCCAGCCGTGGGCGAGTTGTGCCTGGTGTTCTTGTGAAATAGCTCGACCAGGAGAACTACAGGGTTTTTTGCAGGGTGTTTTTCCTACTCTCAGCGTTAGCGTTTTCTTAGGTCGTTCGGAAATGGCGAGCAGCAGTGGCTGGTTTGAGGGTGCCGCCTTCGACCACGCACCCGAGAGGGTTTTGCCACCCGAGGTTCTCAGACAGCCACTTTCAAAGGATCTCTCCGAGCCTGTGACTACACGGCTGAATTCTCCACCTTCTCTGAACTGCAGTGAACCAGGAGTGATGAAAAACCCAGGTACAGCATGCGGTTTATACACCGGGATTGGCTGTTAATGCTATTGAAACTAACTTTGCTTTTTCTTATCTAACTTTGCTGTATTTTCTTACATGACTTCTTTAGCATCTCCTTAAACTTCTCCCTCCTCTTCTAAAGTCTTTTTGTGCTGGTAGTTTGTTAGCCATTTGTTGTAGGGTGGCCTGTGTAATCTGCAGCATTACCTAATTATAAAGCTCAAATTAAACATTAAAAGTACTGTAGATTGACAATATATAGAATATGCTCTGCTGCTTGAATTTTCATAAATAACATTGCAAAGGGTTTTAACTGCAGTTTGAGATGTCTCAGGATGTTTTGAATTGCGTCATTTTGAGTAGTTGTGTTGAGGTAAACGCACCTCTTAAGACTCTTAAAAGCGAGGATTTCTTTTAGTTCTTGTCTGGGAAGTGATTGTGCTTGGCTGTATCACACCCTTGAAGCTGATGATTTTATCCTTCCAGTGGTTGCTGAAACTTTTGTAGTGTCTCACAACAGCAAGTCCTACTGCTCCACAGCTTTGTGTGGAAAAAAACACAGGTTCCACTGTTTATTATCTGCCAACAGCAACTTTGGTTTGATTGTTGATTTACAAGAGAGAGGAGGGGATAAACGTGTTTTTTTGTAATACATGTCTATATTCAGAGATTACTGGATTTACCACAAGTAAAAACTTTGATGCTTTTAAAAGAAGATGTACACACCATTTTGGAATTTCCATTGTTGCTAATATAGGATTCAGTACAAAGCAGTAATGCTTTACAGTAAATTTTGGGTTGTTTTTTAAGAAGTGTCTGAAAAGCATTTATTGTAAGCAGATTTTCAGAGAGTGTTCAGTTTTCTCCTTAATTTTGTTTAAGGACCATTTCTTTTTAAAGGAGCAGACACCACCACATTTTCAGCCCTTCCTTCACAGAAAGACCTGGATTTGATTGAAAGATACAAACAGGGAGCAATAAACTCAGTATCTGCCCTGCATATGTTTGCCACAATGCACCACCTGCAGCTTGAATTGAAAGAAACGAGTGTGGCAGGTAAATACTTGTGCTACCAAATTAAGTAGTATTTGCTTATGCTTGAGATTATCTGAGTTGATTTGATGGTGCTGATGCAGCTGAACCTTTTTATGGTTGATTGCACTACCCTCACATATGTTGGGTTTTAGCTGCCCTTTTGTTGCCTCCACAGCTGTTTCTTGTGATGAGGTGCTACAGAAATAGATCAGGTGAATTATGTTTCATTATGGCTGTTATCAGAACTTTGTGAAAGAGTGCATGAAGCAAAAGCCACCAAATTTTTTTGGGAGGTGAGGGATGACAGTTGTACTTTGTCAGAATTGCCTTTTGTCTTGTCTTTTTGTTTTGTATTTGTTTTAGGAATTATAAGGATGTAAAGCTATGGGTGAAGGGCCTTAAAATAATTTTGCTGATTGTATCTACTTTTATCTTCTCCTTTAAAGGCAATGTCATAAGGCCTTATTTTGCCTCTTGTGCTGTGATAAATGGTGTTTACTACAAGACTGGGCTGGGAAAGAACAAGAAGCAATCTAAATTAAATGCAGCTAAGCTGGCTCTTGCTGAGCTACTTAACTTGGAGAACACGGGGGCCAAGCCTTTTGAAGATTCAGGTAAGTATTGTAGTAACACCTAATTAGAACTTGAAATGCTTGGCTTAATAGTGTCCTGTGCAAAATATATGAGGTTTTATTAAATGGTGCAGTATCAGCCTCTGTCAGGTTTTTTGAATCCTTGGGGCAGGTCTGTAGTTTGGTTCTGAAACTGCAGTTTTTTGTTTTCGTCACTTGTGTATTAAGAGTTGCATCAACTGATGCCAGGAATACTGAAGGACTTAATTTGTTGCTGTTGCACTTGATTTGCTACTCACTAGGTATAGCAACATGAAGTACATCTCAAGTGGGTTTGAATTTTTATGATTAAAAGGGTTCCCCACAGAGATAACTGCTTTCAACAGAGTTCAGTTGCCATAATATTTTATCTTCTGAGTTTTTCTGTCTGAATCATTCTAAGCTTACAAGGACTTCAGAATCAGAAAAGAAAATTCATAGGGAGTTAGAAAGTTTGACTTCCTGGAAATAGTGCAAGATTCACATTTAGAAATTAGGAATGTCCATCTTGTCCACTTCAAAATGTTGTTAAATTCTTAGATTTTCCCTGTGTTCCTGCTGAGCTTCGATCTGCCAACTCTGCTTGTGTCCCAAGGACTGGTAAGGAATAGTCTTGTTTTTCCTCTGTTGATTCAATTTGCTCAGCAAATAGTTTCTTTTCTAAAAATTTTCATCTTTTAATACACTTAGCAATCTCTGTTGTTAATACTGTTTTAAACATATTTGGAAGCTGTAAGAACTAGAATTACCAGGTTGGTTCTACAAAAGGACACAACTTTAGAAAATTACTTGAATTCAATAAATTGCTCCTATTCCTACTAGCAGTCCAGGTGATAGAAATAGAAACAGTATTCTGTGTCCTTACTTGAGCTAGTGTGGAGTAGGTGATCAAACTTGGGCTGTATCTGCTGTTGTTATTATCGTAGAGGATAAAAGCATGAAGTGTTCAGGTGTTCTTGAGCTTTTTTAAATACTGAGATATTCAGAATCCTGAAGGTACATGTGCTTGTGCTTATACCACGTGTTCAGGGTTATAATTTGGCAAGTTGCTCGTGTCTCTTTTTTTTCCCTACCTGCAAATTTGAAATCTTGGTGGATTGTTCCATTTAGGAGGAGAACATATCTATCAAAAACTCTCACAAACGCTTGAGGAAGTGTTTAACCGCCTGACTACCCAGCACCCCGAGTACCAAAGCTGTGGCAGTTCCCTGGCTGCCTTCATCATTGAAAAGGGCAAGTCTGGTTTGATTGTGAGTTTTGGGGAGTGGGAAACCTGTTCCCACAGAGCACTGAGAGCATGGGAGCAGCTTGGTGGGCAGCCAGCCCGGGTGAACCTGCCACCATCTCTGGTTTTAGGTGGGCAGCATGAAGTGGTGGCTCTGGGGACAGGAGAATGCAACTACAGCCGGCGCTTTGAGTCCTATGGAAGGCTCTTGCACGACAGCCATGCCATTGTCACTGCCAGGCGTTCCCTGCTCAGGTAACAATGTCTCTGCAAATCCTTCCCCTGCAGCCAGTTTGTCTCAGCTTGACTTCTGCACTTGTATTTTGTAGTTATGTAAACCAGCAAATAATGTATAGCAACGTAAACGTATCTCTAGATTATATCTCATGTAAAATAAATGATTTGTTGTTCTTTTAGATATTTGTACAGGCATCTTTTGCTGTTCTATAACAAAAATCCAGCCAAGGCAGAGAGATCCATATTTTGCACAGCACCAGGCTCGAAGCTCCTTACCTTGAAGCAAAATATAACTCTCTCTCTCTACATGAACCAGCTTCCAAAAGGAACTGCTCAGTTAGAATCAGAGGTGTAAGTACTGTGGCATTTCCTGAGATATAGTGGAAAGTGAATTTTTATCTTGTTTTGGGAACACTAATACAGGGTAGTGGTGATACCTATGAGAGACAGCTTAATGTGATGATACAAGAAACTTCTGCATGGGTTATAGGACGAGCTTTTGTTTATTACAGACAATAACCTGCTAACCCTCTTCCCAAGACACTATAAAATACTACTAAACCATGAATTTAGTGACTGATCAAATGGATGTAATGACTTTATGCCATCGTATGCACTACAAGGTTGGAGTACAAAAAGCCTTGAATTGAAACAAAGGCTCTGCTTTGATGTCTCACCCCTTTGGAACTAAGGGGGAAAACTGTTTTGCTTCAGAACAGCCATAGGTTTGTCTCCCTTACATGTTGTATCTTCTTATTTAAATATTTCGGATCACAGATACATTTGAAAGGGGATTTTTAAGAACCTTACAGCTGTTTTTTCACAAGTAGCTTCTGTTAGAGCAGACAAAAAGTGCCAGCTTGTTTGCAGCTGATCTTTTCAGTGTGTGCACTACTCGTGGCTAAGTTTAGATTGAGTGGCTCTTTCCTATTTAAGTACCAATTTCAGTATTCTGGGCACTCGAGCAGCTCAATCTGGTGTTTCTTAGAATTAGAGAAGATGCTTTTATTATTGAAGATAACACAGGGCCTAGATCTACTGATTACTTTTTTCTTTGAGAAACAGCATTAGATTCCCCTTACTGCAGTCTCTGATAAGAGTGCTTTCTCACTCAAGTCCATTCCCTTGTCCTGCCGTAGGCATCTCGGTCCCCAGTCTATATCTGCCTACGAAGCCATTGAAGAGCTGAGCCTGCATGTTGCTCTGGAAGGCAGGATTTACCTGGCTGTTTGCTGTCCTCCCAAGACTGTCAGAGTGAGCAGCATGTCAGCTGGTGACAAACTGACCAAGTGGGAGGTGGTTGGTCTGCAGGGAGCCTTGCTAAGCCACTTCATCGAACCTGTGTACATCAGCAACATTCTTGTGGGTATGTCCAGTGCAAATTCCAGTGTGTTTTCATATTCCAGTTTGATTGCATTTTATAAAGCATGAACTAAACTGCGAGTTCTTTGAAGAATGATGCAATTGTTCCTTGAGAAGCAGTGGATCAAAGTGTACTGATTTAGTAGGCAGTCAGAAATGCTGTTGGATGTGAGGTAATGTGGGCAAACTTCTCAGCATATTTTCTAGTCTGAAAGGTTAAAGTTCTCTTTTAGTAGTGTCTTCTGCAGGGAACATGAGCTGGTGGAAAAACAGTAGTTCAAAAAAATAAAGCATCCAATGAAAATAAAGGTGCCTCTGGAGAAGAAAGTGGGAAATCATTTTTGTTTTGTAATTTGTATTGGTATTGGAACTGATCTTTAAAAACATGAATTCTTTGTGAAAAAATGACTGTAATAGATTAAGAATGCAGAAATACCTGCATTTTTAACTTTCTAATTTGATGTACTTTATGTGACTTACCTCATCCTGTAACTAGGGAATGGAAGTTGTAAGGATACAAAAGGACTGGACATCACCATAAAGCAGCGTCTTGATGATGAGCTAACTTCAAAGCTTCCCGTGCCTTACCTGGTCAACAGATCTCATATTTACTTGGTGAAGGCTGCACTGCCAATCCAAACAGATTTGAACCAGTGGTCACTTAGTTTGAATTGGACATTGTCAGACACATCCCTGGAGGTTGTGGACGGATTGAGTGGGAAAACCACTGAAAGGTCAGCATTTATCTTCATTTTGTTGGAAATAATGAGTTTATGCTGTTTATTGGAGTATTCAGTTTTTAAGCTATGAGAGAAATTCTCTCCTGTGTTAGCAGAAAGCATCCTGTGATCAGGTGAAGTTTTAAGAGATCTTGTAAGTTCACAGTGAGATACCAGGATACCAAACAAAGCCACTCTGAGTGGGAATACCTGAACTCCATTACCTGTGGTAGCGAAACGTTTTCGCTTTCACAAGGCATAAAACTGATTAGGATTCTGATTGAGATGGGTTCTAATTGAGAGGAATTCCAGCGTGATGGCATTCACAGCGTGTTAGGAGGGAGGGAGAAAGCCCCGTAAGGATCAGGGCAGTGTCCCTGAAGTGAGTTTGTCCGTGAGTTCCGTCCCTGTTTCCCTGCTCTGCCCGCAGCTCCCCGTTCCGCAGCGGCACCTGCCTGGCCAGCCGCCTGTGCAAGGCCGCCATGTTCAGCCGCTTCAGGATGCTCGCCAGGGAAGCAGGACGGGGGGATCTGCTCCAGTTTGCAACATACCACGAGGCAAAGGTGAGCTGACACAGGGACAGGTATCATTTCTTACAGTGCTGGTGCTTGTGCTTGTTGTTACGTGTTGGTGGTAAAGAACACGCATCTCTGCGACCGTAATTCTTGAGACTTTTCAAGGGTTTTCTTTTTTCTTTTTTCAGATTAAATCTCACTTGTACCAAGAAGCTAAAAGCTTGCTGCAGAGCTACTTAGAGCAGCACAGTTACGGATCGTGGATTGTGAAGTCTCCACATATTGAACAGTTCAGTGACTGATGGAGGTGGATTGAATGTTAAGTCGGTTTGAATGATTTCAGTAAATATAGTTGTAGGTAGTAAAATGTTCAACTTTAAGTTTGTAATTACAGGAAGAAAACAATTCCAGAACTGCTTCTTGTTAGTTTAAATGCAGTTATTAAACCACCTGTAACAGTTCAGTCTTCCCAAAATGGATGTTTTCTCATAGGTGGGAGAATCCAAGAGCATTGTAAATTTGTTCTACCTTGCCATCCCAGTGCCACCTCATTTCAGCTGCCTCACCCCATTCCTACAAATCTACACCCCATGGAGTTGACATGTTTTTTTTTTCCTGATAGTTTCGGGATTTCTGTATATTGATTTCGTCTTTTTCCTCTGTTTCTCATGACTATTAAAAAAAAAAGGTAAAAGCTGGATTTCTGTAAAAAAAATAATCAATGTGAGAGTCTTTCAGAAAAAAAAAAAAAAAGGAATGGGCAATCTGTGCTTTATCTGTAGGCATCTGTCCTTTGCTGAGAGTTTCATTCAGTGTGAATTTGCCTAGTGGCTTATAGTTTATTTGTGCTAGAAGAATTGAAAAAAATTTTATACTTCCAAATGTGAAAGCTGGAATGACCAGCTGTTATTCAACTGTTTTGTGACAATTACTGGTTCTGGTAGTGGGTTATTTTAAAAAAATAATGCATGTGTCAAAGCTGTAAATAAGAAAATAATGCAGTGTAGTACTGAAGTCACCACAAACAAGGTTTTTTCATCTTTTGTGGTTTGCCTTGGACCCCATCAATGTTAATGCTTAAGGATGAGTTGGGCTCCTGCACCATCAGGTGACTTCATCACTGCAATGACAAGTCCTTGTGAAATTGTCTGCATACGCAGTAACCTGGAAAATGGTGTCTGTCACAAGGGAATTGACTTCCTTGTAAGTCCTGTGAAGAACATGGTAACATTGGAAGAGAGTTGTTAAGTGCCATGTTGTTAAGTTTGGGGTTGGTGTGGGGTTATGAACACTAGTGTGTTCAAGCTAGATGCACCACTTGGATTATGTTCCATGATTTCTGTAAGTCATGCAGGAGCAGGGAGTTACACAGTGTTCTCACACATCAGGAACAGTGAGGGTAGTGCTGTAGTTGTGTTTCACCTGCTTAGTGTTAGAGGATTCTCCAAGAAGTTCCTCCTCCTGGTATTTTTTTTTCCTTAATCTGTTCTTCCAGCTAATATGTAGTCTTCTGTGGGGATGATCTTACACTGATCTACGAGTTGTTGAAACTTGCTGACTTGTTACTGCTTAGTGTAACCCTTTCTTGGCTAATGTGCTTTATTGTTTTCCATTACAGTCCTGTAATTGGGGGGGGGGGGT
>WEIU01020892.1:219537-278757 GCA_013389925.1 Aegithalos caudatus
AAAAAACAAAACAAAACAAAAAAACCACCAAAACAACCCCACCTGAGCATTCTGTCAGAACTTTTCAGGAAGTTTGCAGCCAGGTCTGTACAAAATTGTGTACAAAATTGTAACTCTAGGTGTAGTGTAGATGTAATTGGAATCAGCTCTTCACCTGTTCATTCTTTTCAAAGACCAAAGAGGCTTGCACATCTAGGCAGGAGGGTAGAATCTTAATATGCAGCATTTAATAAATTGTGCACAGGAGTTTGAGTGATTCATTTCTGCTTAATATTGTGCTGCAGGATTTGTGGTCCAACAGGAGAAAACAACAGATCTTGTTTTGACCATTTTTATTGGATGTACAAGGTGAGGAAGAGATGGCTTGCAATGTTTTGTTGAGCTGAAAAACAAATGCTCAGTTAATGTTAGCACACAATTTGCTGTGCTGGTCAAATTTCAGTTATCATGCTCATTCTGTGCTCATATTTATTACTGAGAAATGAATTGCTTGAGGGTTTTATGCATTGATTTAATCCTCCCAGCTTCACTTCACCAGAGTTGATTGCATTTTACCAGAAAATGAAGTTACTCTTTTAAATTGCCCTGAAATCTCAGAGGATAAAGCAGTGCTACAAATGCTGAACTGGAAAAATACTGCCTTTAAAAAGTGTTGGGGCAAGGTACCAGTGACCATGTCACATGGTGGGGGTTTTGATTTGGTTTTAATTCACTCTTATGAAAGGTTATTTGATTTATATCTCATTTTACCTCTGAACTTCATATTGTTATGCTAAAACAATGATACAAGGAAGTGCACCCTGCCTGAAAAGCTTTAAGAAACACTTGAAAAGCCTTGCCTAATTTTTCAAGGAAGACTAATTAGCAGTAAACCACATATCTTAAAGGGAAAGCATATTTGTGGGTCAGGGATTTGGAACGGGAGAAAATTCTTGCTGTAGTGGATTGTTTATACTTTTGGTATTACTTGTGTGTAATTTAAAGAATAAGGGCTGATTTTGTCTTTTAGAAAGTGACTGAAAGTAAATGACACACACTGGCTAAACCCCTAGTCTGTAGAACTTCAAAGCCTGGAAAAGTTTTTACATAAGGTCTGACTCCTTTCAGTTTAGTTTTGCCTTTCTAATCTGAAAACTTGCATCTTTCTTTCTTTCTTTTTGCTTTATTTCTTCTTTTTTAGTTTTCTGCCCTTGTAAACCTGCTGACTGGTGAATTTTGGGTGCAGGTTGTGGTTTCACTGAGGCATTTGGCATCTTGTTGATCAAGGTGTTTGCCTCCTTTCTCCATCCCCAGAACAAAGTAGTATTCAGCTGAAGTGAATGCCTTGATTGGTACTTTAGTTCATAAACTTCAAAAAGTATAGACTTTTTTCAGACTCCTGTTATAGTACAGGGTTACTGTCAGTAGAATTACAGGAACCACTGCAGAGTTAATATGTCTGATGAAAATTATAACCAATTTTTGGTCATGGTCTATTGATTTAACACTTTCTAGCTTTCTAGCTGTGTTTCAGAGAACTTCGGGGGAATAGAGTTTGGCTTTTGTTTGCTGATCTCAGCATTTTGAGTAATAACATGTAGAAAATAAAACTAATATTCTTATTCTGCTCAGTAGGGAGACTTGTAGAAAAATGTTGAAGATTTGAAAAAAGGATTGAGTGACAGTTGTTTTTCATTTGACTTTTAGCCATCAAAAGGAGACATTTACCACTTTTCCTCTTCAGCCTATTCTCAATCTTTCTCATCTCTTTGATAGATGCTACAAGTAGAATAGTTTCCAGACAAGTGCAGTGGATTCCCTAATGTATTAGTATTTAAGTGTAGGAGCGAATAATGGATTTAGCTAGTTGAATATTGTCCCTGATCAGGGACACTGTTTCAGGAGAAAGTGCCAAAAAACCCAACCTCAAAGTGAGTAATTGTTAGAGTGAATTTTTCCTGCAAGGATGTCAGTGGGGATTTTTTTTTAAGAAAGACTTTTGGTTTTGGAGGCCTGACTAAAATAACCTGGAAATAGTTGACAATTGGGAATCTCTTCAAAAAACCAATGTATGATGTAATCTTGCATTGAAAGGACCAACATTAAGAGGGAGTACTTTAAAAATAAAAAATGTTCTAGTTATAAATGAGCCTGTTCTTGGGGAAAGTAACTTTAATCTGTCCTTAGGAGCTGTGCGACACAGGAGTTTCATCTTTCTAAAAATCTTGTCTGTAACTGTTGAACACGTGTGGATTAATTAAGGTATGGGGAGCCCTGGAGAGTTTCCTGTCACTGTACTTTTCAGGAATTACTTTTTCTGTAATTACTTTTCAGGAATTAATTTTACTAAGGTTATGAACTTTGGAGTCAGTGTTTTTGTTTCCTGGTGAAGTTTGATGTAATTGCAAATCTGAATGAGAAGATGAGTTACTGTGAGAGTTATGGCTGAGTGCAAAGTTGGGAAGGTTGGTCGATAAAGGGTCAGGATTAGGGCTGGATGTAATGCATGTTAAGATGATCTGCTGAGTTTACAGAGGAAATAGTTTAATTGTTGCAAGATTTCTTGGTGGACTTGATGGGCTTCTTTTTGTCTAGGAATAATCTGTCTTCAGGAGGTCCAGCATATATTTACAAGGATGATTAGTCCTGTTTACTCATGTTTTTCTGTTTACATCCAAATGGACTTTTTAAGGCTGTCTCCACAGTGAAGTGTTTCCAAAAGTTTAGTTACCAACTTCCTCATAGTACAATGTGGACCAAACCTGCTACAAGTGTTCTTGGTGTACACCCACAAAATAATACAAGTGTTAACCTCTACTAGTTTTGGTTCACACTTCTCTTTAGATGCAGAACTGTCTAGAGACCAATACAAATGCACTGCTGATGAGGCACAAATCCGTGAGGGGGAAAGCAAAATGGAGATGTCCTGAAAAGAGGAAATCAAATCTGAGCATCCTGGTCAACTTAATTGGAGAAAGTGCTTTGTTGTTGCTGGAAAGAAACTGAGGTCTATCAATTACTCTGGGAAGCTCAAATTAGAACAATGTTTGTTTTCATTTTGGGATGAGAGGTGAAGGGATAGCCCACAAAGGCAAAAGATTTCTGATCCTCAGTATTTTTGTTTTGCAGTGGAGACGAGGCTGGTGCATACACTGACAAGCTAGGTTGTTGCCAAACTGTTCTCAGGGTCTGGATTTAAGGAACTTGATAAATTGCAAGTTGAAATTGCCATACTAGGTCAAAAGGCCAGTGTCAGGTTATAACCATACAGGATACCCACAAAGAACCGTGTCTTGCCTTGCTGAAAGCTGTGATAGTGCACATGCTAAGCAGATGGCCTAGATTTGTCACTAGACAGGGGCAAAAGGTGTTGAGGTACCCCCTCAGTGCTGGCTGGCTCCCAGCTGTGCACAGGCATTGTCACAACCTTGTTCCCTTTCTCTCAAAGTTCCCTTGATGCCATTTTCCCTTTGCTTACTTTTCCTGCTTGCTTCAGACTGGTTGTGTGGAATTAACTGAGGAACAACAGGGGCTTGCCCACACTGATTTGTTTTTCCCACTGTTGTGCCCAAGCCCAGTATGATATTTCTGTACTTCCTTGAACCTTAGGACTCGCAGCACAAATGTTTGGCAGGTTCCACACATCAGCCTCCTGTGGCTCTGTAGCCACCCTTTTGATCCTGGGTCCTGCTGGGTTTATTGGATGGTTTTACTTCTTGGTCCTGGTACTGGAAGAGGTGGTGAGTCTTCCTGTTTACCTGTGCTGTGACACTCAAAATTAGGTGGAACTTTGTCCACAAGAATTGCCTCTTTTTTGTTTGCTGAACAAAACAATAGAAATTTGATTGCTTGTTGCCTTTGCTTCAGCCCTGTGAATCTCTGCTGCTCTTTGGAAATGAGGGGACTGCACCCCTTTCCCTTCTTCACCAAAAAATGATTAGAAATTGCTGTTTGCTTTATTTTTGAGTGAGAGTTTTAAGGGATACCCCATAATAATAAATAATATGGGGTAATAAATAAATAATAAATTATTATGGGATACCCCCATAATAATAAATACTAATTTATTAGTGATTACAAGGGAAAATTTCTGTACTAGTGACCTGGCATGATGTGAATTTGAATATAAAGCTGGAGAAAAAATAACTTTTGCTAGGAAAACTCTGTGTCACTGGGATTCACAGCTAAGGGGTGTTCCTGGTTCTTCCCCTTCTACTCATGTTAAAAATAATTTTATTAAGATTGATGGAGGAGAGCCCTCTTTGGTCCTAATGCAAATGCTGTAGTAGACAAGCTGAATTTCTTATGTGTCTGTAATGCTTTGTTACTACTAAAAATGATAGTTTTAAGGAGTTTACATCTGTTCCTAGTAGGCACAGCAGTTCAGTATCTCTAGTTCAAAGTCTGGTCTTCGAAACCACTCAACACAAGTGTTTCATGTATTAGAAAAGATATCTTCAGTTGATTTGGCACAAGAACATCAGTATAGGGATCAGAGCTAAATTTGGACCCTGCCCAAGGTCTCACACAGTAATATGTGTGAGACATAATGAAATTTATGCAGGATGGTAAGAGCATATTCAAATCCTGTGGTGATTTTAGAAGTGCCTGCCCCTGGAGCTGCATGTCTGCCCCAGCCACGTCATGACCCTGTAGCCAAGAGAGCCCCGTGCGTGCGTCACCCTCCCTCCTGCAGCCTGGATTTCTCAGAAAGGAAATGCAGTTGCGTGGGCTGCTGAGGAGATTGGGTGTTCTTCCTCACCTCTGATCTGGACGATTGTGTCAGCTCCCACCCAGCTCTCAGCCTCAGTGGAGAAATCAGACATTACATAGGGTTCTTCCCTTTGGTGCCTAAAGAGCATCATGAAAGGCTCCAGGGAAATCCATAGATCTTGATTGGAAGCAGGTTTTTCCAAGGTTGTGTTGGAATGGTGTGGGTTACTTTTTGCAGTACTCAGCCAGTTAGGAAATGGTATTAAATTCCAAACCAGTGGAGATTTCTTGGGTGGCAAAATTGCAAGAGCTGTGAAACACTCACTTCATACCTAGAACATGTTTTCTGTCTAAATGCATGCACTGTTATTGTTAGTCATGTTATAATAATGCCCAACCATGACCAGTGAAATCCAAATCCTGTCTGTTAACTGTATAAATACAGAAGGACAAAAGCTGCTGTTGAATTTCACTGAACACACCACTGAGCAATTATGGGTAATAATTATTCCTAGAAGACTGGTGTTCAGCAGGATTAAGGTGTGAAGTCTTGCTCATCAAAGGAAACTTCGATGTCCAGACTTACCCTGGAGTCAGTCTGTGCAGCTGGACATCCCACGTGGAATAACCAAGACATTTCCTAAGTCCCTACACAGTATGCATTAGGTTAGGCAGGAACAGTCAGATAGTCCAGAGAGCAGGAAAGGATGGTAGAGATGGGAAAGATGCTTTTACTTTTCTGCAGCTCTGGAGGCAGTTTACAGCAAGGCAAGACTGAATAGCACAGTAGCAGAAAGAATATGGCTGATTTTCATACTTGCTCTTCTGAAGCAATGGAATGTACTCTGAGAAAAGTGGGCTAAAGTATCCAAATACCATAAAGCCATTTGGTCTGTGACCTCATCATATCTCTTACAATTTACTTTGGCTCACTAGTATTAAAAATTGCAGGAAATAGAAACTTTGATCATGTAGTTAGAGGTTTCATAAGGGACCACAGTGATCTGATTAGAGTTTATACTCCTTCTTGGTTTCTGCAGTCTTAATAGAATAGGAGAAGTCTGTTAAACCACAGAATACTTGTTTCAATTACACAATTACAGTGTGTATTGGATGATTTGCTGCTTGGTATGAAGGTCAGTAGAACCTACTGTGGAAAGCAAGGTTGAAATTTTAGTGCTGGGTTCTCACTTTATCTCTGGACTTTCTTCATGACAGATTTGGCAATTGAAGCAAAAGCGATGGAGAAATTTGCTGGGGTATTGGTCTTCCCACTGTTATTCAAATTACTGTACTTCTCATTTTCCATATCTTGCTGAAGGAAAGATTGACAGTGATTTATTGGTGGCAAGAGCATCACAGCAACTTCAGTCATATATTCCATAATGAAATGCATGAGAGAGCAAGCATTTCATCCCCCTGTGCTGAGCAGATCCCGTTTTAAAAATTTTAGTAATATAAAGGGTTTGATATCAGTGAACAGGAGCCAAGAAGTCCCTGAATATGTCATTTTGTGCCAATTCAATTTCAGATTTTAAGAAAAGCAGCTTTTGGATTTGGCATATCAGAAGTAAAGCACATGAGCTTCCAAGGGGGGTAGAGTGGGGACCAGCAAATATGTGATTGGTGAGAAGTTCCCTTTTTAACCACAGAAAACACCAGCTGTGGAACCAAGTATGAAAATGAGTGTGGTTTATCCTACTGTAATCACCTAATTATACTGCTGGCCACGGAGTGACATTTGCATCCAAATGCTAAGGTGTTGCTTTCTGGAAGGGGAGAGAAAAAGGTGGGAGAAGAGAATGGGATGGACCAACAGAACCCATATGAGAACAGATAACATAAATGCACCTTCCACCTGTGGACAAGGGAAAAGAGAAGGATTTCAGTCCGATGCAGGATGTAGTCCATGAATATCACAGAATCATGGAATATCCTCAGTTGCAAGGGACTTATCAGGATCAATTCTAACTCCTGGCCCTGTATAGGACATTCCCAAGAGTCATGCCATGTACCTGAGAGCATTATCCAAACACTTCTTGAGCTCTGTGAGGCTTGGTGCTGTGACCACTTCCCTGGGGAGCCTGTGCCAGTGCCCAGCCACCCTCTAGAGGAGGACACCTTTCCTGATATCCAGCCTAACCCTCCCTGGTTCACTGCATGCCATTTCCTCAAGTCCTGTGCCTGATCACAAGAGTGAAGGGATCAGCAGCTGCTCCTCCACTGCCACTCGTGAGGCTGCTGAAGTCCTCAGTGAGGTGCCCCCTCTCAGTCTCCTCAAATACAAATAAATATCTTGGACACTTGAGGATTTCCTTTAGGGAAATAGAGGACTTCCTACACCTTAGATGCTCAATACATGAATACTGTGCATTATCACAATAATAATGATAAAAGGACTTCTCAGTGGTTTTTTTTTTTTCAGACACAGACTACAGAAAGAGAATTGACTGTGCAATTTGGTTATAGTTTTGATTATAGAAAACTGCTTTTATATTTATGCTAAATGTATATTTAAATTTATTAACCCTAATTACTTATTGCAAAACATTCTTCTTTTTTTTGACCTATAATGACCAATCTGACACAAGCCGTTTGTTTCTAAGTTGAGGTGTAAAGATTTGAGCCAGATATTGAAATAAAGTATCAGGTATTTGTCACTGGTTCCTAATCCCTGCTTTCCAGAAGCCTTTTCTGGTAATTAGCTTTCCACGCAGAATAGGAGGCTTTGATCAGCTTTTGAGTGCTTCAGGCAAAGCTCTTAATGTTTCCAGAAGGAAATGAAACATCATTGCTATGAAACATCACGTATTCAAAGGATTTTCTGATTGTTTTGATGTAATATGATTTTTGTTTCTATTTTTCACATTTTGATATGAAGCTACCATCAAATTTGAAAATTGCTGTTTTAAAGAGATTTAATGCTGATGGTTCTTCCTGATCCTGTCAAGATGGAGTAATTGGTTATGGAGTGTAAGAATTAGATGTTGTTAGCATGAGTATGTGAAAATTGAAATTTATTAATAGAATTCTATGGGGTTTTGGTGATCTTTTTTTGTCTTTCTGGTGAGATGTATTTTGTTTTGAAATTTTTAGTCAGGAAAACACCTTTATGGCTGAAAATTACTTCCCCTGATGGCAGAGGCAAGTCATTATACCCTTTGTGAAGGGGAGATTATATCAATTGATAGTATTAGACATTAAAATCTCTTAAAAATACTACCAATTTAAGAAAGTGAGAACATTTCCTACTAAATTAACTGACCATCTGTTTCCTAAAACAAAGAAACAGAGGCAAGAAGAATATCTAATGGATAGAATGAAAGAGTTTTTGGGAAGATGTGATTTCTTAGGATGCCAACAACTAGCATGACAAGAGGATTCTCTTTTTTAATCCTATTTATTTAGGAGGTGTGAAAATGAACCACTGAGTTTTATTGAGTCCTACTGCACCTCTTCTCTTCCATTTTTGAAAGTGTAATAGCAAAATTGCTACTGTGCTTTCTGCCAGAAATACCAGAAGTGATTACGAGTGATCAAAAGTCACGTTGGGACACTTGTGATATGGATTTACATGGAGAAGGACTCAGCTGCTGAGGAAAACAGAATAGTAAGAGATAGTAAGAGGGAACAGAATAGTAAGAGGTTTTAAGGTGCAACCCAAGAACATCAGTACAAAAGTTTGTGGTAAATTGCTTGCTTGTTTGTTTGCATTTACTCCCAAACAAAAAATGTCACTCCTTAGAAAACACTGATTGAGGCTTAAAACTTTCAGAAGAGTTCCCTGCCTTTCCCCTCTTTAAACCTAGCCTTGGGCTATGTTGCCAGATTCATGGAAGAACCCAGTTATGTTGAGAAATCCTAGCTGATAAAGCACAGGGTAGACAAAATGTAAAAATGGCACACAGTGGAAATTTGGATCAGATTTCAGCTGGAGTTTCTCATCTTGAATCTTTCAGCCCTTAAAATTGAGTGCATTTGTCTGTGAAGTAAGAGATCATGGTTTATCTCACGCTATTCGATGGCTGTCATTTCAGGAGGCTCTTAAGGAAGTGGATCTGCATATGGATGGTGGGTAATGAAGGTAGCTCAAGTACAAGGGAAGTTTTCTTGGGGGTTTTGTTTGATTTTTTCCACATTTATTATCCTTTGAACAGCGTGGTGTGGTGCAAGGTGTCCCTGCTCCTGTCAAGGGGGTTGAAACTAGATGATCTTTAAGGTGCAACCCAAGACTTTCTGGGATTCTATGTTCCTTGACTTAAACATCTATCTAAAATCTTGCTTAATTTCAAATACTCAGTGTCACAAATGTTATCTTCCAACACTAATCTCTCAATATCTTACAATCTTCATGTGCAAAGCCTGTGTGATTGAGACAAATTTCTCTTACAGCATGAGAAACAATAGCAATTCTGACCCCATTACCCATCTTTTTAACAAAAACAAACAAACAAACAAAAAAAGGTAGGATACAGAATACCTCTTGTGGTTGGGTTATAATTTCATTATTAACAAATGTGATTCATAGGTAGAACATAGGATTCCTCCTATGCTGTGTAGTAAACCCTTGCTTGTGGTAATTCAGGGTTTTCCCTCTCCTGATTTTTTAGCTGGGTTATAGAGTCTTAATTTTTCCTGTTCTCCTAGATGACTGTATATTAATATCTTCCTTTCTGCCCAATCCTGATGGGTTTTTGTAGGATTACCTAGAGTGGTGAAGTGTGACCTTCAGCAGAGCTGTGGTTCAGAGGCTCCCGTGTTGTCATTCTGGCTATGACACTGCCTCCCCCGTGCCTGGTGAAGTTGCTGACTCTGCTTTAATCTTCATGAGTAAATGAGAGTGAAATTTCACTGCTGCATTTTGCAGGAACTTGGTGCCTCCTTCTGAATAATCCAGTGTCAGTCCTGATCTCACAGAAACCAAGAACTGATTTGCATTGATGAATTTCTTCATTTTGATGTACAGCTTTGAAACACCTTATACATCTACCTCCTGATTTTGGCTCATTTTTTTCCCCACAATGGAATTGGTGATAAAATAATGCACTTTGGCTTAATAATAGGAAGGATGATGTAGTTCTGAACAAACACACTCATCTCCAGAGCATCTCTCCATTCCAAAGGTAATGTTATTGCTTTATTCCAATTAACTCCCGCATTGCCATGTGTCTAAATGATTTTCCCCTAGTGCTGGTTTCTGTATCCATGTAAAATTTTACAAGTGGTTCTTTCTCTAGTATTTATGAAAATATATATGTTTAGATTTTACATTCAGAAAAACTGGGGAAATATTTTCTGAGACATTGTGTATTTTATGGTATATCCCATAGAGTAGTAACATTACTGCCTCCAGAACTCTTAGCTATTTGTGTCTAAACAAAAATGTCAAAAGGTTCCACTTCAGCACCCAAGGGAAAAACAGAGAGTGAAACCAAGATCTGTGGGAGAGAAATTTCTGATGTTAAACAGGAAGCACAAATATTTAGCAGAAGCATCATTAATAACTCTGCAGATGTATACGTGTTCGTTTTCTCACTCATTTTATCCTGAAGGGTTATTATTTTGTTTATGGGAAACTTAAATTTATTTAAGCCACCTAATTTAATATTTAAACTGGAAATTATGTAAGTGACAAGAAATAATAATAATTTTTTGTGTGTTTGCCAAACAGCTGATAGGAGGAATATCAACCAGTCCTGTAGCCATGTAGCTTAGCCAGTGTTAAAAAAAGGAGTTGTATTTACTCTGACTACTCCAATGCTAATATTATCTGAAGTTTGTGCTGTATATGGAGTTCCTTATTCTTTCTGTTCTGTAATAATACCCAACACCTGCATATAAGTGTTAATTGGACAATTAGTAGTAGTTTTCCTGTTTTCCACATACAGAATTTGGACACAAAGATCCAAGTATTTATTTTAAATCTATGTGTGCCTGGACATTCTCTGCAAACCAGTAGAAGCAGAGATGGGAAAAAAGCAAACCAAACCAATGAACAGCAAGGTCAAGATCACTGTATTTGGGAAAACTCCAGACCTACTATGCAGTGCCCTGAAAGTGAAAAGCATTTCCTTTGCTACTGTAGATAAAAGGATTGTGTGGGGCCTCTTGCTCTGCAGCACTTGTGAGAATCCTGAATTCTAAGTAGAAGTGAAAGGACTTTTACTTGTGTTCAGAAACTAAGCTGATTTTTTTTTCCATACAGGAAATGATTGAAAGGTTGTAAGGACAAAACAGCAAAAGAAAAAAAAAATCAGCGTAAGAGTATGAGTTGGCCTTGACTCCATGTTTTATTATATTTAAAAAGTACAGGTGCATTAGTCATATTCTCTGAAGGATTTCTTGTAAAAGAGCTTTGCTGTTTGTAAGCTTTTCCTGTGATTAATTTTTTAAAAAAAATAAAAGTATTTTGTAAATTAGGTGAATTGGTACTTTGGAAATTGATAATGATGAAAACTGAAATTCTCTGCTACTGACTTTCAGGGACACACTGAGTGCTGTGAGCAGTGTGCAGAGAGCTGTGCAGAGGAAGCCATTTCTGCCAGGGCTGGGCCAGTGTGTGGTTCCCAGGAAATGCCAGGAGGTGACACAGGACCTTTTGTGAGGCCCCATCTGCTGGTGCCTCCTCCTCTGGCCGCTGCCTGAGGCCAGGTGTCAGGTACAAGGTGTAGTCTGTGTTCTCTGAGGTTATATCCCTCTGTTTTCACTGAAGAGGACCTATTCTCACCATTTAAATCTTGCAGGATAAGCTAGGAATTGAAACCCATGCAGTGCAAAATAAGGGAGAAGTATAGGGTAACAGGGAACCTGGTTCTGTGTTTGTTGTGTTGCAAAGCAGCAAAACCAAATCAAATCTGTGTAAATAATAATAAGAAGGTGGGACTCTTCTAATGTGATTTTGGGTATCGAAAGTCTGAGATCTAATCACTGTCAGACTCCTGTTAAGGTTATGTGCTAGAACCCATCCACATGGCCAGTTTTTAGTTGGTCCCCATTAACAGCTGAAAGCTGTCAGAATAGTTTTTTATATATAGGCAACATTCAAACAGAGCAACAGAAAGAACTGGAATTTTAATCATTTTTATGATGACAATTAGAAAATAGCATTTTACAAATGTATGGGGCTACGTATCTGTCTTAGAGAGTTTAAAATATGTTTGTTGTATCTTTTAAGACATGAATCATTTTTCTTTACCTGAAAAACTGAGCATGAATTATCCAAAGGCATGTGACTGCTGATATCTGGCTGTTGGTACAGAGCAGTTTCACTGGAATGAACTTGCAGTATTGGTGCTTTGTCTTGATGGAAAATAAGGAGATCTGTGAGGCTTGGGAAAGCACCCTGCGTGCTTTTGATTGTGAGATGGGTTATTGAATGGATCAGTACTCATACAGAAACTTTCATGGAGAGGAGAAGTTTTAACTGAGATTACTGTCCATCTTTGTTCTCCCAGTGACTTTTCAACCTACGGTTTCTTTTATTCCACAGAGGAATTTACTGCTTGCTGTGTAGCTCTGCTGCTCTTCATCTGACCTTTATTGCTCTGCTGCCCACTGTGTTGTTCTTAAGGCTTAAAAAAGGCATATGTGTCAGACTGGGAAATTTGCTGGAGAATCGTCTCAAACACTGAAACAAATCATATGAGAATCACATAGAACTAGCTAGAAAATATTTCCCCATCTCACAGAAGTGTCACTTTTCCAATTTTTGACCTTTATTCCCCTCTGTGTCACTCTGAAATGGTGTTGAAAACTTTCAGCTGTTTTAATAAAAAAGCACTCAAGAAAGAGTGAGACTGATCCATGGCTATCAGTAGCCTGTGGAGTAGGCACCTCCTCTGGCTCCTTGGTGGAGTGTGTCCCAATAGAGAAGCCAAATCAGACAGAGCAGGGTTTGGAGCCCAACTCCAGCAATCACTTCTTATCCCAAAAACCTGCACTCTGCTCTGTTCTTGTTTACATGCTTTTGTTTTTAACAGAAATTCCATCCTGGACCTGAGAAATGTTTTTTGCTTAAAGTTTTGTCAGACTGTTGCAGTGAAAGTTGTGAAGTTTCAGTTTTAACAAACTGTTATCCTCCAGTGGAAAAACTTGCACTGAAAAATTCCCACTCCAGTCTGCTTCTGAGTTTGCCATGTACAATGTCTTTTTAAGGGAAATCTTCTGATGCAGAATAGTTATCCTTCATGAGGGCATGTTTTAAAAGGCAGAGAGTCTGGCTCAGAGGACTGACCCAGAGCAAATATAATTTGCCTCCTCACCCTCTCCCCTCGAAAAATTCAACTGTTGGAGACTTGGTAGGGAGAAGAAGTGGGAATGGTTTAAGCCAACCCTGCCCAGTGCAACAGGTGGAAAAGACAGTTGTTTCCCAGTATTTTGTTCTTCAGTGCCATAAAAAAATTCTTAATGCCAACTCAGGTGTTTGGGAATTTGTACTATACCTTTCCCACCACCTCCAGCTGAACCTGCTACATTCCACATGTAACCTGGTGTTTGTCCAGCTCTTTGCAGAAAAACAGGAAATGGGAAGAATTGATAAAAGTAAAATAGGGAGGCAGTAGAGTGTCTCAGCTGTCTCACAGGATGTGGGACACCTAAGGGGAGAGGCAGTAAGTCCATAAGGAATGCTTGCTTGCAACTGTTGTTCATCTGCACGTTCTAGGTTAGCAATTTAGAAATGGGCTCATGCTGAAGGGAAGTGCAAAGCTTCCAGGAATGGCACAGATCCTGTNNTTGCTTGCTCTTTGTTTTCAGGTGATGCCTCTCCTAATGGCACCTCTGAGATAAGGTGGCAAGATTTACCAGTCTGTTGTCCTGTCTGATGCTAATGCAAGAGTTGTAAATATCAGACATAACTAAAGTGGTTTTCCTAAAGGAGAGATGGAGGCTAGAAGGGAGAAGTAAAATGAATGAGTAAATTGTTTGGGAAAGAACAGAATACAGGAAGAAGTAGAAATTATTAAGATAGTGGCATGTGAAATGTGCCTGTAAAAGAGAACACAGAAATGGGAGCATTTTTAGTTAAGTCCCCTTTTTGAATGGTATCTCCCCAGATTGGAGGGTTTGTATATTAATTTCTTATGAGCTGGGCGGGGTCAGGGGAGAAGGAGGAGAGTGAAGATCTTTGCTTTCTCAGCTGCCTGCTGC
Source organism: Aegithalos caudatus (assembly GCA_013389925.1). Taxonomy (NCBI): domain Eukaryota; kingdom Metazoa; phylum Chordata; class Aves; order Passeriformes; family Aegithalidae; genus Aegithalos; species Aegithalos caudatus. The sequence goes on from WEIU01020892.1 coordinate 233,377, forward strand.
CCTCTTGTGCAATGATCTGCTTTCTACACTGGTGCTTTTCCTAGCCATTCATAAAGGCAGTGATAAACCGGTTTGATTTGGGGTGCCGACCTCACAATCACTTTTCTGTATTTCACCCTCTGCAGATCCTGCCCTCATATCAACTGGAACTGGCCTTGATCCCTTTGTCATTCATTGTCTCTACATTTTTATAGGATTTAATGGAGGATGGAGAGAGCTGCTCTATCATAGTGTTTGTCTGATCTGTCATGATAAGCTTGATAGGAAACCCACTGTATCTCCTGCTGGTTTGTGTGTGCTTCCCTCACTTCTTTGGCTTAGAAGTGAAAGTACTTGACTTCTTTGTTGTTAGGATGTTCTCCTCTGGATGGTAAGGAATTAAACTTTATATGGACCACTAGCATTTTGTTCAACTCTTTTTCCATTTTAATGGAATCATGCAGGTGATGATCTTGCACCATCTGAGTGTCTGAAGATTCCCTGATAACAGAAAGGAAGCTGGAAGAAGTGTAACAGGAGGAAGAAGGTGAACTGGGGTTGGAAGAACAAGTGTGGGGAATTAGAATGGGAGGAAGATGGAGAACCAGGGGTGGGCATGGAGAGAGGTCAGGAAACAGTAGAGAAGTTTAATAATAAGGTCATCTTCAAAAAATGGAAAGAGGTAAAAGTAAGAGGATTTTTTACAAAGAGTCTAAAAAGAGCAGAACTCCTGATAGGTTGTTGGACACTTAATGAAGGGACACATGGACACATCCTTTTGTACATCCTCTTGCAAAGGGAAAGGGGCTGCTGAAGAGCCTAACTGGTATGGTAAGGGATGTTTTTAAACATGGTGTTACAGCAGCGACACAATTGAACCTTCAGCTGTGTAAAGATGAAAAGGGAAAACTAAATGGCAAGTGGAGAACTTAGTTGTTACGTGTGTGGTGTACCTCAAAGCTCCTGTCATGACAGTGATACTCAGCCTGCTTGTTTTCTGTCTGGAAGTGCTTTGAATTTCCAAACTGCCGTCAAAAGGTGGCAGTACAGCAGTGGATATTAGCAGCTTGGGCAAAGGTGTTTTTAGTAGGAAACGTTCTCTTTCACTTTTGCTTCTGTTACGACATGTTTCATCAGCACAAGTGCAAAGCAGAGAACACTGTAGGGAAGTTTTGTCGTTACCTACTTGTAGTGACAGCTATTCCCTGTGGATTTTCCCACTGGATGGAGGGATCCCTCCTGTCTTTGCACACAAGAAAACAGCAGGAATCATAGGCTGGGATTCATACAGAATTAACTGTTAGTCAGGTCTGACCCTTCTCACTTGGTGAGATGCAAAAATATTAAGGGGCAATTTACCCCACTCTAAACCAAGTCTCTGGGAAACCCAAAGGGAACAGTTCTCACACAGATAACTACAAAAATACGTTTTTGAAGAAAAGAACAAGAGAAAATTATATTAGCTGAAATTGTTTAATGTCATAGGCATATAAATAAATTAGACCACATAGTCCTTAGTACGATCATTCCCTTTACAGAAATGCAATAAATAATTAAATTAGATTAATGAATTGGTATAAAAATAAAGAATCCTCTCAGGAAAAGTAAATATTATACATAATTATATATACCATGCTAAAACACATCTTGAAGTGCCTACAAAGGGCACTTATGATCAAAATCATAAATATATTGTAAAGCCTCCCTGGGAGGTAATGAGCTTTTATGGCTTACATGATGTACTCTATTAATGAAACACACATTGTTTCTGCAGAATGCACTTAGTACAAAGAGAGTTCATCTTGTGAAAGGAAATAAGTCAAGAGAGTGTACACATTTAGATTTGTGATATCTGGTCCTTCCTAAGGTCACAAGTTCCTCCTAGGGCATCCTTAATTTTCCTTCTGAGAACGCCATTGAAGAACAAGGTGATGCCTTCTTGAACGCTGGTTTGTCGTGCACAGATTTACTGTTCTTCATTCATCCTGTTCTTCAAAAAAGTGCACCCTGAATAATACACTCAGTCTTTGATCGCTGACAAATGAAAGAGTGAACACAAGGCCACACATCTTGTAAATCAAAGCATATTTGAAGTGCACAGAGTTGCCCACAGTGACTGTGCTGACACTGCCCAGAGGTGTGGTGTTGATCAAAATCAGCTGTGCTAATTTTGTGATTAATATTCTCCAGATGTAGCTGGACTGGCTTGTCCATTAATTTCAGTTTTCAACAAGATATCAGAGCAATTAACCCTCTTAAGTTACATTTGTTGCAGTTTCTCACTAATTTTTTGAATACTACACATGAGTATTTTAAGTTAAGTTGTTCTGCAGGTACAAGAAATAACCTCAGTTAATAAACAAGTAGATTGTGTTTAAAGAACAAGAAAAAATAAGCTTTAGCTCTATGTTTGGTGTGATAAAATCCATAGTTAAAAACAGTGAAGCGAGTCACTTAGGTGCATTACTTACTGCATTACATGCTGCCTCTTGGACAAAACCCAGGCATTGCTGCAGTGTAGGCAGGAGTACCTAGTTAGCTTATGACATTCCTGTAGGGAATTGCTTTTCATTTATAAAATTTCCATCTTAGGTACAAAAGTTGCTTTTCAAAGCTTTGTAATGATTGCTAATAAATACATAGTACACAATGTTGTGTTTGTCAGGGCATGCTAATCCCACTTCGTCTGCACAAGGGTTTTAACAGGCTCTTTTAGAACAGTGATTTCAATGCACTTAGCAAGTTACTGGAAAAGACATTTACAGATAAAGAAATTCATACTGTATTCTTTGTACAAAAATAAAGCTCTTTCTCCAAAACCCTGCACATGCAAATATTCCATGGAGCTGCATGAGAAGTGCTGGTTTATTGGTTGTCCTTCTCAGATTCACATAAAAATGCACCTAATTTGTGATAAGGACTTTGAATTAAAAGCCCTCCATAAAAATACAAATGTAGAAACATCAGCAGGGTATGCTGCAACTGCGCAACTGCAGGACATGCTTCAATGTTTTCCCAGTTGCTTTTATCCAAATCTGGAATGGAATTTTATGGACTTGAAAATCTGTTGCAGTTGCAGCAGCAGCTTTGCATAGTGCTCACCAATCGGTGTTGAGGGGACTTCATGGGTAGTTGAGAGAGAGAAATGAGGATAGAAGGTGCAAAAAGAACATAATTTAAACTCAGTGCCTTGATTACTTACATATGAGTGGTAGTTCTTTTTTAGAATGTTAATTCTGATGCAGTGGAAACATGACATATGTATGAGATAGAACATTACACAGAGGAAAAGTGGGGTTTGAAACAGAAAAAGAAAAGGAGAAGAAAAATACATTCTAAATGAAAATGATCATCACTAGAAACAAGGTGAGTTCACTTGGTTTGTTGTGCCCTGAGGATCTTCCTTCCTCTTTCTGCTGTACATTTTTGAGGAGGTTCACATTTCAGGACAGTGAAAATATGGAAGCAGAAAAGCTTTTTGTATTAGTTTTCCTTTAGGCCGACGACATTGGTAGGAATGGAAATATTTTTAATACTGCCTCATTATTTTTGGAGGTGTAACTAAGCTTGTCATTTTCCATCCTAACAGTAGATGCAGTTTTCCAGTTTCCTCTCTCTACCACATTTCTACTAAGTAGAGAGAAAATCAGATGAAAGGTTAATTTTTACTGGAAGGCTTTATGTTCTTTTTCAAGATCATTTCCTCATGTGGGGCTAATGTCTGTTTGGGGTAGATTAGCAGTTACTGCTCAGAATGCAGAACCCAGAATATGGTGGTATATAATTAAGCTGCCAAAACTAGTTTTAAGTGCTGTGATACTCACTTTCATTTAAAAAAATTCAATGGTATCTCTGGCCATAGTTCCACAGAAATGTTCAGGACTCAGGAGCTCTACAGGAAGGTTTCCAATAGCAAAAAAATTGACAGATTTTTAATGAGAAAATGGCAAATAAAAAACTCATTAAATTAATCAGGAGGAGAGAGAATGAATAGTGTTAATGGTACATGAATATAAGGGTAAATGCTGTCCTCTGAGAAGGAGCAGTATGCATTAGAGCTGTTTCACTCTGACTAATGATCATTTACTGTATTTATTGGACATTTTGCAGTGGCTGGTTGTACCAACCTGTCACTCCTCTGCTGTATCTATTGTGTTAAGCAGGAGCAGTGTAGATGAAATTCCATTTTCCATTCCATTTTCTGAATTTCCCCCCAGAATCCTGTACCTCTGCTTAGAGCATGTGGATGACATCTCTCCCTATTGAATCCCACGGCAAATGTGCCATTAACTTCAAGGTGTTAATCACAGCCATACAGTATGATCTGTAAATGTTCTTTTCAGTATTGAGAAGGCAGTAAATGCAGGATATTTTCCCATAGTTAGCTAAGATGCAGTCTTAAGAACTTAGAAATAAAGCTCTGTGTGTGGTATTATTGTAAAGAAGGATAAGTCCAAGCAGATTCCTTTGAGGTTTCAAAGCCCCTGATAATTTTTCTGTTAATTTTTCCTGTAAAAAGTTGCAGAAATCTCTGCATGAGATTCAGTTAAGATCAAAGCAAAAATGCAGAAGTAACCATCTCATGTATTTCTAGTTCAGCAGAAGGGGGACATCTAAGTCCCTTACAAGAGCCTATTTTTGTGAAATTAGAATTTAATTTTCCCTGTAAGGTGGGACTAGAATCACTTGCAAAATAGCATCCATCTTACAAATACCCATCCCAATAATACTCCTTAATATTTTGGGAGAAGCTTTCACTTACCACACACAGAGAACACATAATAATAGCACTGGAAAGTATTTACATTTTTCACATCTTAAATATAACATAGTGTCTGCTTTTAAAAGTAGATTTTCAGTAGCCTTCAGCTCTGGTGTGTCCTAGATTAGTTCTTGAATAGCTGTAAAAACAATGCATTGTTAGTAAGGATGTAAAATAAGGATGTCTGCAATGGTTTGCAAAATGTCAAAAAGCAGCCAGGAGGAATGAACTCTGCTTACCATTTGTATTAGATTTGCAAAACTCTTCAAAAATTCTTTGGGGGTTTTCTTCTCATAAGATTCACATGTAGACTCACACTGATGGAAGATAAAGAGAATCATGCCACTTCTAAAAAGCACATCACAATCCTAAATCAAACCTCAAGGTTTCTCACTGGAAAATCAGTCGGGTTGTGATCAATGCCTTTTCTAGCTGGAAAATCTTTGACGCAATCTCTCAAAAGGGAAGGAATTTAGTAATGACACCTTTCATTCACATTTTTTGCAGTGATCCCTGTCCTTCTGCCAGCACATTGTGTGGTTGCCAAGTACATGCATACCACTTTTTAGGGTCATAGGGAATGTGTTATCAAAAAATGCAAAAATTGAACTTTTTAATTTCCAGAGTAACGAAAGGCAGATTGTTTTTTGTAACAGATTTGCTTTCCACAATTCCACCATTCATAATTACGTAATTTTGGGGGCATCACCTATATAAAATAAGGAGCAATGATCACAATTATGGGCACTGTGAGGAAATCCTACCTCTCCAGGGTCTTTGTAGGTCAATTTGCTCACGATTCTAATGGCTTGGGTGAACTCTGCATTTTCATGGCGGCTCACTGGTTGTAATTTCTTGATGCCCTTCTTGAAGCAGGTCACAGCTGTGTACAGACATCCCTCCTAGGGCAGGAGAAAAAGGAACTGTTTCAAAGCCAGTGTTGCAGCACTTCTTCCTGCACATGTTAGGTTGTGGTCCATATGCAGAAGAAAGTATCCAGGATATTAACAGACAATATTCAACTGTACCTTTTTTTTTTTAAAGTTGGTTTTAGATATGCAGGTGATATTGAGGCTTTACTATAGCTGTTCTTGCCTAATTATTTAAGTATTTCCTAACAAAATGAATTTCACTTGGCTATTAATTATGACAGCATTTGAAAGAAAACAGTCCTGAAGAGTAGATCAGTTGTGTGTAGTAGGTTTTCACCTACTAAAGCACGAGCTTTTTTAAAAAAAAATTACAAATATCTCTCAGTGCTACGTGTGGGAGTATACTTTTTTCTTCCTAATTTTTGTGCCCTTTCTAATAATGCCTATAACGTAAAAGTTAATAATTGGAATTGACATAGAACTGCGTGTTTTCAAATTCTATTGAAATGTTCTTACACGATAGTGTAGTAAATGATACAGAAACTATCCCCAAGGCTAACAGTCAATGGAGAAAGAAAAGCAATGTTTATGGAAGCCAATTTAAGTTGCTTTCTGTTTTCCAAAGAAGGAAGCTGCTGATCACACATATTAGAAAGGCTCCAAAGCCATCATCCTTGATTTTCATACCAACTGCTACCCAAACTGAGTCTCGCCTGCCTTATGAGATGTCATTGCAGTTTGCTCCTTGGGCAAAGACAAGGCAGCCTTCATGGATGTTGCTTATAACAAATTTTACTAGCAACATTCTGTGCTGGTCAGATCAATCATTTTATTTTCCTTAGAAGCCGCATGTTTATGTTCATTTTGAGCATCCTTACTGTAACTGGCCTTGCTTACTGGAAAAAGACACGACTCGTCTTTTAAAGAGATCAGTTTTCCAGCTGAAACTGAAAACATTTTTGGTCTCATCCGTGCTGAGCTGAGAAACCAGCACTTCTCATCTGTGCCGCCTTTTCTGTTTTGCTGAGCTGTCACCTAGAGCTGAGGCAGCCAGCGATCAGGGCACCGCAAGGATTGTCATGGGCTGAGCACTTTGGGGATGAAGCATGAAGGAGCACAGATCATGGGAAATGTCTGAGGGGGGCTAGAAACATGTAAAATACTTGTATCAGAGGCAGTTGGCAGCAGTACTCTGCATCTGACTCAAACTAGCTTTACAGATGAGCCCGTAGAGCCCTCGCTTCTGGAATTAGTGATCAGCGGGGTGAGATACAAATCCGGGGCCCATCGGCATCGTGGCGGTTCAGCTGCAGTGCCAGCCACCAGCAAGAGAGCTCATCTGCCCTCCAGGCTGGAATCACCTCAGCCTTAACAGTGCTTTTCCAGCCTCAGCCTGTTTTCCCTTGAATTGATGTCCTCTACCCTCTCTTTATTCAAGGGAAATGATACTTTATTGTTGAGGGTAGAGGGAAATTGTGTGGGAGTGAATTGGGGCTAACAGTCCACACAAACGAACCTCAAGGAAGCCAAAACAGATAGGGATAAACCACCTAATTCTAAATGTTATAATAGGTAGTTTTCTCATTGAATATTCAAGATCAAATGCAAATCTGGCATGAACAGGTTATAATAACAACAATTCCAAATGTTTTGGTATTTGAAATGCAGTTACGTTAGTGACTTTTTATTAAACTTGAGTTTCACTAGTCTGCGATGGCACCTTATCACCCTGAGTGTCTGCTTTGGCACACTGTGACACATATTTTAGTCACCCTGTAGGATGAAGAGTTTGTTGATTTGGTTGCTGGTGATAATTACTGTTAGCACACTAATATTTTTATACGTTTTTCATCAGAAGCTGAACCTGCGTCAATATCTTCTAAATATGTGAATTGTCTGTGTTCTCCGGTATTCAGAGCAGTCACTTAGGACCTCCCAGAATCAGACAGTAAAGCCCTAAGCTGCAAGTGAACTGTTGTTTTCCTTCCTGAGGTGAGCATGACTTTTTTTAAGAAAAATCCCCAACAACCTCATTAAGCAATTAGTCATGAGTTGCATTTGCTTCGTTTCAGAGGCAGTGGCAAAGACTGGAGTAAAATGACAGCTAATAATCGCCTCCTTTTCACTTTGACACCACAAGTTAGAAAGAGTTTTAGTGGAAAAAGCCCAGCAATGAATTAGTGTACTGCCATTGTTTCTAGCAATTCAAAGGAATGTATCTGGTTTGGTCCTGCTTCTGTATATTTTTTGGCAAGTTAAACATGTGCCCAGCTGTAAAGCCTAGGAGGAGGCTAACAAAAACCTGTGTGAAGTGAGGTGAGTTTTTTTTCCTTTCTTCTTGTAGCTGCTTTGTGAGGGAGTTTAGAATCCTGAGTAGATAACTTTTTAAGAATGCCTACGGGTTTACAGTGTAGTAATGCATAGTGATCGCTTATATATGTCAATCAAAATTGTTTGTGCTACAAAATAGGGCTCAAAAATTTAAGACAGCTGATAACACAAGTATAATATTAGATAGCCACAGATTGCTTTAGACCTCAGTTGCATGTTGAGGGATTGTCAAAGTAGGATGCATTTACCCTCTAAGTTTTTAAGATACAATTTTACTGTGATTAGCATTTAAATTCACGGTATGTCCTGCCTCCTACCACTTTTGGGAGTGCACAGACTTGTTGACTCACTGTAAATAAGATCTTAACCTTGGAAGATGCAAAATACCAGCACTAAGTAATGTATAAATAAGCATCCGTATTAAAAAGGGATTCACAGGGAGCTGCTCTTGTATTTTTAACTAGTTATAAACTGAAGAGAATATTTGCAGGTGCAGTTTTGTCTTCCTGTTGGTAGCACAATGCCTGCACAAATAGTCTTAGAGAGAGCAGTGTGACTGCACATGAGGGGAGGCACAGTGACATTGCCTTGCAGTGCCACTATTGCCATTTGGCTGCAGTGGGAGGCAAGAGGGACAGCTCAGCCATGCTGGAGCTCATGGCAGCTGGAGGTACTTCCACTCCAATTACCTGCATTCCCAAAAGCACTGCTGCTCATCTGGCTCTTGTATGAATCCTTACTCTCAGCACTATTTCTTAATTAAATGAACTATGTGTAACTCTGGGTCTGTTGGTGGGTTATGATACACATACAATAGCAAAATAATAATTGTCATGCTGAAATATAAACACTTCTGCCATTAAATATCCAGAGAAAGTATTTTTAAGGTATTTTCTTATTCAGTCTGGCTTGCATTAAGAGTACTAGGTTAGAGATGTGAAGAAGAAGACGAAGACATCTTCCATTTGTCAATGGAATAAACCAGTACAAAATCAAAATTATGTAATTATGAAAAAAATGTTAAAGCCGTCTCACCACAGGGTTTTCTGGTGTATGCAGCAATTCAGCATCCTAAAATAAAACAATTCTAAGTTAGAAAAGTTTAAATATTTGAAAGTGATGTCCCTCACAAGATACATACTAACAATACATAATGCTTGGAAGTAATTTCAATATTATGACAAATACCAGCTCTTACCTTATCTTTCACCATAGTTTCTAACTGTTCAATTTTCTGGCGAATCTGTCTGTATTTTACTGTTCTGGGTGAAGCTGCAGTCAGCACCATGGTGGAGCAGAAGAAAAACATGCAGAAAATAATCATCCTCTTCATCCTGATGAGTAATGTTTTAAAATGTGCCAGGAGTTGTGCTGTTCAAGTGTAACACTCCAGTTTGAGCTATGCTCAGGTAAGCTCTGCACCTACCTATATATTGCTCCCTGCTGGAGATGGAGAACCCACCCATTTCAGTTTGGAAAGCTTTGTAGAATGGATTAATGAGTAACCCTTTTTTCTTTTCCACTGGCTGGGTGCATGTACGCGAGCTTGTGCGTGGGGGGGCAGGGATTGATGGAGTGAAAGAAAATGTGCCCCATCTGCACATTGGGAAGGAAAAAAAGAGAAAAGGGTGAATTCCCATTTTCACTTTGAGTCAAGAAATGAACATACTAAAAAGTTGATACTTAGAAACCACAGGCCTAGGTAAACAAAGATTCTGCACTTTTTCTGTGTGTCATACAGCAGTGAATCTCTTCAGTCCATCTGCAGCTCTTCTGTACTGTTCTGGAGAAATATGACAGGACTTCTTTCAAAATTTAGATGTATTTATTTATCTTACTTTATGGCTCCAAGGAGTGTTGGTTAGCTGTTTACTCCTGACATCTATGAGCTGTGGCTTTTTCATTCTCATCTTGAATTCTTTTAGAGCTGTGAGTAAAAGCTCATCTTACCATTTAAACCAGCTGAAATTTGCTTTATATTTGCTTGGGACCAGTAGCAGATACAATTAACAACATTGTGGAGGACATGTCCACTGGGAGTGAAGGTTGCAGGGACATACATTGTCCTGGGAGAGTTGAATCCCTGGAGCATGCCCATTACCAAGAGGGGAGCAGTACTGGAAGAGCAGGGACTAAATCCTGGTGAGTCAGATCCAAGGGACACTCTTGATTGTGGCAGTGAGCCAATGCTTGTGTCACCTGAATACATTCAGTTAAATCCTTCAGCAGCTGAGAATTTCCTTAGGAATGTAGAAGAATATATGAAGTCCAAACAGAAGTCTCTGCAGGTGCTAGGGACTTACTGGAGTTCCAGTTCTAGGAATCAGTTGATTTTAAAATCGCTGATCTTGATACTTCATCACAAAGAGGGGAAAAACAGCTTTAAATTACTTTTATGTAATATTATTTAATTACTGTCAATAGCATTGAAGGGTTCCTATGTGGAATTAGTAGAGGGCAGTTAAAGTCACTTGGGCACCTTCACTTGTGATGAATAAAAAGATGGTCACGTGTGTGTCAAATTAAATGTTTTCCTCTGAAAATCTGAAGATTCCAGATGGCTTTGGGGATGCTTTACAAAATCTACGCAGTATCTGGACTGCAGTTGGATGTCTGGCAGTCTGTTTAATATGCTGACACTGTATAAAATGCACCTGTCTAAATCTGTCTGGTGGGTGAGTCTGGGCTGGGTCACTTGTTCATTGTTCATTTAAAAATGACTGTTTAAGCTGGTGAGAGCTTTGTCTGACATACTTGAGCATGTTTCTTTTCTGTGTACAAATGATTATTTACTCTATGCTGTTTATGTGCTTATGTAATTTTTCCCCATTCACACAGTGAATAGCCTAAAGGAATAAATTTTAGAGGTATGTGTAAATACACATAACTGCACTCAGAGTCTCATGCATGCACACACAGACTCTCTGCTGGTGAAAAGGGTAGCTATTATCACCCAATAGAATAGAAATTCTGAAAAATGAGAATTGAAACAAGTAAGAAAAATACTTTCTTCTACCACATAATCTGAAATTTTATTTCTCGAAGAAAAGGTAGTGTGATGATTTTTTTTCCCCCCTACAGATGCATCTTAAAATAACTTTAGATAAGCAGCACAGCTGCACTGAAGTACAGAGGATCTCAGTAGGTTTTATTTGAAGTGAAGTTAATTTATGGCTAGGGTTCATTAAAGAAAATCAACAGCATCTTTGGTTTGAGACCACATGGTGACCAATACTACTTTTTATCCTCTCTCCCTTCATCCCATTCCTTTGAAGCATTGTGAATTTTTTCTTGTTGTTGGTTGTCCAATGCTTCCCTGAGGCTGCCAAGAGCACAGAGAGATTGCTTCCAATAGTGATGTTATTTACACAAAAAGGGGACTTGTCTCTGCTCCTCTTTACCATAACTTTTCTGTAGGTTGTCGCCTGGTAACATGGATGAACGTTCATTTATCCTCAATCCACTTTTTGATTTCCTATTGGAAGTGTTCATAATAAAGAAACAGGCTGGTGATAATGTTTGCTTTTATTTCTTATTGTTAGTATTTCAATTGTGGATTCTTTTGGGACGTTTCTTTGAGCCCAGCAGGTGGTCGTGATAGCACTGTCAGCCATTTATACATCTTTATTTGGTTGATAGGTTGGGAACTTTCCACTTGGATGTGTAACAGGACTCTATTAGCTGTGACATCATCTGGTGGTTTGCAGCGTTTCATGCAAAGAGATCACTGAAGGTTTTTGCTGGTCCAGACAACTTCATGACCAATTAAAAAATTCAGATAATGCACAGGGTAACTCTCCATGTGTTTTCAGAAGCATTGGGCTTGAATGGGCAGAGGCAGATCTCCACCAAAATCATAGGAGGTGAGATGGCTCTGTCTGAGCTACTTCGAATGAAACCAGTTATATCTGAGGTCAGTAAATGGGAAGTTAAACAATGGGCATCTGACTGTGGTAAGCTGTGTTTGCATATCAGGTCTCTAAAGCTGCTCCATAGTCTTCTGCTTTCTGTTAGAGGCTGTAAGGCCACAAGAATTGCATCAAGGAAGCCATGCTGACAGAGAAAGTGAAATGTAAGGACAAAGGAGAACTTCCTCTATTGTCTAGGCAGTGGAGAAAACTCCTTGATATCCCTCTTATCTGATAAGAGCGAGCAGCAAGTTTTTTATATACGTCATTGTTCTCTTGTGGCTTAGGAACATGCTGAGTCAAACGAAGACAGCCTCTCTCACACTGTCGCCGGCTCGGCCCCAGGGATGGCTGGAAAGTGGAAATGTGAGAAACCTCCCAGCCCTGCCCCGCCGAGCCGAGTCTTCCTCTTTCCTCTTTGAAACGGTGCTACCCAAGAGCTGCATGACTTCGACCCCAAAAGCCTGGTTCCCCCACCCACATTTTCCTTTACAGGAGAGCTGAATGGAGGCTTTTCCCATGGCTTAGTCATTGCTATGGCTCAGCCAAAAAAAGTCTGTAATATACAGGGCTGCTTTCAAAGAATTTTTATAATTTAGGTTTGTGACATTTCATGTATGTACTCTATGTGACTTGGGGGGATTGTAGGAGACAAGGGGAGACAGTTATGCTGGAAAATGGGAGACTAGGAAGAAGATTCCTGTAAAACAGATATAGAAAAATTAGTCTTCAAAATAGTTCTGACAGCTTTGAAAGTCAGTTCTACTCCCTTGAAATCTTATTTTCCTATTATAAGCTTTGGTATAATTCTTTGGTCATTTAACTTTGCTTTGTGAAGAGAAAACCCAACTTGGGAAAAAAAATCTATTCTTAACTTGTATTTGCTATAAAAATCTGAGTAAATATAACTCTGAATGTGGAGATACAGACACTAAAATATTAATAGGCAACAATATTAAACCATTTACATTCTCCATAATGTTCCCCCAGGGTTAACTTGTAGCCAATTTCTTTCCCATCCTGCTCCTAGGTGAAGGCAGTAATGCTTTTTAGGCATATAGTTTGATGTATTTATGTCCTTACCAACTACTAATGACAAAGTGTACTGAGGAAACATCCTGTCAACACCTAGAGCCTGAGACAGGGTTAGACCCACCCTGCACAGAGCCAGATATTCAGAAGTGTCCTCTTGTGGGCACGTCCTTTTAAGTCTCCTTTAGTGCAGGGGGCAGCCTCCCACCCCCTGGGTCACAACTTTCTCTGCATGTAGGATGGAAGAAGCCTCACTGGGTGACCAAGTGGGATCTTCTGCCACTGCAGTCAGCTATATCATGCAGTTCATTTCACATTTCAGCTAAAAACTCCTGAACTGTTTGATCTCTAACTAAGAGCTTAGAGCTGTGCCTGAGCTGTGTTCCAGCTTTCATAGACAGCTTCATTCTTTTTTACAGTAGTGCTCATAATCTTTCCCCACTACCAGAGGACAGCCACGTTCAGAAGACAAGGCAGCAGCTGACAGGATGTTTGGCTACCACAGTTCTCTTAAACATTTGAGGGCAGAAAGGAGTTGTTCAGCTGAAAGCCACTGGTGGGGAGAGGCTGGGGCAGGTCACTGCTCCTGCTCTGTGTGGCAGCCTGGACTTCTGCACAGGGGTTTGATGCATGACAGGCCTGCAGGTCACCTTGAGAAGGATGTGCACAACCTTTCTACCAAGGAGTGTTGTCTGCTTCCCAACATTCCCAACACATTTCCCAGTGATTCCACTAAGAGACAGGCCTACGGTGTGAAAAGCAGGGATGTGGCAGTGCTGAAACCCAACAGTGTGTGTCATGTTCATCCCAAATGTTGAGAAAGAAAAATCAGAAGAGATACATGTGTTGGACATTTACTTCATTAATAACATTTACTACTGTTAATGAACAGAAGTCAGAATAGAGTCACTTCTGTGTTACAATATCAGTAGCATAAAACAAATAACCTCCAAACCATTACAGGCTCAAGATGGATGTGTCTGGTGCTCAGTCTGGTGCATAGGTAACTATTCCACTGTCAGCTGGGACTCCCAGTATCCTGACATGCCTTGCATGGTGATCAGCATGACACTACAGTTTGAGTTTTGATAACAGAATTAAAGATGTGATGTTACAGATTCTTTTGGAAGTCACTCCCTGGGTTTAGTGAGGCTGCTGAGCTGGTGTGGGATCTCTGCAGCAGTGCAAGTTGGTCCCCTCTTACACAGTCTAAAGCTAAAGACAGGGCACAGCCACTGAGAGGCTGTGGCCCCTTTTCCCTCCTCCAGCAGATCTGCTCTGATTTGGCCTTATTAATACCTTCTACATAAAGTTATCTTCAATAAAAATGCATTTTTCTCCTTTTTATTAAGGATATTACTGGGAGAAGTAGATGACTGAATACCACGTATTTCTAACTAGTTCTGTTTTCTGATTTTCAGGTACTACCAAAATACTTGGTGTTTTGTACAAGTAGATTGTAGCCTCCTTCTTCTATGTATATGTGTTTGCTGTTTATACTTCCGTTTCTAATAGAGTTATTTTAAATGATAATGTTGATTCCAAATCCTATGAACTCAGTCACATTGTTCTCCTCCCCTTTCTTTTGTGTCTTCCCAGGGACAGTGTCACATCTCATGGTGCTGGGGCACCTCTGGCACAGCAAGAGGTAGTGAGGACAGAAGAGCAGTGTGACATTGCACTGGAGGATGCAGTCTGCCTCCCCTTGGAGTGGCTCCAAGCCCTTGCTAGCACAGCAATGCCTCAGCTTGCCCTGAGCACCACCACTGTGTGTGTTGCAGACCACTGGATCAGCCACCAGCTTTGCTGTACTTCAGCTCCTGCAGCAGAGGAGAGGCTTTGGCATCACACTACATAGCTGAAGACACCTCGGGGTGTAGGAATGCAGGTGCTTTCTTCAGCAACAAAGCCATTTAAAGAAATTTCTACTTAAGGTCACTGCTACTCTGTGTCACAGTTTGTCGCAATCTGAGGACCCTCTGTTACAGGGCCTTGGGTCATTACAGTGAAATCCCTCTTGCAAAGGCCTTGAGGGTTTGTTCTATAGCTTTGCTTTGCAGTCCTTTCACTGTCAACCCTATTTTCTCCTTAGCACACCTGAGAAGTTTGCAAATAAGAATGAGTTGCCAGAAGTCCAAAACTCCCCTTCTACTATTGAAAACAACTGTGATCATCTATGCAACAAGTGCCTCCTCAGCACAAGCAGTGGCTCCCACTCAGCAGCATCATTCCAGGAACAGCAATTTGGTGCCAGTGCAGACAGAATTTCATGATTCTGGCAGAATCCTTTTATGGAAGGGTGTTTAGGGGAATCTTAACTCTGCACCCTTGTCTACATTTAAGACTCTTGAAGGTATGATGGTATTGTTCAGACAGGATTTGTTGTTACTTTTCAGGCAGTTTTATCAATAAAAGCCCTGATGCAGAAGTAGCTATACTGGTCTAGAATTCTGTTAAATGAGAATACTATTCTGTTTCTCATACACTAATTGCTCTGGTAATGAAATGCATTTAGTTATGACTTTTAACTTCATCAATAGATCTGCTGCTTATTGTTTACAGGAGGCTGTAGAATGCTGAGGTGACTAACTCATGCTATCCTTAACAGATAAGCTAGTAAGTTTGTAAAAAACAGTTTTTCTTTATTACTTTTTTTTCCAGATGTCTCTCTCTTCATCTCTAAGTAGACATATCTTTAGCAGGCTAACAGATAAGCTAGTAGCTTTGTAAAAAACAGTTTTTCTTTATTACTTTTTTTTCCAGATGTCTCTCTCTTCATCTGTAAGGAGACATATCTTTAGCAGGCTAGTGTGTGCCTGTGCCTGCACATTTATCTGTTATGTGCACGCACATACAGATTTGAGAAGCTATATAGCACAGTTGTTTGCATAATGAGTTTCATTTCTCTTCACAGGTCAGCACCTTAAGCGAACCTTGGAAAAACTATGGTATGAGCAGTCAGCACACCAAGGCAGCAGCACCCGTTGGGTAGAGCTTGTCTTGGATAAAAAGCTGAATGCTATGGTTTCACTGACTTGTCGTTGAAACCTTGTGGTTTCTGTGTAGGAGGCTGTATAGGCTGGACACATTCGACATCCTTGTTTCTGAGCTGTGAAATCTGTACATCTAATTTATGAAAATTATCTCTGGTTCAATTGTATTCTTTTTTTTAATGAAGTCAACATATTTTCCTTGCATTCAGTGGAAATGGTAATGGAAATGTTTTAAGATGCACTGTGAGCATCTTTTGACCTCAAAGAGCAAGACAAATTAAGATATTCTTTGTTATGATTAAGGTTTAGGAAGGAAATTTTATATTAAATACAGAGAGCCAGATGTGAGAGGAAAGCATTTTCTCAAGTGTGAAGACGAATAGAGTAAGTAACTGTGGGAAATGACAGAGGCATTATAAAATAAAAACCTTCCACCTGAGAATTTGATTTAAGAAACCCCAAATATCTAAGGAAGATAATTTAGAATAAACTATTTATATACTATAAATGGTACCACTACCGTTCAAGGTAACTTAGCAGTGTTTGTAGTCTGAAAAGGTGGTCTAAATAAATAAATTTATAAAATCCAAGACTAAAGAATCTAAAAGTAGGACAGAGAAGGAGCTGCACCAGAAGCAGTAGCAATCACAGCAAAACATAAGTGAACAGTTGATCAGTTGTGTGTTTTTCCTTCTGTAGTTGAGTTCCATGCTGCATTCAGTGAATCGATTCTCTGGATCACAGAATCATCACTTAACTGGAGCCAGGAGAGCCATGGACCCACCTGTATGAGCCTTCATCCCTTCCCTCAGTCTCCTCCCTTGTGCTCTGGTGAGTGCCTCCCATCCTGTAGCTCCCCCGAAAGCTGAGCTGTAGCAATACAGGACATTTGAACCTCTAATATTGGCAAATCCCATTCCCTTCACTGTCAGCAGCAGTGACTGCAGTGACTGCCCAAACTTTGGAGTTTTCACCAACAACGGTTTTGCCTCTGCCAGCAAGCATGTACACCATTCCCTCTAAATGAACCTATAGGAATGAATTAAAAATGAGCAAAGACCTCTGGATAGAAAACAAAGGAGAAAAATAACATTCAAGTGTGTAAAACAAAGTTTCTTGCTGAAATGTAAATGAAATTACTATTTGTGTGAAAAGAACTATTCAGTGTGTTTGTGGGAGTGCCAAAATCTGTCTGAAAACATTAGTCAAAGACTTCTGTGTGAATAAAGATTGAAAGTGTGATCACCCACTTAGCTGTTTCAGAGGGATGACTGCAAGATTCATCTTAATAAATTTCAGTAATTTCCATATCAAACCATCAATAGAAGACCACAGATTTTAATTCCTCATTACTATCTCATTGGTCCATGCAGGAGAGTTGTTCCTTTTTAAGGAAAATCTTAAATCAACATTGAACTCTAACATTGAACCTTTGACTGAAACATTAAGGTGTCTTGTCCTGCTTGTGTTTTCTTTTCAGAAACCTGAGACAGTAAATATGATGACTGCATCTGTAGATGAATATACAAGAAAATGGTAAAACTGATCTCTAAAAACACTCTTCTGGACAAAGACATTTTTCTTGCCTGTTACTTACGAGCTTCTTGCAGACTTTACAATTGATATTCACTCCTTGAGCAGTACAGTGCTGTTTCTGTGAACTAACTCGTTGGGAAACCAAAAGGCAAATATGGAGGCATTGAAGATCCTAGCCCAGAACTATGGTAGCTTTTGAAAATGACATTTTTCCCACCATCACTGCAAGACATGCAGATAGGCAGACAACCAAGGATTAGCTTTCTTTTGAAGCATCCAGATTTTACCCAGAAGCAATGTCATAGGATTCATCATTCCTTCCCCTATAGCTCAGTTTCCACTCCTGTATCCTCCTCTTCTGATTACCATAAGGATTACGCAACTACTTTGTTATTCAACCCATGGAAAAACCCTGCCAGTTCCTCTTCTGCTTGGTAGCTAAGCAGTCCTCCCAGGATAGTTGCATCTCTTAAATCTCCCGTTTTGCGGGCTTGAACCCCTATGCTGAGGGCACAGCTGAAAAGTCGGAAGAAATGCTGATGGCACTCCAAAGGCTGCAAAATACTTGCACTTGATACTGCTGCACAAAGGGCAAAAACGTGAAGGGAAGTGGAAACATTAAACCTGAGAACAGGAAAACTCACGAGAATCTCAGAAATGGCCTGAGGAAAAAAGGAGACAAAGATGTAATTTCCAAAACAATACCCGGAGATCAAAGGAGGCTGATGCGCTTTCAAACACTGCGGAGGATCTGCAGGGAAAGGTTAAAGAACATTGCTTTCAAAGGTGCTGTGAAAAAAGCAGAGTACGGCAGAAAAGCAACAGACCCTGTAGATTTTTTCTTGTCTCTTTTCCTTGCCATTGCCCTCTCCACGACTGATTCGGCCACACTGAGAGAAGGGTCACCGTTCACTTTAAATTGCCTTTAAATTGAGCAGAGATGAAACACTTCTACCCTCGGATGTAATCATGTGCCATGGAAGCTCTCCTTACTCATTGTCTGAGCTGCATTGTTTTCTCCTTTATTGCTAGACCTAGTTCAGTGCACAAACTTTCCCTCTCAGCTCTGTTCATCATATCCTGATTGATTTTATTAAGTCTGGCCAATTTATGTCAAAGCTAATAAATAACTAGAAATATTAAAATGTTCTGTAATGACACTTTTATATGATAATTTCAATTTTCCATTAATTATATTTAATTATGAAGTTTTATTTGAAATAGTTTTAAAAGCTGGGAAAGAAACCTTTCTTCACTGTTTAAAGCAGAATATCTAATCTGCAGTGAGTTTTCTTTTCTTGATCATCTCAATAGTTGCAGAGTGTTTTATGCCACTACATATGGTTTCTGTAAAATTTAAAAAATCAGATGCTCTCCCTTGTTTAGGTGATTAGTCTAACATTTATAGTCATTCTCTGTGCTTTCTTAGACCTTTATGATTCAGTATACATGCTCTGAAAATTTTTGTTTTTTCACAGGTGACAAACAGTGCCAGGGTTATATACAGTGAGTAACCAGTATTCCAGAAAATGGAGGACAAAGAAAAAGGACACAAGTAAAACCAGATCTTCGGCATAAAAAGCCTGAAGTTGGTTCTTGTCCTTCCTACTTGATGCAAGAGGGTGAAGTGATCTAAAAAAAGAAGGTCAGTAAGCCAGTGTGCCAAAGTAGAAATACCCAGGCATTTCAAGGCAGTTCATAAGGGGCAGGGATAGTGTAGATTAAAGGCAAAAGAACTTCTGCCTTAATAATTATTGTCTGCTTCTAACAGGGCCAGGACAATTAAATTAATTTATCAGGCTAGGGAGTGTGGATTTGCCAGTTGCTTGGGCAGGTAGTAGTTTCTTTTTTCCTGACAAAAAGATAAGTAGTGAAACTTTTGGAATTCAAACTATCTTTATGCTGCTCCTTGATGTTTAAGGAAAGAAAACTTTGGTGTTTTTACTAAGGCTGAGAGGATGGTCAGGAGAAGCCAGTATTTTGTACATTAAATTGTCTTTTCTGTATAAAACTATTTCATACAATACATTGTCTTCTCATTAGTGTAAATCATTCTTCACTGTTACTTAAAACCTTCCATGAGCTAGTGGAAAATGGCCTAATATGGGTTTCTGTGGACTGCTGTGTCTTATTAGTTCTTGAGACGTACACAGCACTTTATTGCACCTAGTGAAAATGGGCTAAAAGAGCCTTATTTAGCTATTCTTCTGTTCCTATTTTATCCACTGCCTGAAATGACAGTCCCTTTGTCTGTCTCTTGCCCTGGGCTTTTTCTAAGAAATCGGTATGTTCGTTTCTGAAGGGATTCAAAGGAACTTGCACCTCCAGGGTGTTGATTTACTTTTCTCCTATGAGCTACGATTTCTTCAAGAATGACACTGAAGAGCAAGAGCAGCTCGGAGTGGGGGTGAGCATTCACATACCCGTGTATGAATCAGAGCAGCTGAGTCCACACCTCCGTTGCCTCTCAGTCTAGTACTGAGAAAGCTTTCCAGGGGCTGATTAGTCATATGAGTGAAGTGCAATAAATGTCAGAGAAATGAATTAAAACAGAACCTCGCTGAGTGTGAGGCATAGCTGCTCTCTAGTGGACTTGTGAATAGTGTCAGCAGCTCCAAGTACACTTATCCCCAGCAAGTAATAATACAGATATTCTGCTGAGAGACAGAAGGTGAAAACTCCCTACACCTGTGAGTTCAGCTGCTTCACTTTCTTGCCACCTCTTCTCTCTTTGTAGCTGACTTACACCAGAGCCACAGTAAAAAAACAATGCAGAAGCAGCTTTAAAAAATACCTCCTGTCCAGTGGTGTGGAGAGACAATATTTCATTGTCTCTATTTTGTGGGTTTCTTTGCAGAGGACAGTGTTTCCAGTTAGCATTGTGAGAGTGACGGGTATCTTAGAGCTAAGGAGAAGTATTTTATCAGAAAAGGGGGAGGTGTTCAAAGTACAAGTGCTTATTTCCTGAGGCGGCATGGAAAGCAGAGGAAAAATATCTGCTGCACAGAGAACCTACAGTTTTGGGAACATGAGATCTTCTTGTGCTTCCTCAGGAGAAAAGTTAATGATTTCTGTGGGGTTGAGGTCAAATAAGTGCATGCACAGAGAGGGCCTTGGAGAGGCAGGTCCTGCCCAGCACGGTCTGGGGCTGGATGTGGTGTGGAGCGGTGCTCAGCCTACAAACACCCCCAGGGAGAGCACTTCTATTCCTGACCTTCCCAGCAGCTGCACCGGCCCACTGTTTAACCTGCTGTCCACTACATTTCAAAGAATTCTCCTACATCCACCAGCAAAAATCACTGACACATTTAATAAGCAGCCCCTGAAATACCTGAGGGACCAAATAACATGATTCAAACCCACTAAAGGTTTATTGGAGAGACTGAAAAATTAGTCTTTAATACTAAGACCAAAATTAAGCGTGAACCAAATTGCCTTGTGGAGAGAGCCTTGGTGCTGTGCAAGAACTGTTCAGCCAGAGATAAAGCACTGGTGTGTTTATGAGTGTATTTTAGTCACAAATCCAAACAACAGCCCCAGTGGCACTGCTGTGAAGAAAGGGAACTCCATCCTTGCTGGAACTGGGACACCCACAGTGATAAAACTGGTTTGATTGTGGATCCTCTGGTTACACTAAATCATATTCATTCTTTTCTGGTGGGGACAAAGGCCACAATTTCTCACTGTTAATTTGTTGGTCATGAATAATTGCTTGCATCATCCATTGGGAAGGAGTTCACTGAGTCCTTCTCTCATCTACATACCTTGAAAGAGGGGGGTATGTGGTTCTGTGCCTGAAGTGAGGAGCTAAGCTAAGACTCTGGAAGGGCTTCCACCTCTGCAGAGCAGAGTATTAAACACCTTCCTTTTACTGAAATTAAGGAAAGACTTCCTTATCTTATTAAGTAAAAAAAATTGGATCTTGTAGCCTGTGCCCCAAGTAAATGGGTATATTGTCCATTTCCCCTTCCATTTTGTAGATGTTTGAATATGTGAGGTGCTGATCTTTGGCATTACACAAGCACCTAACCCTTAATATTGCAGTATAGATCATAGTAGTGAATGGGAAGTAAATCTGACTTTTGTTACCCTTATGGACTATCACTTCCATCCTTTAGAGGGAGTGAGGTAATGGTGGTTTAAATGAAAAAGGCTCAAACTTTAAAAGTAGGAAATGCTTCTTTGTATCCATAGGGAATTTAACAGGCACATCTGAAGGACCACCTTAATCTGTGAAAATAATGTCAATCTGATCTCTGCAGAGGTGAAAATATGTACATGAAAACTAATATTGTCTATTTCCTTTTTGTTCAGCTTCCTGTATGCAGAGCCCAGGTTGTTTATTCTTGTGAATGATGCAATGGGTTAACGGATAGCATGTGGGTTATCAGTAAGGAAATCTGAAGGTATAAGGACCATAACAGTACCTAATGTTTCACTTTGATTAAACTGGTGGAATTCTGTCTAAATGGAAAATTGTGAAGGCGTACAGCCCTCATTTCATCAAGAGGATACGGTAGGAAGTAACTCAAAAGACAAATTGTCATATTATTTCTAAATTATTTAATATTATTTTAAAATACTTAATGCTGCGAGGACTTTCAATTCAAAACCCATGCAGTCATTTTACAAAAGATTTTACAAAATACATGCATGGTCCTTCTTTGCCAAGGCTGAGATTTAGGTAGATATGAGGCTCAGGGAAAGGGTTTGGTGGATTTACTTAGGAGCTAAGAGAAATCACCAGGAGGTTGCATTCTCTAACTTTGCTTGCACAAGAGAATGAATGTGCTTCCTGTTGGATACTGCTTCCACAACAAGCAGCCTTGTGTATGTCAAAGCACTTTATTTGCTTTAGAAATCTAAGTAGATTTAAAATATTTTATATCAATTAAATATATATATCTATATATCTTCCTTTTGTTTTTTGCTGCTTTATAGAGTGTACAGCAATGCAGGATAAAGCTCAATTGCCTCTTAAAAATGAAAAGAGCTGGCACATAAGGAAGCTGCCCTTAATCTCTGAGCCTTGAGAGCTTCAAGGTGCCTGGCAGAGCTTCCCTCACGGGGATCCACACCAGGCCAGGTGTCACCCAAACCCTTGTGCAGTCCAGTCTGCTCCCCTCCTGGTAAGCCAGGATAGAGGCTTGAGTATCCATGCACAGGAAAGGCAGCAGCAGGACTATTTCAGTAGCTGCCTTCACCATTGCACATCTCACTGAAACACCCTTTTTTCTGTGTCTTATGCAAAAATATTTAATGCTTTATGTGGGCAGCAATGAAGATTTTCTTTGAGGTGGGTCTAGTCAACATTGTTTCTGTGCCCAACTGCTCTTGTTTGAATAAAGATCAAGAATAATGTTTTGTTAAGAAAACAGTAGGGAGGGAATGCCCTTGGGTTACCTCACCTTAGCGCTGCATGTTGGTGTTTTGAAACTAGAGTGGGGTGGTTTATATTTTGATAGACCATTACCTAGGAGGGAAGTAAATAACCTGAAACCTTGACCTGATTAGTGCCTTGTTCCTCACCAATGTTGTTGTTGTTTATATGCTGCAGGACTGTCTGTGAGGGCAGACAGGAGCTAAAGATGTTTCTTTACAGTAAAGGCGGGCAAACAGTTTTCCTGGGATAACTTCACCAAATACATTAGTTTACCCAAGGCTCTGAGAATTAAATGTACAGGCAATATTTTCCTTCTAAATTTATAGGTAAGAGGTACCTGAGTGAGTGCCTTCAGTGCCAGCCATGTACATCCTGCTGCAAGATGCAGGACCTGCATGGTGTTGGCACTGGTAAGAACCTCTGTGGCATTAGTCATAGCTAGTGGCTACCCACAGTCACTCAGGCTGTCTGAGCAAGAAAACTTGTGGGTTTATTTCAGCTTCTTTGCTAGAAGACTCAAAGCCAGACATCCTCATTTTGGGCAAGAGATGGTCTCCCAAACCTGACTTACCCTGCTTATTTCTTGCAATGGCCAGTCCACATCATAAGCCCTGTGCTCCCCTGATGGCAAAGAAACAGCTCCCAGGGCCTCACTGTCTGTAAAGTCGGTATTTTCCAATTTCCTCTTTTTCACCTGATACTGACCATTTCTCTCTCTGCATTCTAAAACCTTGTTTTTGTTTCAGATTGTGTTTGCCCTTGCCCTTGCTTTTTTGTAAAACTGTGCCTCATTGCTGCTCCACTGCTTCCTAAGTCTCAGACAGAAAATGCCTTCTTCTGTCCCCAGACTTGTTTTTCTCTACTGCTGGGACTAATTCTTATTCTGCTCTCCCAATATTGCTCAAAAGATGTTGCAGAAAACAAAGTTGTATTGTATTGAAACACAAAACAATTTCAGAATGGGATGAATCACCCTGTCTTCAAACTCCAGCTAAAATTAATTTTTTAAAAAGGATGATTCACAGTAGAAAGTCTATATGAGGTTTCTCAAATTCATTTCTGGTTCATCATCTGTGAGGCAATTCTGTGCCTGTCGTTCTGGCAATGTGGTATCATTTTACTTGAAAATGGCTTGGAGGTTTTACTGATTCATTCTGGGAGATTACTTTGTTGGTAAATTAGAAGGTTATTTTTGCTTCTTTCATGAAGTATTTGAAGTGTATTTCAGACTATAGAAAATATAAGTAAAAGTAAATAAATAATAAAACATAAATACAGTCAAAATGCAACACAAAGCCAGTGTGAGGCAGTGCTTTTTTATGTGACACACAAGCTGTGGAACCTCAATATCATTGGGGCAAGACCTTTGTGAGGTTGAGTGCAATTAGGCACACTGGTAACATCATCTCTAGTTGAATTACAGCAAAGGGATGAAAAGAAAATATCAAACCAGGGGGACAGCAATACCTGTCATGCATTCCTTCAATACAGTAGTAGTACCTGGTGCCACAGGCTGCCAGGGCTACCCCAGCTGGGTGCTGGGGCTGGTTTTCAGTCCCCTCAAGCTGGATCTGACCTTGCAGTTCCCTTCACCTGAGCAAAGGTTGTGACTGTATCTGCAGCCTCTCTAAGGCTTGGCAAGCAGGATTGATGCCTGGATCTGGTGGTGCATTGGCTTCCCTGGGGCTTTAAAGGACAGTGAATCCCCTACCTACAACAAAATTCCTGTTGCTCTTGTCAAATCAGTTCAAAAGTCTGGTCCAGTGTGAAGTTTGTTTCCAGTTCTATATGGGGAGTATTTTGTAATCTGGCTGAAAATGTACCTTGTTCATATGCCTACTTTTCTAGTGTCAAATGATCCCCAAGGAGGGAGTCCACAGAACAGCTTTGGTGGAAGTCAAGCTGTGCATCAGTTGAGCTGCAGGAGCACTCTGGAGACCCTGGCAGTGTTTGGTGGACTGGCAGGACTGGGTGCATTTGGGCAATTGGTCCGTGAGGGTAAGGGAAGTTCCTGAGCTCACAACAAATTGCACTGGATTTAAATAAAAAATGTAAGTGCAGTAGTGAATAATGGATACTGAAATACTCTTTAAAATTTTCCATTTCCCTAACAGGCTTTTTTCAAAATTATTGCAAGGAAGATTGTGAAGTAACTGAGATTTGCTACCCAGGTGAGTGTAACGGAGAAGTGAAGTGGCACAAGCCTCTTCCTGAACCCCTCCTGCTTGGCTGCCATCCCCAGCTCCTCCAGGTCAGTGCAGTGGCTGGTGACTCCAGGAGGAAGGGTGACTAAGAGGGTGACAAAAGTTAGTGGAGCCTGCCATGAAGCCCTGTCACAGGAGGTGTGACATTTATGGCAGTGTTGACATACTTGCTGTGAATTGCAGGAAGGGCACATGAGGTCCTATGGCCAAGATCCTTGGCTCTCTTGCTGAGGGCTGTCTGGAGTAGAAACCAGCTGCTGCTTGGTGAAAGCTTTTTATGAATCACTTTGAATTAATACTCATGAAGGTGGTGGGAGGGGGCAGTGTGAAGAGGGATCAGTGCTGACTGTGGCCAGAAGCAGTGCTGCTGGCAGGGCACGCTTCCCATGCTGGCACAGGCACAGCGGCAGCAGTGCTGTTCTGAGATCTGCAGCTGCCCATAAACTCCACATGCTGACAGTTTCCCCAGGCTCTGCTAGCACTGCCAACCAAACAGCCTCTGGAACGAGTCCAGAGGAGAGCCACTGAGTTGATCCCAGGGCTGGAACACCCCTCCTGTGAAGATAGGCAGAGAGACTTTGGTTGTTCAGCTTGGAGAAGGAAGGCTCCAGGGAAACGTTATAGCACCTTCTAGTATGTAAATGTGCAAGAGAGCTGAAGAGAGGTTTTTCACAAGTGCATAGGGTGATGGAGAATGCCTTTAAGCTAGCTGAAGGAGGTTTAGATTAGATTTAGGAAGAAATTCTTTACTGTAAAAAGTGGTGAGGCCTGAAACCGGCTGCCCAGAAAAGTTGTGCACTCCCCATCCTTGGAGGTGTTCCAAGACCAGGTTGGATGTGGCTTTGAGTGACCTGGTCTAGTGTAAGGTTTTCTTCCCATGGCAGGGGTGTTGGAACTAGATGAGCTTTAAGGTCCCTACCAACCAGAACTGTTCTATTATTCCAAGATTAACCAAATTTTCACAATCTACAGACTTTACTAGAGCTACATTTCATATACTTACCAACCACATCTACTGCAAAGATGGTAGACATGATTTGTTTATGATTTATTTAGAAAACATTTTATGTTACTAAACTAGTGTGCTTTGTTTGGGGAAATTTAGTGTTCTTCTAGTGTATAATAGATATTCTTCCTAGCATCCTAAGAGTAGTCATAATCATGTGGAGAAAAATTAAATCCCCTGTCCATAAATGAATTTCAAACTGATTATATCACAGAGAGAAAAGGATATTTTTTTTTTCATGGCTTTGGTGTGTTTTTAGTCTATGAGCTGTCACACTAGTAAGCAACCACCTCTTAGGAGCAGAAATGAAAGATTTCCTTTACAAGCCTGGATTCACTCACACCCATAGATCACAAAAGCTGCAGCAACTGCAGTTTCTCTCAGGTGCAGGAACCCACAGTTCCTTTCACATGCTCCTTGGTACCCCCTTTCCTTGGGGACAGGAAACCTAAGACCAGCCAGGAACTCTCTGCAAGTGTCAAAACCTGCAGCTCCAGAAATCCCTCTGGGCACTGTGGTCACTGCGCTCGCACCTGGGCACACGTGGGTGTCCGTCTGTTCCTTGCCAGCACACGTCAGTGTGAAAACTCGTGCTGCTCTGTGGCTGAAGGGACCCTGGGGACATCCACTTCTGCTTCCTATGGATGACCAGGCCATGCCTTTAGCTTAGAAATGTACCCTGGTAATATACACCTCTACCCAGGTGATGAGTAAGAAATGACCAAAGCTGCAACTACCCACAAGAACATTAAGCCTGTGACAATAAGACAATAAGGCAGTGTTCTAAAAAGAACAAGGCAGCATAATAAGGGATTTAAAGATACCTTTGTTTTAATGGAGTAAAATATAAAAATGTAGGCTGATCTTTCGTCGCTTCTACTGTTTTGCCTTACATTTTGCAATCCCATACACGAATAGCAGTAAATTTTTATTCTAACACCAATTTGCTCACAGATTTGTATTTCTGAGGGTAATACAGATAAGTCTTTTGTAGATTTGGTCTTAATTACAGGCAAAGACAAACTCATCTGCCAAAGCAGTATTCAGCCACGTGAGTTTTCCAGCAGCAGGATACACAGGTACTGCAAGGATTATCAGATGGCAAAGGTTCTCATTCAAGGTTGCCTTTAGAGTGATATTGTCTGTCTACTGGAAATGTTTTATTCCTGAAGACTTTGTCAGAGTGTTTCTGTAGGTATTATTTCTGCAACTGGGAATGGCATAAGAGAGGTTCTTACTTGGTTGCTGCTATAGAAAGTTGAGTTTAATTAAGCTGACTAGGACTCAGATATTGAATGAAGTTCTGAATTGAATAAAATAAAGTGACTTAACATCAGTGAATGTGAAGTTAATTTAAATTTACATTTATATGAATCAGAGGTCTAGGCAAAAATAAAAATTTTATGGTTATGAAGTTAAAAGTGGCAGCACTCCCTGTACAGTTTGGAAAGCTTTCCTGTAGTATAGCCAAAGGAATTTCTTTCCTTTGCACCCATGCTCAGGGTTAGGGTAGAAACTTCGATTTCAGACAAATTATTTCAGAAACCATGTGT
This sequence comes from Aegithalos caudatus, assembly GCA_013389925.1. Lineage (NCBI taxonomy): Eukaryota > Metazoa > Chordata > Aves > Passeriformes > Aegithalidae > Aegithalos > Aegithalos caudatus. The sequence continues at coordinate 260,936 of WEIU01020892.1, forward strand.
TTCATACACACAGTAATAAACATGAGAGGGATAGCAGAAGATTTCTGTCAGAGCAATTCCACCTGTGTTCTACCCCCTAAGGAATGACCCAAACAATGGACAGGTCCATGAATACAGCAAAAAGGTGTTGAAGAAATATGTTTTCATCCACATGCTCATGGAGTACATTACAACAGGGCCAATCTTACCAAGTTTCACAATGAATCGTAGGTGGGAACTGAAAAAAGCAAACTGTTGCCCAAACATCGTTACCGTAAGTGTAAAGGAAAAGAAACATTGTAGGTGGGGATCGTAGTTCTGAGCCATTCCTTTGGTGTCTTACATGTAACTGTCCCAAAAAAACCCCAATAGGACTTCACCGTCACAAATGTCCCGTTCTGCAGACAGCCTGCCTGCTCTTGCCTGCCTGGCCCCAACCCCTGAGCAGTTCTGACAACAAGAAAAAAGAAAAAAAAAAAAAATGCCATTTGACGTATTTCACATTTCCACTCCTGTTCGGTGATCTTTTTCCTTCTGTCTGCGGTTGTTTAACCTTGATCCAGTCATTCAGGTGAGAACAGAGAAAAGTGGAAACAAGGCTATGTATTTTTCCTCCCGTGTGTCGAGACACAGCACAGTCAGAGATGGACTCAATGGCTTTCAAGCTGAAGTCTTCTTTGAAAACAAAACAATATTTTGATTATGGCTCAGTGACATTTAATTTCTGCAGCCAGTAGTAATTATTTTACCATCTGGAATAGTGACTGTTGAATTTTCCCCTAGGGATGGCTGGACCACAGAGGAGATTGTGGGGAAGCACCATCCAGGTGCCAAGCTCCAGAATCCACAGTGCAGCCAAGGATCAATTCCACATTTTGCAAAATCATCCTTTGCCTGTGTGTGCTTAGACTTTGTTATTTGCAAGCTGTTCAGCTGCAACAAAAATTTCCATGGAGTAGGGAGCAGGGAATCATGTTTTGGGATAAAATCCAGGCTGCCGTTTCCAGCCTGTGAGCTGCCTACATTGCACTGGCAGCTACGAATTAGGTGACTCAGTCCTGTGTGGTCACAGTCAGTCAGAAAATAGCAATGTCTGTGGCATGAAGGGCACTGTGGCTGCTCCCAACCTATTGAGCAAATCAGTGTTTGCAACGACCACTGCACTCTTCCTTTCCCTGGTGCAACACCCAGAGCAGCCTAGCTGATTTTTCAGGAGCCAAGTATACCAGCGGTAGCAGGGCCATTGCTTTCAGAAGTGAGTCTTGGAAACAGCTGGTGAAAATTGCCTCCTCCCTTTAGACAGCTAAATAAAATGCCTGCCTTCAGAAACACATTCTGAAACCCCCAGACCTTATCATTAGTGACATATTGCTGAGATCTGTTATCTGTGTGCTTCCACAAGTGACCTAGAATAAGAAGAGAAGAATTCTTGTTTTTAGAAATGGAAGAATTTGCCCTTTAGGGCATCCTTCATGACACAGAAATAATCATGCTGTCTGATGGCCTTTGCTTTGACTATCATTGCATGGGATGTTCTTTGTAAGCAGTGTGGAATTACCCAGTAGCAATCAACGGGCAGAAGCAGCTGGAGATGATCCAGGATGGTTTTGCTGGCCTTGTTGCTTTCCCAGGGTGAGCAGGCTTGGGGCAGAAAATCCACCACAGTGCGAGTGAGCAGCAGGAAAGCAGAGCAGGGGGAATTCATGGCACACCACAGCAACTGTAGTGACTGCTGCATGCCACAGCCACACTGTGGATTGAGGTTGCCCTCGGATTTTTCACTGATTTCTTTTCAGTGTATCTGCAGCCAAAGAAATCAGATCTGGCATTCTTTTAGCTTCACTTTATAAGAGCCAAAGCAGACTTCCTGCTGTTGGCTGCAGCAGGGTGCAAAGGCTCGGGACAGGGTCTGTTTTTGATGTCAGGGAGTAGCACACAGGTCCTGGGTGCTAAGCACAGTAAGGGAACTTGTGAGGGCAGCTAAGGGCATCAGAGGAGTTTGGGCTATGTATTCCTACTGTTTCATGCTGCACAGGGTCTGGCTGCAGACTTATATCCGTTGGGAGTCAGGAGACATGAATATATCGTACCACAGTTGATTTTGTCGTTGTCATTTGTCATCATGAAGACAACAACCCAAAGACCCTAATTCTAGTTTATAGGAATAATTAAAGGCTGCCTGATCTCCACTAGGATTTCACTTCACGTTAGCTCCAGTTAAGAACACATGTTTTTTCAGAGGTAAGCTCTTGCCAGAAAGAGTAGTTTCCTTTAAATTATTGGATTTAGATGGACATTATAGGACTCAATACATATGCTGAAGTGTCGGTCTAAGTGGACTAAGGAAGGGGTCCTTAATATGGATTTCTAGGTACAACCTTGCAGTTTCTCAAACATCATCCTTTTCTGATTGAATAACGAAGGAGAAAATGGTTTCCTGAAAGGGATTTTGAGAGGCAGGCATCAGCAATGTCTAATACTTAATCTAGACAAAGTTAAATTAGGGGAGGAAAAAAAGACTTGCAGGAGACTATTAACAACTTTTTCTGTCAGAAATATGCAAAAAGAATTGCCATGCTAGGCAAAGTCTGTCTACACATCCTAGAAATTCAATATTTAGTAGAAATATTCACCACTGCAAGATCTCTCTCTTTCGGTAACCTCCACAAGAGAGAATAAAAATGGATATACTATATGGGCACTCATCAGTCTTAATCCAGAATACACCTGTCTGCACGTGGAGTTACTCAGAAAGATCTGCTCTTCAGCAGATTCAGATTCCACCCTTAGAAATGCAGAGCAGGAACATTCCCTTAGACGAGAGCTAAAGTCTCCCCAAAACCAAATACATTATTCCATAGTCTTACCTTTTTTGTGTGTGAATTCTCCTTCCAAATTACTGATCCATAAAATTGCCAATGCTAGTACTGACTTGTATGAGAACTGTGCAAGGAAAAAAAAAAAGAAAAAAAAGATGATTAAACAATTTGCCTCTGTCAATGGCTTTAAGACAAAAGCCTCTAACTGCAGTTCCACATTTCTTTGGTATAAGAAGAAACAGGTCTGCAAAGAGGCTTCTTAAAATAAAACAAAAGTCAGCCTTAACTGCTGGTTCTCCCTGTGTATTAAATACATCTGTTGGCTTGTGGGGGCTTCTCTTACTCAGAATTGAAGTGAGACTCACAGGAACATTTGTTTACTATGTATCTGATTAACCAGGTACAACCTTTACCACGGCAACTACATTAGACAGAAAAGAACAATGCATTAGGATAGTACTGGCATTTGCAACGTAGTTTTTAAGGTGTGTTCAAGATGAAAAACACAGAGAGATCATAAGCACATGTTACTGGGATGAAATTTCGCAGAACCAGAAGACACCCACTTTTTCAGGGCAAAGATTGCTAAAAGGCATGATATGACAGTGAAAAAGATTAGATATATAAAATAGAGAATATCAGTACAACAAGATATAAAGCAGAAATCTCCAGCTACAGGTCAGAGGCTTTGCTGCTTAGACTGTACTCGATTCCTTGGTTCAGATTTGGAATGTTGGACTTCAGAATTTCCCAAGTTAGCGTGAAATGGAAGATGTGCAGCTGAAGGTATCTATAATGTCAGAAGAATAGGTGTTCATAGTCAAAGACCCTGCTGAGAAAACCTGGCATCATCCTTAGGGAATATTTCTTCCTAAAATCCTTAAGCCTGTTTTGGAGTGATTTATTCAAAGCAAAAAATTAAAGGGATTTGCTTTTGGTGGCTAGAAGAGGTTTTTATGGGGTGTGGATTGCAGCCAGCACAAGTTGAGATGCAAGCACTTTGCAGATCACACTGGCCAAAGCTTTTATGTCAGACAGCAGAGTGATTATCACTACTGTTAGTCTTCACTTCCAATGTCTTTCCTATACTTTATGAATAAAATTGGGAAAGAACATAATACTGCCTAGCAGCTGTCTGAAAGTAAACATGTTTGTATTTGTAAGGAATGAGGGCATTTGGATGAGTACAGCACATAAAGGACCGTGGATTTTTTCACAAGACCTCATGCTGGATTTATCTGGTGTACAAAAAAATGCAAACAATGAGAAAGAGGAATAAACTGAGTGCTTTTTCTGTCAATAGAAAGAATCCAGTGGGACAATCTGCAAAGTTGTGCAATTAAAGGCTAATAATGAAACTCAGCAACAGGCTGAATGAAGGTTGAACAAGTGAATACAGCTGCTGCTCTTTAATTATGAGAGTTGGGCTTTGCAAGAGTACTGCCTTTCCCTAGCAATTTTCTGTGTCTCCAGAGACCTATGGACACTTTTTGAAGACAGGAGATGAATTAATCATGCCTCTCCTGGATTCACAGAGAGATTTGTTTGCGATTCCAGTTTTACTTCCAAAAGTAAAATGTTCTCTTACATAAAGCTTATGTCATTAAATCATGGCTTAATGACATCTAACGAAGTGGCAAGTACAATTTTCAAATACTGTGGTTTTTCGCTCTTGCTCTTTTCAAGGTCAGTTCCAAAATCTCAAAATTTCTCCCAGCTCTCCCTCATTTTCAGTTATATTGTTCAAATTTTGCCATTCCTGTCAGAACCTTCATTTTGGGGTCCTTTGAGCTGCCCAACGTAAAACTTGAGATGCTGTGCTGATATCAGAGTCCTCTTAGCTCTGTGCCCTCTGAAATGAGATTTGTTCTCTTTGAAGGTAAAAAAAACCTGTGTGCTCACAACTTCCATCCACTGCAAAACTTCCAAAACCTCCAGATACATCACCCAGCATTGCTATAGAAATGCGTCTGTAATGAAGCAGATTCTGCTGACATTGAAGTAGTTCTGTCTTTGGCTTTTCTTTCCAAGCTGTCTAACCTCATTCACAGCAGAGCCACAGGCAGAGGTGTGGTGTGTGCCTGCATAGTCTGCACTTAAGAACTTATTTTCTGCATTAGTCTCTCACTATTGACTTGTGTTTTCCTTCACCTGCCCATGCTCTTGTACCAGTGCAAATCTCAGTGTTGAGAGATAGGGTCTAAGAGGAGGTGCTTGGGACAGTTTCACAGGGTTTCTATGTACAAAAGCATTTCTGAACCATTTAAAATCCTTTGGTTAAAGTAGATCAGTATCTGCCAAAAATAAGCCCTGATGTGCATTTCCACAGCCACATGAAACAAGCAGCCACCTGCAACTGAGTTGTGCAAGTTGCATAGTACCAACAGGATCCTTGTTCTCATCTTTTGCATCCTCAGTTAAGGCATGGAAGTTGTATTTGATAGCAAGTGCTATGATGTGATGTAAAACAATCAAATCTTGTCTGGTTTGCTGAAGAAGAATTAATTATCTTTTGATCAATAAGAGAGACTGACTTAAATTAGAAAGGAAACAAAGAGCATTGATGGAAAATTACCACTGAAAACCACATTGTCCTGTGTGCCTGAAGACTTTACTGGGTATCCAGTGAGCTGCTGAGTTACTAACATCAGACTCTGGGTTGCTAAAGTCTCTGCACAGACTCTGGACCAAGGCTGTGTGCTGGTGCTTAAAAAGTCAAATGGAAAGCTTGACAACAGATAAATTTATCACACAAGTGTTCATTTTTGTGCTTAGTCTTTAACACTGCTGTTAAAGCCTGCTCCCTCCCTTTCCTTTAATAACTGAAGGCAAACTGTTTACTGCACATGGAAGAAGCTGTCAGCTTGTTATAAATTAATAAAGAAGGAAGGGTACTCATCATTGGAGGTGTTCAAGGGATGAGCTGAACTGTGCCATCCCTCTGCTTGCTGCCAGATCAAAACCCACTCCCTGAAGTTGTATGGCTGCTGTTAGTTTCAGAACAGCACCGTGTTTCCCTGGGCTCTGGATTGTGCATACCTGAATGAATCACAGCTCCCTGGGCACAGGTGGGCAGGGAATGTATTGGCAGTTACTTTTGAGAGTCCCTGCTGGAGGAGGTTATCTTTACACAAGGCAGGGATGAGGAAAGATGATACTCAGCTGGTTACAGCACATTGAATCTGCCAAAAATATCTCAAACAGCTGTTCCCATAGTCATGTACAACAAACAGCCATCTGTGATCACACTGTGTGACATGTCCTGTGTTTAAAGATGTTAATATTTTTGTGCCAGTCTGCCCATTTGGAGGGATTGGGATACAGAACTTGCGCTTTCACTCTAAGCCTTGGAGAACTTCCTCCATTGCTCTCTGGTGTGTGCCTCTTGTTTGTGTCTTGAAATGGTCCTCTACTGTGTTATTCTTCAGTAAAAGGTGAAAATGCATCCAAATCTCCTTTAGAATTCAGTTTTTAATCTTTAAAAAGGAAATCTGTAAAACTGGCAGTTATATTTGCTGTTAGGAGTTAGACTGAGAACAGAGCATCATCTTTGTTTAGGACAGTTCTGCATCAGGTGATGCTTAAATCTGGATGTGTGTACTCAGTAACGTGAAGATTTTATTCACAAGGTTAAACATTTCTCTTGTATCTCTGTTACAAGGATTCTCCTTGGCTTTCATGTAATCCTTGCCTGCTACTGCAAAACTAATTTTCCAAGCCTGCCTCTCTGCTTAAATTTCTGTGATGTCTCTCACTTGCTGTTCGTACATTCCCTTCCACCTCCCACTGATCTGGGATCCAAGGCTCTGCCACCCTCCTGTTACATATTTAAGAGTGCATATTTCTTGCTGTTTCCAAAGCATCCTAATTTCAGTCATCTTCAGACAACTTTTCTAAGAAATGATTATTGGAAAGATGTCAACATTCCCTGGATTTCTGGCCAATACTGTCTTTGGTGTTATCTGTCTTCTGCTGAGGCTGAAAGCTTTCTAGGGCATATGGGGCTGTTACAGTTCTGCCTGGATAGTCCCTAAAACAACTCATATGCAAATAAAAAAGAGTGGTAACTGCTAGGAACTCAGTGAGTGTTATCAAGTAACATCTACTGAAGTTGATGTAATGTTTTTAAAGAGATGGGGCCTTGAACAAGCCAGTCTCTCAATGGAAACTGCTGAAATAAGTGTGAAATTACTTCTTTTTGTCTAAGGCTTATGCCGCCTTTTGAACTGCGCAAGTTTCAGGATAGCAACAATGCCACAAATAATTACTGCTCTAGACTCCATTTTCCATTAAACACCTAGATTCAGTTTGAATCGGTGCTTCACTCTTAAAAACAAATCATTTTGTATCTTAAAAGGAATTAATCTGCCACCTTGACATTTGCAGGTTCTATTCAAAAACCACCCTAAACTTTTGAACTCCAGGACAGTGAGCCAGCAGCTCACATGTGATTTGTTGATGTAAAATCATTCTGGCTCCAACATGTAGAAGGAAATTCAGTCCAAGAATACAGCTGTAGATATTTAGAAATGTCCCAGATGGCCATGAGAGATCTGTAAACTGTCACTATAAAGTGGTTTGGGTGAAAAGGGAAATGCTGAAACCATTAAAGGGAGCACCTCTGGTGGAACCAGGCCTATGGTGGAGCCAACTTGTGACAACTCCTCAGAAGAAAATGTTGATCTTGAACACCAGTGTTAAAACATCTGAGTGGCGACCCAGTCATGGTAAAGGAACTGTGGGGCCTTGTTCCTCCCTTGTTGGCATAGATTAGAGAGTCTGCCCATCAGGCTGGGCCAAAAGCGCTTGGGTGTGGTAAATAGATGCATGCCTAGACAGAGCTAGCAAGGGCTGGTTTGTTTTTTCCTTGACACATAGCTATTTTCTCCTGTCTCTCCTTTCCTTTGTTTTGGTCAATATGGGCATGGAACAAATGTGACAGGGAATGGATGTGAGAGGAAGTTTCCTCTCTTTATTTTCTGTATGGTCTTGCTGCTTAACCTTCCGAGGAGAAGTTTCAGGTGGCTAAACAGAAGGCACAGGGACAGCAGCTTTGCTAAGGAGGCACAGGGAGGAAGATGAGAAGCCTCCAAGGAAGCATGGCACTGGTGAAGAAGGATTGTGTTAGGGTAGTGGGATTGGCTGGGGCGCTGATGCCAGTTCTGATCCAAGTGGCCTATAAGCCCTTGGAGACTTGGGAGGGTTTGTACTGCCCATGGCTGACTGAGGCTGTTTGATTGCTTTCCTAAGGTAACCTTTCCCAGTGCCAGCAGAGCTCTCTGGTTGCCACCTCAGCACAGAAGCACACATTTAGGGATGTCAGATCTCCTCTTGTCCCCTTTATAGGAGCAGCTTCTCAAAAGAGCTTTTGTCTGGAGCAGCTGCCCAGACAGCTGGGCAGACCCATGCCAGTCTGTTTCTGTGTTTCCTTTCCCAAGAGCAATACCCAATCCTAGGTTCGAGAGCCAGGCATTGGCTGCCTGACCCAGGATGCTTGCGGTCTTCTCAGAATAACACCACCCTCAACATGAGCTTGGCAAGTGCCACAGGCAACACAAATGGAAGGAACAAGATGGATCTGTGAGCAATGTCTTGGGTTCCTCTCCCAGCAGGATTCTTGCAGAGCCATCATCTGAAGCAGCATTGGCATTATTCAACCAGTACTGGAAAATTCAGAGTTTGAAGCTGCCTTGGCTGATTTCACTCAGCCCTGCAGTCATGGAATAAGGCTGGGACTGAGATGGGTGGGAGGTGAGAGCAGCACCTCTGGTGACCCTCACTGGAGCCACAAGGGCTGTGCTGGCCACAACAGGACGGCAAGACCGAGACTTCCCTACGTCCCTGTGCTTGAGGGCAAACAGTCTGGGCTGGGCTAGACCAGGAAAGGCAAGGTGTGACGTGCTCCTTGCCAAAAAGCAGGGAGACAGGATGAGGTGGGACAGCAGAGGCCGTTTGCTGGTGGCCCTGGCATGTCCCCATGCGGGGAAGTAGAGCTGGTCACACACCTTGCAGTATTGGCTTGGCAAAGCCGCGGGGCTGTGGGCAGGCGGTGCTGGCCGGGCTCCGCTCGCAGCTCCCCAGGATGCTGTCGGCAAGGTCCTGGCACGCTGGCCTTGAGCCCGCAGCCACCGCCCGCACCACAATCTCCCCTTTGTTCTTGGTGCCGACGCATCCAGAGGCTGTAGCTGCGTTTCCTACACCCACTGGGAGGATGTGGGATTTTCCTGGCTGTGAAATGAAGCAGGAAGAAGCTCTGCAGGCTGGCCCAGTGACTCAGCTGCCAGTGATGGGCAGGAGACATTTCAGATAGGCTCTGCCCTCTCCGTGTGTGCATCAGCCCAAGCCACGGTGCCCTTGCAAATCTTAATCCTTTTGTCTTCCACCCCACTGCTAATTTTGCCCCACAAGAGAAGAAATTGATCTTGCCAGCAGGAGATACCCCAGCTGGTTTGGAGAAACAAACAGATGATTTTTATTTTCAAAATATTTAATTCCTTTCATCATAGTAATTTCTGCAGAAACACAGTCAGAAGTTGCTGTGTAGGAGTATGGATTTCTGGTAACAAGGCCACCTACACAAATCCACCGCAGGAAATAGGAAGCCCATACCTAAAGACTCCATTGTCTAAGGCCCAGTTTTGCAGAAGTGCTAAAGCTCTGCTTAGTCCTGCTGCAAGCAATGGGAATAGATGATGCTGAGCCCTCGGCAGGAAGGGGTCAGGACTGTACCATCCTAGACCTTGGCTCTGAGTCACGGCATTGCAGGCGTTTGAGAGGCAGGAGAATTCTGAATCTCGGTGCAAAAATCCCCGTGCAATAAATAATATCCTGTTAATTCATCTATTGCATCTTGGGCTGATAGCAGGGAGAATAAAAGTACCTGTTTCTTCCCTTTCCACCTTCTAAAAGCTCTTTCATTTCCTTGAAAAACTCCTTTAATTGTGATGCATAAGCATTTTCAACTCACATTTTCTCTTGGATTTGTAATACTGCTATTTTTAATGCCCTTAGCAATAATAAAGTTGTTTTCTGCACAATGAGCCTAAACATTTAGCCCACCCAGACAGTGACCCAGTTTATCAGGATTCAGCAAAAATATTTATATATTTCACAGCACAAGCAGAAATAATATTCAAACCTCTCAGCCATTTTGATGAGTACTTTATTGGTTCCTAATGTTAAGGAGGAGGATGAAAAAGAGCCATGTAAAGGGATATGTTTACCAAACACTAGTCTCAACTACAGTAATTTTCTGCTTAGAGAAAATAATGGTAGTTTTAGCACCTGTTTTGCCTGATAACCTGCTTTAGATCTAACTAACATCAATAACTTCATCAATAATTTAGTTAAACCAAAAGGAAAAAAACAAACAAACCCTAAAAACTTTAAAAAAATTATGTCCTTTCCAAAAGGAGCTATTCTGCAGCAATTCTTCTTCAACCTCATGAGTGTATTAGGGACTGATTTAAAAAACACATTCAAAAGATTTGTGCTTCTGTGGATTTCATGGGCAATCATGTCCTAAGCTCACTAAGGAGGAAACATAGGGAACACAAACTACACTGAGATGAGCTTACACTGTTTTTAGAAGCTGCTTAAATGTTGCTTTTTTAAACTGAAATACCTTCTAGTGTTTCTAACTCAATCTACAATGTTTGTTGTCACTTTTCCCTTGATGTTTAGAGCATTCATAGTACTTCTCATTTGGATGTCTGAAAAAATTAGAAGAAAGTATGTATCTATTTTCTCTATATTGAGGTGGAGAAGGAACCATACTAGGAAGCAATTTTAAGACAACAGCATGGATGACTGAATTCTGTTGGTTTTGTTTCATTGCACTAAGCTATGTTTTTGGGTAGAGAGTGGTCCAAAATAACATTGGAAACGTGCTAGGTTAGCTGTTCCATTTGCTTCCAATGGAAAGCTGTTTTTTTATGGCTTTATTCAGTGTGGGGGGGTTCATTTCATAGTGAAACTTATGTCACTGCTAGAACCGGTTAGAAGTTTTCAGAGGAAATAAAGTGGCCTTGAGAGCAAGGGAATTTTACACCTTTGTAGCTCAGGCTTGACAGTTTTGCTTTGTTAATATTCTCTGTGTTGAATCTAATCAGACAAGGAAAAAAAAAAAAAAAAAAAAGCTTTGAGCAATTTCAAGTTTAGTAATTAGTGGCAGTCAGGACTGCCAAGAGTTCAAGATCTATAGGTTTAGGTCCCCATGAGGCCACTGAAGTTATGCCACATCCTTAAAGGTCTACACACTCACCTTGGGGACAAGAGTCTAATTCTTAAATCCTTGTTCTTGACTCGAAGCAAGGTCACAGTTCCAGCTTTACACATCCCAAGGGAGGGCCACAAGCATCCTGTAGCGAGCCTGGCTCTGTCTCTGCTGGAAGTGGTTCCATTTGATAGCAGTATTCCCAAAGGGAGAAAATAACTCTATAGAGTGGTCAGAGCATTCGCGGGGACTGTGTGAAAGGCGAGTGGAGTTCTGTGCTCTCAGTGCCTGCAATTATTGATAGAGTGGGAGTTTCAGAAAGTGTGGTTTGGGGGTTTAGCTTTGAACAACTGACTAATAATTACAGCATTTTGCACATGGGTTGTGAGAGAAGCCTTGCGTTCTTCCTTTCAGAGAAAATAATTCTGTGTCCAACCACGTATTTCAAGCCCAGTGTGGATGATGTTTGTGTACCTACTTTCCCTCCTCGCTGAAAGCAACAGCGGAGGCAAAGCAGCATCAAAGCCTCCCTCGCCTCACACGTCAGTAACTGGATGCCCTCTAGCGAGGCTGCCACACGCTCTCAGATCTGCCGGCCCTCATTGTACTGAGAGGTGTGACACAAACGAAGCTGGCTTTGCAGCGTTATCCCCTGAGGCTGCCTTTCCTCAAGTGGCCAAGACTCATCTCAGCCTCTAGACGGAGCAGTTTGCTGCCCTGTGCCCTGCTCGAAATCCACTTAAGCTATCCAGGGGCATTTAAAAGCAGCTGTAGTGTGGCAATATTTAATTCAATAAGGAGGTTTCCAAGGAATTAATATTTAACATTTCAAATGCTTGGTTGAATTCACCAGGCAGTTTGCAAGATGCGAGAGTTAATCTTCAAAAGTGTAAATGACCAATTAAAATATTTTAATATTAAATACCTCATCAGTTTATGGAACTATTTGGGCTCTGTTAGTAAGACTCCTGGCATGTGAATGTACACAAATGTTTCCTGTGTTGCTTTCCCCCATCCTCTTTTAAATGCCAAGATTAGGTGTACCTGAAAAGAAGCCTTTTTTCTTCTGCAATGTTAGAAGGTGATCCTGTGCTCATTGCTCTGAAAACGAACACCTAATGAGGTGAGAACACAGCACTCCTTGGCAGTTCCTTGGGGCTTTTTTCCCTAATGTCAGCTGAAGATTTGTCTTAGTGTGGGACTGCCACAATTGTGGGACTGTACTGTGGGCCTGAGAGATGATGCAGAACTTAGAAGCTGTGTGTGGGAGATTAAAATTGCCATGCAATTGTCATATTTTGGAATATAACTTGTAAGCAATTTTTTTTCTCTTGAAATATTTTGTATTTTATTAAAAACCTGGTACTTTTTAATTTCAAAAAATATCTCATTAGAAGACATTTACAATACTAAGCAGCCATTTATTGCCCTTACCAATGCTTTGGTATTTAGGTGTTTGCCAGACACAAACTGTAGTTCCACTTTGCTTTCTGTACAGTATCTGCCTAGAATGAACACTCAGAGTGAAAGCCAGGCTTTGCTGATGATGCAGAGGAAGGATCTCAGCTGGGTGCACACAATGAATGAACTGCAGCCACCTGAGGGGAAGCTGCAGATGCAGGTAAGGACCCACTCTCCACGTCAGCATAAGGAGAAGGCGGATGCAAAGGATGGGGTTCACAGCCAGCTGCTAGGCTAAAGAGGGGATGATTTCCCTCACTATCCTGCAAGATAAAGCACCACCAGACACTTGCCAACACTTGAAAGTTTTGTGCTCATTCAGACATTGCTTGACATTCCAGACTTCAGAGATCAATGGGCAAGCCAGAAATAACATTTCACCATTGTAGTACACTTGGTAGGGATGATTGTGTGGCTTTTTCCTACCTTTAGGGCAGGTAATGAGATTAGAACAGGAAAAGAGAAGTGACATGCATCATAGGTAAACCAGAGTCATCAATCTCTTCCTGTGGCAGCATAAAAAAAAAAGTACAGACACTTTAGTAGGCTCTGGGATTCCCCACAATCAACTAGAACTTCAGATTTCCCTTTCTGAATATATGTGGTTAGTACTAGAAACTTTTAATCAGCAGAGTGGAAGAGGAATTATGTGACAGACTACTGTAGTTAAGAATTCCTCTCTTAGAAAGAAGAGATAAATGAAAGTGAAAATGTGCTTGGTGAACCATTGAAGACTTTAAAATAATTAAGAAAAATAGAGAATAAGCACTAAAACTTCTTAACTTGCAAAACAGTTTTATTTCACACTTATACAAAGTTAAGACATTTTAAAACACGGTACTATAGATTACATCTACAGCCATCATGTTAACAGGGGACTTCAGGTCTCTGGAGCTTTACAGAATTTGAAAGTTTTGAAGCTGATTGTCTATAAAGGATAAGCCCTCCTGCAGAGCCACATCATCAGATAGCAGGCTGTGTGTCACTGCTCTATAACTCAGAAGAAAATGTGGCTCTCCAATAAGTCCTGGATTGACAGTAGATGCAAGAAATACAAAAGAAAATGAAGGTACTCCTAAGAAAGAAACCCAAAAACCTGTGATGTGCAAAATGGATTTGGACCGCATGGATCTAAATATATTCAGCGTTCCACAGATGTCCAAAGTGAGCTACTTTTTCAGTTCAGATGCAAATCCCCTCTGCAATGTAACTGTCAACAAGACAAATTTACTCTAGTGCACAATGGAACTGAACTTTTTAGGTACCTGAAATCCTGGAGTAACAGCAGGCCTGTAATGTCTGGGGAGTAAGAGCAATGGCACAAGGTGTTGCCTGGTTATAAACAATAAACTTTGGTCACCCAAGCAGGTTACATTCAAGTTTGATTCTGGTTTCAGGTGATCAGATAAACACAAGAACATCTATGGACGGCACACAGCTCCAAAGGAAGAACCAAATCTACATTTGCTTTCCATTAAATCCAAAACACAACTTGCCATAGGAAAACAGTGTTTCATACAGAAATACAGACAAATATGCAATTCATTTTAGAGTCTTTAATGGAAATAAACAGGAGACAAATACCAAAAGATAACCTAAAAAAATCTTCAAAGGAATAAAAAATACTGTGCTTGTCCCTTCAATCAGTAGCCTTAGGAAAGGCAAAGTAGCCTGTCCCAGCAGCAGTGGGAATCTTCACATCTCAAGTGAAGTATCTTTCAATTAAACAGTAAAACACAGTGGTTTCTATCCAAAATAGCAATCAGGGAAGTTGTTATGTTGGAGGGGAAGGGACCCTGCCTTGCAAGCTCAGTTCATCCTTCCTTTTGACTTCTGCAGTATTTCATTTTGGCAGTTTTGGGTACTGCAGCCCTCCTTCCCCAATTATCTTTGTTGAAAAAGAGAAATAAACCAAAAAAAATCTGACCTGTTTGTTCACACGGCAGAAAATATGCAGGAGGCACAAGCCCAGTTTTTAAGCCTTTTCCAGGTTATCTTTTGGACCAGCTGTATAGTAAGAACACAAATATTAGTATAAGCTGGTTTTCTTCATGATTCTCAAAAATTCTTGCTCACTTACTTCCCCATCTCCATCTCGATCAGCTTCATCAATCATTTCCTACAAAACACAGTGTACATTTCATCAGGCACTGGACTCTAAACACTAGATAGTCCACTCATTAAAACAATAAATCAGGGGCACTTCATGTGAAAACAACTATGTATTTGCCTGCTTTTCATATTTCTCATCTCTCAGCCCTTTTGGTATAGGACTAAATTCCCACCCAATACCTAGGAGCTACAGGAATGGTCTGGGCCTGTTAGAAAAGCTCTGGCAAATCAGAATTTACCTGAAGTTCTTCATCTGTTAAATTTTCTCCCAGCTCTTTGGCAACTCTTTTCAAGTTTTTGAATGAAATTTTTCCTGTGCCATCATCATCAAATAATCTGAAAGCCTTCAGGATTTCTTCTTTTGAATCCTTTTCGCTCTAAACAAAGAGTAAAGCATATGTTAATCAGAAAACCCCTGACACTGAGATGTTCCTTTTTCTCATCCTGCCACAAGAATTTCTGCTAAAAACTACTACCATTTTTTGTGTCATCATAGCCAAAAAGTCTTCAAAGTTGATGGTACCACTTCCTTCCTTGTCAATGTCTGCTATCATCTTCTTAATCTCTTCCTTCTTTGGCTCAAAGCCCAAGGCACGCATTGCAACCTGTGCCAAAACAGCAAAATCAATTCTGTTAGGTGGCTACCAGAATTTTGGTGTGAGAGCTGAGCTAAAGCCTGTTTCATCTCCTTGTCCAGAACTGCAGTCATAACTCACTGCCATGAAAACACCTTGGTGTCCTCTACCATCTTTGTTCATATGGCTGAACAATAATAGTGTAGGTCTGACACTCTTAAGATATTGTTTCTCCTATATGGTAGTGAATATCCACAGTTTATATCAGGCAGAGGTAACTCACGTTTCCAGGTTACAGATGCAGAAATTGAGCAGAGTGTATGTGAGAAATCAAGGTAAAGGAGATAATTAAATTTAAAGTGTTTATGCTCACAAAGAAACCCCACATAAAATCACAGGGAGACAACTGAGAGTCATCTTCCCCCTTGTATGTATGCAAGTGCAGACACACTGCCTGAATTGTTACTGAAATATAACTCAGATCTCTGTTTTTTCTTTTTTTTTTTTTTTTTAATTAAAAACCTGGTAAATCTGGATTACATATATGCAAATATGGTTGTAACTTTCCTGAATGCATGCAAAATCTGTGTTTAGTTCTCAGGTGAAGAAAATATTTGATATTCTGATACTCATACCAGAACAACAAAAGTCCACTTCCCAGGAACAAGCACCTTATTCATGAAACCTGAAACTGTTTAGTTTCTCTAATGCTCAGCTATTCAAAGCTGTCAGATTTAAATAGCCTGATAGTAGCAAAGCCTGTCTACTATGAAGCATGCAGAGTGCACCCCAAATTCAGTCATGACAGCAAGCCATTACTCTTCTTTGTACTCCAAAACTGTTTTAAAATAGAGTTGGCCAAACAGAAAAAGCAGCTACAATTTTGAGATCAAAGGTATTTTCATCTCAGAGGAAAAAGAAAAAAAAAGTTTGAAAACCTTAAGTTCTTTTATGTCGATGCTTCCAGATCCATCAGTGTCAAACAAATCAAAAGCTTCTCTGATCTCCTGCTTTTGCTCTTCTGTAAGTTCAGGTTTCAAGCCACTCTTCTTCCGCTGGGCTGTACCTAAGCCAGGTTTTCTATAGTTGGATGCCTTCAGGAAGTGAAGGGAGAGAACAGGTAAGAAACATTTTCCCTGCATTCCAGGGCAAATACACTAAATTATAAATGACAACATTAACACTGTAGCAGAGGTGAGAGACATTCCTTCCCGCAAGTGAGAGATGTTGAGTCTCCACATCGATTTCCTTAGGTTATTGCAGAAAGAAAATAAAAATATTTTGTTCCTGGGGAATGTGGATTTAGGCTTCCTGTTTTCAGCTGAAAGATTATCAGTGAAATGAATAATGCCAGAAAAACAGGTGGGCAGCCTGAAAATGAACATTCCACGAGGTGACCACGACTCTCTGCACCTCCTGTCAGCTGCCTTTCCCACAGGTTTACCTGAAAAATAGAAATACAACATCCTCACAGCTAAAGAGGGTGCTTGCTTAGGGTGTTGGCTGTAAATGAGACTCAAAATCAGCCACTCCTTTGGGAGAAAAGTTTAAAGGGAGCTGTGTGGCTCCTGGCTGTCTGTTCATCAAGTAGATGCAGAGCCAGGCAGCAACATCCTGTGGGAGCAGTGAGACCAACACACAATCTGTCCCCTAAGGAGAACTCATCTGCTTGTGCTGACCTGGTGCATCATTATCCAGGACATTGCCGAGACCTTTGCTGTCTCTGGTGTAAGCCAGTGCAGTATAGTGTTTTCCCCACCCCCCTACCTATGAAGCTGTAAAAACGCCTTCCTGAAGCATAATTTGTTTTTAAATCGGCAGCAGACAGATTTTTGTCCTGCAGTCTTGAATGCGCACAGAACCGTGGAAGAAAAGGCAATCCCTCCCACCCCCAGCTTCACCTGGGGGTTAGGCTTTATAAAAGTAAATAAAATAAGCACAAAGCAACGAATTTGTTACCTAGCTGCTGCTGACCAGTCTCTTGCCTCTGCTGAATTATTAGCGTTGTTAGTGATGGGATCTCTCTTTTAAATCAGAAATTCCATTTTCTTGTATTTGTTAATGAAATTTCGCTTTTCAACGTGATTTGTCCCTCCCAGGCTGGATGCAAAGCCATTTGTCTCGCTCATCCCTGACTTCCTTCTGCTATTAACACACGTATCAGACTTTTACTCTTTATATGCTGCTCTAGGAAGAAGGCACACGAGACCTTTTCCTGGCTACACAGATTTACTGTTCCATTTATTTCACATCCGAGCTGTGCAAATCCCTTTCAGGTTCCACCTCCGGGCCTGACCGCTGCCATTCCAACAACGCTGCGGGGGCCCGAATGATGCGGAGGTCTGTGAGGTGTGCCAGGAACCAGGCATGCTGAGAGCAGGTGACGTATTTTGCCAATCCCGGTGTTTTTCCGGGTGTTTTTCCCCGTGGAGTGAGGGGCCTCTCCGGGGAGCGCAGTGCGAGGTAATAGGGCAGCAGCGACGGCCTGGGCAGGGGCGGAACCTCAAGGGGGTTTGCATAAGCCACGGTGTCGGCGGGAAGGGGCGGAGGGGCTCGGGAGAGGCGGCGGTGGGAAGGGAGCCCGCGGCGGGGAGGGCGCGCTCACCATCCGGCCGGGAACGCCGCTCCGGGATGGGACCGGACGGGACGGGAGCTCCGCAC
>WEIU01020892.1:278837-305763 GCA_013389925.1 Aegithalos caudatus
ACCCGCACCGGCCCGCCGGGCACCCTGCAGGAAGCGGCCCGGCCGCCGCCAGTGCAGTTCCGGTGTGTCCGCTCCGGGCGGCTTTCCCCTGTGGCCGTGTGGGCAGGCGGGCCGGGGCGCGCTTCCTCTCCCTAGCAATACTACGACATTATATTCAAGTGGACTTTTGATGTGTGGGATGGGGAAAAGAAAAATATCTTTTTGGATTTGGACTAGCTACGCAAAGGGGCCTTTGGGACGCTGGAACAAATGATGTGAATAAATTCCAGTAGCTGAAGGGAACGTAGAGGAAAGATGGGGCAGGAGCATTTACAAGGGACGGGACAAAGTTCAAAATGACAGACAGTTGTTTTACATTGGATATTAGGAAAAAAGTCTGTATAGTGAGGGCAGTAATGGACTGGAACAGGTTGCCCAGAGAAGTTGTGGATGCCCCATCCCTGGAAGTGGCCAAGGCCAAGTTGGATGTGGCTCTGAGCAACCTGGTCTGGTGGAAGGTGTCCCTGCCCTTGGCAGAGGGATTGAAACTTCAAGGTCCCTCCCCACCCAGACCATTCTGTGATTTGAATCTGAGCATAAGAGGTACAGGCCTCAGGGTTCTCAATTCTTGGTGTGTATAGTTCGTTATTCAAAGAGGGAGCTTCATCTTAATCCATGGGATCATGTTGTGGAAGAGATTTTGAGGGAAAGGAGATTTCTTTTTGGTGTGTTAGGAATGAATAGTAAACTTTAAAGTCGTGGCAGTTTGTAAGTTATGACCAAGTGGCATTGCTTTTATTTCACTTAATGATGTATTCATGCATGCTAATTGGACTAAACAATTTGGAATAAAATATGTTTTCCAGACTTGAAGGTTAAAGTCAGTGGCATGACTGTTGTTGCCAAGAAGGATCTGCACAGAGCTCTTGAGTTTTGCGTGTAATTTCTCCATTCTGCTCTAATGAACATTTGCCCTAAGTAATGCAAATAACTGAAATTCCAGACATCAGGGCAGGAGGGAGGTGGTAGTTCCCCACAGCCTATACTGCTGGAAGTGTAAGAAACCATGGGAATTAACAGCTCTTTACTATCAGCCAGCCAGAAACAATTCCACGGTGTTTTACCATTTCAGCACCTCTGCCCATTGATTTCTCATAGTAAGTGCACAGGAAGAAGACCTGCTTCATGCAGAGGAAAGATGTGTTTGGGGCTAGACTGTTAAATTAATTTTTTGGTGGTTTGTGCTCTAGTGTGCTGTGAGGATGGGGCAGTAATTTGTGATCTGTTCACAGATGCTGCCCACTGCCCATGGCTTTCAGGGATGTGAATGCCAGGAGACACATTGGACTCCAGCAACTCTCATCCTTAGCATCCACTGGGAGAACATTCCTGGGGCCAATGAAATCACATAAATTCATTGTGGATGAAACTACCAACCAGAGCACATTGATTTGTTCTGCTGTTAGGCTGATTGAAAGTTTGGATTTGACAAGTGCTGTTGGACAGCTTCTTAATGAAACCATTCAGGCTCAGAACAAGGAGTTTAAGACTGGGATGAGTACCCTGTTGTTCCTGGTTGGAGCGTGGAGCAATGCTGTGGTGGAGTGCCTTCAGCAGAACATTCCTGTTCCAGCAATCGTGTCTGTGATGTCTCAGGGGTTGAACTCTTGCTGTGAGAGAGTCCAGTGTCTTCAAATACCAATACATGATGTAAAGAGAGAGCTGTGTTCTAGCAGAATTAGGCCAAAGGCTTTTGAAAGCAAAACTGGCCAAGTTGGATGTGATGGTCTTACAAATCCTTGGAATTTGCTGTGTTTTCAGAGGGAGATTTCTGCAACAGAAGAAGTAATTCAAATAAATTCTTGTTCCCATCAAGGAGATGATTGTAATTTTAACAAGTGCCTGATTTCACCCTCAGCTGGCTTTGGTTCAGTGGCTTCTGTTGTCAAAGCAGTGGGTGACAGAAATTCATCTGTGCTGTCTGGAAGTGGCGTTACTGCATCCAGCTGTATCACACGGAAATTAACCCACAGCAGGCACTTCAGCACTCCAGGGAAAAGCCACTTTTCAAGTCAGCAAGGTAATTTTCAGGGACACCCTTCAGGACCACCAGCAGATCTGTGTAGATGTTGTGTTTTAGGACACCTGGCAGTGGCTCTGAGCCATGGAAACCAGACCAGCCTGAAACTGCTACAAAGCATTGCTGCTTATCAGCAAGAGAGGGGAGAGTGCAGTGGCTCTTCCCAGATTAATGTCACAGAGATTGTGACGTGCTGTGTGCTGGGCCTGCCTGAGAGCTATTCCTGTGTCTCCCCAGGCTTTGTCACATTAGTGTCACCAGAGCAAGCCACAGTCATCAAACACCTTGCAGACAAACCCCTGCGGATCCTGCTGATGGATGGTGACCTCACGGAGCAGTATCGACACTTAGGTTTTAACAGACCACGTAATGTCAGGACCATATTGGAGCATCCCAATCCACAGGGAGGCAGGGCAGGAGACGTATGGCTGAGCAAAATGTCGGATATTCTGATGAGCTTCGAAGTAAACCTGGTTCTGGTCAAAGGCAACGTATGCAAAACCTTCACGGAAAGGTGCATCGCCAGCAGGATATTGGTAATCGGCTGCGTGGCTCGGGATGCGCTGCGTGCCTTTGGGGCGGCTACTGGTGCCCAGGCAGTGACGTACCTGAGCCAGCTGAACGCTTCCCGTATCGGGAATGGGGCCTGGGCGGAGCTGTGGAAGGCCAGCGATGGGTGCGCGGTGGATCTGGGTGAGCTGATCCCGGCGCGGATCAGCGCGGGAGGCATCCCCCTGCTCACAGCCGTGCTCACCACTGCCCTGCCTTCCAAGGCGCGGCTCCTCGAAGACCAGTTCTGGACTTTGCTGTATCGACTCCATCACGCTCTAAAGGACGGGAAGGTTTTCCCGGGGGGCGGTGCGGTGGAGCTCCTGTGCCTCAGTCACATCCAGGCCCTCGCAGAGCGGCCCGGGCAAGTGGGAAACGACAAAGCTGTGAGAGAGCTTCCCAGTCCCTGGCTGGCAGAGTATAAATCCAGCGTGCTCCAGGCACTGGCAAGTGGCTGGAAGCAGTACCTCTCCGTGGTCCTGTGTAACACTGCGAAGGCCAGCTCAGAGCTGGAAGCAGGCGCCTCAGTGGATCACCACCTCCAGAAAGCAGCGGCCTGTGGCTCTCCCTCAGCCTATATTTGGGAAGAGTTTAGGAGAGGTGGAGTGCTCAGGGGTGGCTCTGATCCCTTCCCTGACCAGGTCACAGATTTAAAGGTTTGTGATAACGTTGCGGCCAAGACGGAGGCGTGGAGGAGAGCTCTGGACCTGGTGCTGCTGGTACTGCAAACTGATGCTGAAATTATCACAGGCCCCAGAAGGAATCAGATCCTGAACTCGCCTGTGTCAAGAGAATTTATGTTTTTATAGGATTTTCAGGATTTTTAAGTCCATGAGTCAGTGAAAGAAGCCTGGGTGCAACCTTTACAAGTCTTTATAAAGCAAACAGTGGGAATGGACAGTTTAGAATGTAACAGCAGAAGTCAGAATGAGAGACAGTCACAAAGTAATTTCTTATTTCTAGAAAGAGGAACTAAATAACAAAAAGAAACCCCACTTGTGGGCTTATCTCTAACCCAGGCCATGCATTTCTAGCTAATGGTATTGCCTGTATGGATGTTTACTAATGTCTTCTGAAGAAAGGTAGAGATGTCTTACATAACATTGCTATACTTGTGTTAACTGAAAGAATATACTGTAATTATTTCTTAATACCTTGTTCTGAATTTTTGTACATTGCAACATGAGTCAAACTTGAAATAATATGAGTGTTACATTTTATACCGAGAGATTGTATGAATAGATTCTATTTTTGCATATTTATGTGCTCCATACATCTTCGATTTGCCAATATATACCCTCTGGAATTTCTTTGGATTTGACCAATTCAGGCTGGATCCTTCCTTTCGGTATTACAGACTGGATGCATCTCTACACAAAATTTTCTTTTACATTGCCAGCTGGATTTTTAGATCGTTTCCATAGGGTCTTTCAGCTATCCTTGCAGAGAGGAAAATGTTGCTGTAAGTTTTAGGTGTTGGCTAACAACTGGGAACAAATCTATCCTGGTGATTGAGGCACAACATTTTTGCTGTGTTACAGCACTGACAGTTTGAAAGCTGGGCACTGGAGAGCTGGCACTTCATTGCAAGAGAGAGGGGTGTAACTATGGAGATTATTTTTTTCTGAACTTGGCATTCTGAGTCACACTGAAAGTGAAATGTCTCACCAGTCTGGTGAAAATAGAATGGAAAACGAATGGAAATGGTGATGCTAAAGAGGATCCTTGCATTCAAGAACTTTCTCATTAAAATGCTCATGGCTGGCAGCACAGATAATGAAATTCATCCACAAATAAAATTTAGATATTTATTGGAGGTATCTGTGTATTAAGGTCATGTTACATCTCTGACATGAAACTAAATATTCTGATTTTCTGTCAGACCCCAGAATCTGGTGGATTTTGGCAACATACTGTAGGGGTTTATAATTTTAATTAAGAACAGTAGTTCCTAGCAGCATAAGGATCTCATTAGATTACAGTTTTGATCATCCTGCAATTATATTTTCATTATTAATCAGTTGGCAGATTGATGTGTAGCTGCTTGGCCACACTCTAGATGTACCAAGACATGAGAGAGAAAGAGTCTGGTAGATCAAAAGAGGCAAAAGGAGCTGAGGGCTGTTAAGCGAGGATTAAATGGAAACACAACAGATAAATAAATATAAACAGACTCTGCTGCTCTGCAAGTGTTTGCAGCTCATGTTTGGCTTTACACTGTTTTTCTGGAGCCTCCTGTGCTGAGCATTGCATAACCCCTGTTCCCAGGAAAAGATCCACTTGGACTTTATTTGAATAATAGAGTGAAGTGTGTTATGGAAAATGTGCGGACAGGAATTGTATTGAGGTGGTCCAACATCTATTTATGGGACTCTTAGACACTGGGAGCTGACGCACCAAATGTTGAGAAAGTCCAAAATGATGTAATTTTTCCAATCAAGCTTTTAAAAAGCACATAATGATATATTTAAATGTTGTGATGCTGAAACCAGGAGAAGAGGTTTTCAAAAAAGCTGAAAATTTTGATTAATTAACGCCTGTTTTTCTACAGGCGAACGAAATGGAACAATCTATAAACTAGGTAGGTCCTGTATCCTGGGTTACTTACAATTCTCTCATTGATACGCACAGATTACCGTGTAAGCTCTCCTCAAAGCATTGTCTCCTGCAATTTGGAATACAACAGACTGGTATGGCTCCCTCAGCCTCAGATCTCCTAATGTTCTCTGTACCATGGAATGGAGATCCTGTCCCTGTCTTCCGTGGTACTCGACACAGAAGTGATTTCAACATCTGCCATGGGCGATTTCATCTCCTGCCAGGCAGAGACTCCTCCTCTGGACACAAAGGCTGTTTGTGTAGAGCATGGTGTGATGGCAGAGCTGAGCTTTTACATGTGATGTGCTTGGGAAATTGGGAAATGGCTGAGATTTCAGGGAGGTGGCACATGTTGCTCCCTGCTGGAATCAAGGCCTAGTCAGGTGCCTTGTTTCTCCCTTGCATCCCAGTATCATCATTCCCGGTTCACTCCACCTTCTGTTCAGGGCTGATGGCATTGTATTTTATATTTCTCTTTACAAAACAAATTTTTAGGCCTCTGCTCCTTGAGGATTTCCTGGAACGTCGTAGAGGTCTTCTTAATCACAGCAATCAGACCCTTGTCCCTAGCTGGGCCAGCCTGGAGGGTGCAACCACCTGCAAATTCTGTCCCTGCAAGGGACATGGAGCAGTGATCAGTGGCTCTCAGGAAACTCCTGAAAGTTTGCCTGCTACCAGGTGTGCTGAAAATATGAGCTGGGAAATGTAGGAGACTCTGTGTGCCTAAAGCCGTGCCCAGGCAGGCAAAGGAGTGACTCTGGGAGGGTGAGGACAAAACTGTTAAGACTGTTTGTTGATTGCATTGAACTCCTTTAGATATCCCAGACCAGGGCTGATGGAGAGGGAAAACTTNGGAGAGAGTTGGAGAGGGCAATCAAATTTAGGAGAAAAGTTATGGAGTGACAAGAGATTTTCAGCTCTGCTCACAAGGATGAGGTGACTGGCAGTCCTGAGTCATCCCGTTGGTCACACTGCCAGCAAAAAATCATTCTGAAGAATGGGAAGAACTGACCTTCTTCCATGCAAGGTGGGTTGGCTTCCCATAACCAACTCAGGCAGGACATCTGAAGGAGCTGAACCAACATCACCAGGTATCAAGTGAATGAAATGTCTTGTAACTGGTTTATTTATTTATTTATTTATTTATTTTAATCTTTTTGTGTGCAAACTCTATAAAACTCCTGTGTAAAATTCCTGTTATATGAAAGTGCCAAATTCAAATGGGGCTGAGGCAGGACTTTCTGTTCTGGAACCAGCTGAGTTGCCAGGACTGCTGTGAACAAGCACTTCTGGGACTAACAGAGACCCATTACAAGCCTGATGATTTGTTTAACCCTGTTTTATCCCTCTCTCTCTGTAGATCAGGAATCCTTTTGAGATAATTCCACACCAGCATAGTCAGAGCATAGTTTGTATGACATAACTTGGAAAAATCTAAACATTACAAACCTAATTCTGCCACTTGCCACCAGCATCATGGCATTAACTAACCATTTATTGCAAAGCTACAGGACCAAGACCTTTCTTTTCTAACCAAGCATGAGTGGATCTGCAGTCTTTTCTTCTTTACAGTTTTTTCTTTACAGATAATGTTGCTCCAAGAACTAATGTCCACAGGGATGAATCAAGCCCAGGTGACACAAGAGGGAGAACAGCTCAGGTGCATGCACAAACCAGAGACTGGGTTTGATTCTGAATAGTGGGAAGAAGAAAAGAGCACACCCCTCTGTCTGTTTTGGCTTCCTACCTGTTTATTCTGCTCATAACACCCACTTCTGTAGATTTTTGAGAAGCATCCACAGTGGTGCTTCTGATTTAAATGCTGGTTTGCTGTGAGTACTGGGATTCAGCTTGTTGCATTGTGTCCCCAAAAACTCAGTAGGGACAAGGGTGGTTTGGGGCAGAGATGCAGAATGGAAGGACAGAGTAGTTGCCCAATTTCTCCTTCCACATCAGGCCCTGGATAACCCCTGGGGAGTGGCTTCTTGTCACATTTAATCCAACCCCGAGTTCCCCAGCACAGTCCCCAGCAGCCATGTGTTCCCATGGTGAGATGTGTTTGGGAGGAGCCTTTCTCAGAGGGTGGAAGGAAAGCCTGGGCCATGATCATGCACAGATGGTGAAAGAGCTCAAGAGAATGGCTGTATTTGGTTTCCCTGCCTAGCAGAGATTCAAAACAAGTAACTGTTTAGTTCAAAAGGAATTCTTTCCTTGGAGACCAAGTGCTACTCCAAACAATAAGATTCTTTTTTCATTATTGCAGGAGTAGTAAAGATGTATGTAGTTTTTATTTAGAAGTAATGGGAAGATTTGCCCCAACTGTTTCATCCCAGCTGAAATCAGTACACTGGGGTTTAGTGCTGTTCACAACTTCTGTCCACTGTGTTGTGAGACCAAATATTTAACCAGCATTGCAGATTTGGAGAGATGACTAAAAAAACCCACAGTTGGTGAACTTACTTATTTCCAAGGTGTAATTTGGATCACTGCTTTCACTGGCTACACTTAAAAACAAAACCAAACCAAACAACAGAAGCTTCCTATTTGTTAGGACTGGAGAGCCAGAATAACCCCAGAGGAGTTGTATAAAATAAATTTCATTTATGTATGTACATATATTCACACATTCTGGAGCAGTACAGTTTCTCAATCAGCAACATTAATCTACAGAGTAGTCATACAACTCTGAACTGATTAACTTTCTGTTAATGTCAAAGAAAACCATCAAAATACCTCCTTTTCTAGAATAGCTATCATCAGTAATTTTTTTTTTCAAAAGAGCCTCGTAGAAAAAGGATCCCTCCAGTAAACTGAAAGGAATTCTGTCTTGTTTGAGGTATTAATTCCTATATTCCATTTGCTACTCCCTGCATTTGCAGTTCTGCCTGTGAGTCATAGCTCCAGGATAAGCCTGTACCAGCTTTAGGGGAAGTGAGCACAATTCCACATGTGTAATTCCATATCAGTATAATGTCTTTGATTCCCTACAGTGATGAAAATTAACTGATACACCTGCAGCAGTGTAGATATGTTGATTAGATCAGGTTAATTAACTTGCAAAGCCCTGCTAATATAACATTATTCCAGCTCCCTGAGTATTCCTTGCTCAAGGTAAGAGGAAGTCATTGCTCAGTACCTCTCACTGCCCTTCATCTCTTGGTTTATGGGAGCACTATTTAAATAACCACCCCAACCATCCCACCCAAATTCGGGTGCAAGGGAGCTTGCTTTCTGGAGCTGTTCAGCTGGGACAGTGTCGCTGATGGCTGCCAGAATCTCGGATGTCATTGGCACTAAGAGCTTTACTGGAACTGAAGCCCCAATCTCTCTTTGTTTATCTGAAGTACCAGGCAGTTAACTTGAAAAATGGTCATTTGTTGTGACCCTGGCTGTGCAATTATTTAGGCTTTAATTGACATCTCAAACACAACAGCAGTGCTGTAAAAAAGCACTGAGAATTGCCAAATATCAGAGCAGTAATTGCTATACACAGAGTTCCTTTGGCTAATTTGAGAACTGCTCTCACATCTCAGCTCCAGTGCTGGATGCTCGGGACTGTTTCCCAGCAGAGCTTGAGGAAGACCTCCAGCCTCCCAGATTCCTCTCACAGCCATTCATAAGGCCAGCGAAACTGTGGAAGAAGAGAGAAGTTTCAAGGCCAGGAGAAGCTGGAGAAAATCCAGTGTCTCTTATTTGTTCACATCTCATTATCAAATGTGCTGAAGGAAGGCCTTCCAAAATTACAGGAGCTAATTTAAAAGACTTTTTTCTGTATCAAGAGTCCTGCTTGAATTAACCATGTTTGAATTAACTGTGTGTGCTCACCTTGAATGGGAATTTGCAGATGTTTTTGCTGATTTGTGTGTGTGTGACAAGATGTAATTTCCCTGATACGTTATTCTCAGGAGACTGGAGGTGGAAGGGGAAAGCACACTTTGGTCCTGAATTAATACAGGGACCAATCTCTTTCTCATTAGAAACATCAGTGAAGTTTCCATGGCTTTGGGGAGTTGGTCCCTGAGAAACTGAATTTTGCAAAACCATGATTGTCCTTCTTCCCTCTTCTAAATACTGGCAAAGGATGGCTTTTGGATATATTTTAGTGACAAGAAATGTAAAATTGAAGACTGCAAATGATGAGGAGTGCACCCTTTATTAAAAGCCTCTCTCTCTCTCAGATGAACCTCTAATAAGCTCTGGCAGCAATAACCATTGGTTAAGGATGACATGGAAAACATTTCCTTCAGACATGCAATAGGCTGAGCCATGCTATCCACAAGAGAATTGGATGAGGTTTAGCAGCCCAGCATCCCTAGGTTAAGGGATGCCTCCTGCAAGGAATGTAACAAAACAAGGCCTTGGATAATCATCAGGAGTAAGAATTGTTGTAGGAATGAATGAATGTTTGATGTCATCAAAGATATGGCTTCTTCACCTTAAAAGAAATGTTCTTGATCTGCAAAGCAGATGAAGCTGATGGAATTTCTCTAAAAGCCTTTTCACTTGGCCATACACAATTCCCAAAGTCTGAACTCCCTAAGGATAATATCAGAGTAGCTCTTGGAGAGTAATAGTAAAATTTGACAATGAACACAGTAGCTCTTCTTGCAATTAGGATGAAGATTAAACCACAGCAGTTAAAATGTGCCAGGCAGAGCTCTGAGTGGTCCTACAACACAGTACAAAAGCAGTGGAGCAGAATCATTCCTCTACATCCCAGCTGGCATGCTGGCAGGATGGAAGGAATGTTGTCTTTTCAAATGCCTGGGAAATGAAGTGAGACCACAGTATATGTGTGAGGGGTTGGAGTTTCTCTAATTTTTTTAACATCTCATTGAAAGAATTCCCCATAAGCTATGTTTTTAATATTAATCTCCAGTCTGACAAAAGTGTTGGAATTTGCCCCCTGTCTCATTTCCTGTATTGCTGATGCAGTGCTGGGTCAGGCAGATTTGTAGCAATGGTTTTAATATTGCAAGCAAAAAATGAACAGACTTTATTGCTGCAGGTTTGAGGAAAATCCTTCCTTCTCCTCTTTGGTTTAGTTGGGGTTGTTTTGGTTGTGGTTTATTTTTTTAAGTGGAAACTTAAAATGCTTTTTTAGAATTGTACTTTCATCTGACTGCCTCTTCCCCTGCTCTGTTTGCTCTTGAGTCCCCAAAATTAGCAAGAGTAATGTTCTAGTTTGCAGTGAAGTAGGAAAGAATAACTTGACTTTCTAAAATGTAATAAACAGTGCAAGACCTGGAACAAGTACAAAACTTTCAGACAAGGTGAAAGCCCCCAGAAGAATACCTCTATTCAAAATGTCTGGGGATGTCTGCAAATACTGCCAGCAGCTTAAGTCTTGTCCTTTTCCTTTCCAAACATGTGTATTAGGTTTTCCTTTAAAAATACATACTGTATTCCTGAACTCTTCCATGCTCCCAGTCAAAGAAGGTAGTATTTCCTTTAGACCAGTTGATTCATACATAAAATAAAAGCTACAAGACATTATTTTGGTCCTGGTTGTTTCCCTCTTGTGGTACTGATGGAAAACAGTCTCTTTGAAATACTCAAGCTTTAAAACCAGCAATCATCTCTAGCTACTGGGGGTTACATGGCTTGACATCTCAGGAATTCCACAGGGTTTAAATCCAGTTCTACCTGACCTGATCCAGCTCTGTTTAAAATGTCCCTTATCTTCTGGGGCCTGTCTGTGCTATACAGAAAATCTACAAATCTGTACACTGCACTTTATTTCTGCATTGTGTTTTTGGTTTTGAATGGAACTAACTATGATCTTCCCTTCTCTTGTTTTTTTTACAACAAAATTCCTGCTTTGCAGACAGGGCAAAAAGGTGGGTTTTTTTTTGTGTAGGAAGCTCAGCTACAGACTTACCTTTCCATAATGCCTGTAGGTTAAATCAGTGACAATAAAGCCCTTACATCACACAATCTGTTCTGTATCTGTGTCTAAATGCACATGGGATGACTTAGAATAATATGCCTAGCAGATCAGGGTAATTTGTTCCTTAAATATGAGCTTTGTCATTATTTTGGGGTCAAATATGATGGAGTGAGAGACTGTCTGTTGTTTAATGTGTCATCTGTTCCACCTGGGTGACACCCATCTGTTTGAGAGCCCCAAGCAGAGGCTAATTTTGTAGCTGTGCTGTTGCCAGCAGCCTGAGAAGGATTCTTTGTGGCATTTATTTACTTCTTTTTATTTGCCTTAAAATCACTGCTGATTACGGCCTGAGTTTCTCTTAGTGGTAAGATGAGAACAACAGTGAAAATTCCACTGAAATTTAACTCACTGGGAAGGAGCCATAAGTGGTCTAGGATTTATTCTTGGATTGTTTTGCTGTGTCACCATCTTTCATTAGCTGGTAATTTCCTGTTCATCAATGACAAAGCAGTCAAGCACCCTATCCTCTGCAGTGGAGGTTGTCCCTACATGAGTAGCTTTTTGTATTTAAAGTTTAGGCAAGAGAGAATTCTCCTTAGGCGTAAAAAATGTGCGTGGAAGGAAGGGATTAATATTAAGATGATGGCCTCATCATCTGATTTGGCCCCTCTTAAATCCTTCTGGGAAGTGCCAAGTCCAGAAATTCCCCCAATTAATTTTCTTACAATCCCCTTTGTATTCTGCTTCTGACAAAGTCCTGCGAGAATGACTGCAACAGATGAGAAAATTAACTGAGATTTGAATCACATTTGGAATTGGCAGGAAAGTGAGGGGCTTAAGGCCAAGCTCCACAACATTTCAAATACTGAATATTTGGGATCAAGAGCCCAGTGTTTGCTTCTGAGGAGAACTAGGGCTGCTTGTGATTTGCTGCAATCAATCAGGACTTTGCAGTCCCATCAAAGAAATGTCAATGGGAATGAAGTGCATGGAAGGGAGAGTCACCCTGGAGGTTTGCCTGGGGGACAGCAGCAACTGTGGCTGGGACCCCCTTCCTGCTGTTATCTGAGTTACCTGGAAAAGCCAGGCTGGAGAATATAATGAATCCATTTTTTGGTGCTGTTGTTTTGTTTGGGTTTTTTAGTGAGTTGATTAGCAGAGGTTGGCTATAGTTAATAGTAGGGATACTGTGTGACCTGCTCAGTCGTAATTCTGAGGGCATTAATTACATATTGCTGAAATTTCAAACCATAATTGGAGATCAGTGTTATGTTGCAGCCTTTGCAGTAATCTGAAGCAGCTCAGTTCCACAAGAAATTTTGGAGACAAGTAACCACTTGAAGCCTAAAACTGTTCTATTGTCATTATTGCTCTGTTTTAATTTTTTAATCTTGCAATTAGTGTTCTTAAAAAAAGAGTAAATAAAGCAAAAGGCAAATACAGACCATCTGTGAAACAGAAAGAAATTGTTAAAAGCTGCATCCACGAGGATCTCTGGGAAGAGTGCCACAACACAACTAAGCATTCAACAGAATGATATAATTACAAATTAAACATCACTAAAACAAATTCCAAATTGAAAATAAAAACCCATTCTGCTTCTTTCTTTGTGGTAGAGGATCATGTTAATCTCAGTTCTAGAAATTGCCACCTATTCTCCAAACTGCAAGGCCTGTGGGGTCTGCATGCCCTCACAGGTGGGGTTTTTTGCAGGGGGCACCTCATGGGGCATTGCTCAAATCCTTGTTTCAGTCAAGAGACTGAGTTCAGAAGGATTTAGAGCAGGTGTGGAGCTTGCTGTGTTTTCTGGAGCTCTGACATAAAGGCAGGTAATGACATTCTGTATTCATGGCATACAGAAACGTGCCTCTTGTCCCAGGAGATGGCTTATTCAGCTCATATCAGCTGCATTCCCTTAAGTAAAGGGCCACTGAAAATTATATGTTGAGACATAATCATTTCACACTTAATTAGAACACAGTCTCCAATATGTTCTCATTTCTTGCTTTTATCTAAAGGAACATTTTGCTGGCCTAAGCCAGACTGGCTCTTGGGACATGCTTGAGGTAAAACTGCTTTCAGAAAAGTCATCTAAGTATTTGTTATGACAACTTATGTTATCATTTACTGCTGTTTTTGCAAGAGGAACAAAAGGAAACTTTAATCTTTGAAAAAGAAAAGCCAGTAGAAGAATTCTGTAAATAAATGAAATGGATGATGACACAATATTTAAAATTATTGCTGAACAATTGTGTCATTTAAACCAGACAGTTTTTTTCTAGGCATGCCCTGCCTTTCACAAGAAAGTGTTACCCTTAGGTCTAGAAATTAGATCTATATGTTAAATAGATCTGTCCTCTCCATTAAAACCATAAGTATTCCTAAGAACTGAAGATGACTGTAATGGAACAAAAATCTCTAGAATCAAATTTCTCCATGAAGATCAGATTAATCCTGGGATTGAATAAACAGATTAGTTTCTCAGAGAAGTTCAAAGTAGCTGCAAGTAAACGGTTTGACCTGTCAGGCACAAAATAGTACAGTACAGTATATTGTTGTAATTAGTACAACAATAGTACAAACACAACACAGTTTTTGGAACCTTCCTAATATACACCAAAAGAAAAATCCCCTACCTCATATATATAATTCTAAAGAAATAATCAGTTATTAAAATGCTTAGAATGGGAAAAACCGAATTTTCTGCGTTGAAGAAGAGCATAAACCAATGGCTCTTAAGGGAAGGCTCATCAGAGTTTCCCTTGGACATTTGAAACCAATGAGGATGTCCTTGGTAAAAACAAGTACTGCAATAAATGTAAAAATTCAAGGTTTTTTGCTTGCTGATCCAATGTTTTGTTTTTCACTTATGACACTGTTGTGGAAATAGAAACAATGTATTTCATTGTGAATTCCTTTCCTTGGTTTTAGAACTTCAGCCTTGAACTTTTCTTAGATTTTTCAGTACCTCTGAAGGGAGATGATTTAATTTCACAATTCTGTTTGATGTGCATTGTGAGCTTTAGTCTGGTCACAAAAGCTCCTGTTCCTGATTGCTGCTACCACCAGTGTATTTCTTTAACAGAGAGCTTGTCTGGGGAAATAATTGCCATTATTTATATCCAATCTGTTCATCTCCATACTTCACTTCTCAGCTCGTTCCATGTCCCAGGTATGTTAAATCAGGAAGTCTCAGTACTGGTGTTATCTGATCTGTGCTTTCTGGCTTCCCACCATCTGAGAAACCATTCCCTGGACAAAGTGCTTTCTGGAATAAGCCTTCTGTGCCTCATGGGATAAGATGAGCAGAAGCAGCCCAGAGCTGTTGTGCTTAGTCAACTTAAAATGACAGATGCTGTTAATAACAATTAGAACTCATTAAAACCAAGTCCATTGGTGGTTATGAAGTGAATACCTGCTTGCTCACTGCTTATTTAATTGATGTACAGACTGTCAAGCAGACAACAACAGCACTGACTGGAGAGACACTATAAATCCAACTGACTTCCCTCATTCTCAGTCCTCCAGAGGCTGCTGACAGAATTATTGAGATTCTTCCCCCTCCGGTGAATAAGAATTGCTGAGTAAAAGGATATTACATAAATTGGCTGACATTTGGAGTGGACTAGCTAGTTCTCATTGCCTCGTGTGTGGTGGCTGTGTGTGTATGTGCACATGTGCCTGGTATTGTCAGTGAGCTCCCTGCCCACTCCCCTCTGCTCCCAACAGGCTGCTGGGAGGCTGAATTTTGGGGGTTACGTAAGAGACAGTCTAGGAAAACATCCCAACCATTTGGAATTTACCCTCAGCACTAACCTCTTTCCTCCATTGTGTCATGCAGTTAAAAAAATATTTTTTGTTTAGTGGCATGACGGGGATGTGTCTCATCTGAAAAAATGAGGTCTGTCTGTCATGGGGAGGGAGTTGGGTGTACCAAAATTGACTTTTGCTTGCTTCTGCTTTCCATGGGCTGTGGCTACAGTCCCTGGAGTCAAAAATCTCTCCTTTCTCTAACAGCTGGGAGTTGAAGATCAACAGGGAATATTGTGCAGCAAAGGAAGATAAAAATGAGCTGTTAGGGCTGTATCTTCACCCTATTGGCAGCTGCTTCCTGGGGAAGGGCTAGCAGCAGGTGCTGTGTCTGCAAACATTTCTGACAAATTATTTCCCTTGAAAAGTAACAAAAAGTAATGTTGTGATATTATGGCCACTGAAGATGGGGTCATTCCTAGTTTGAATACATTGATGTGAAAATCATAAAACACATTCCAGGGAAAGTGCATTTCATCAGGAATATCACTTGTTTGTTATGTGTAACCCTCCTCTGAGGTGTGCTCATTCTGAATGCAGCTTCACATTCCTGCAAATTTGTAAGGCGTTTTACCCAACAAGTTTTACTTGGCCTGTCTTATAATACCAGAAGCACACACCAGTAAATTTTTCTTATCCTACATTGGAACAGTGCAGTGTTACTTTATTACATGTGATTTTTCTCTTGTGGTTTAGAACCTTGATCCTGATTCCACTCAAGTTTCATAGCAAAGATCTTAGTAATATTTGTGTTTTCTTTCAAGAGTGGTTGGGGTCAGACTTCTAGGCCCTGCCTCTGATTTGTAGTGTTCTGCCTTGAATTTCTTAAACATTCTGCTCTCGATCTTTTGCATGTTGAAATGAATGAGAGTTCAGCTCCATACAACAGAGCAGGAATTACAGCTAAATCCCTCCCAGTACCACTGCTTTTCATATGCTAAAATCAATAGATCGGATTCAGACAGGAGGTAAGCAAATGCAACGTCTTTCTTTACACTCATTTGTACCACATCTGGATTCTGGCCAGTTTCATCCAGTCTCCTATGATAATTGCGTACAGTTTGTTCCAGTCTTTTCATCCCATTGCTCACAAAGCTTATGATTTGCCTGTCTTGCATGCAACCATCCTGGAAAAAAGACTGGCATCTGAGGGGTAATATAATTGTGTTTTCAGTTATCCCCTGTGGGAGTAATCCAAACATCATAATATAAACTAAGCTCTTTATTGAAGATGGCACACAAAGCTCATGTAATGAAACTGAAACAAGAATAAAGACTATTCAGTGCTGATGTATTTTGTGTGTAAGTGGAAGAACAAAGGTACCCTGCTTCACTCCTCCTAACAACCAAACCTATTCACCTCTGTTGTCTCCTAACACAGGATATAGCAACACACAAGCTGCAGCTTTTTTCTTAGGCCACTAGGAATTTGGTGTTGAGTCTTGGGCATGTGGAAGCCAAAAAGCATTTGTTTACCCCTTCATAATTTTCAAGGGCCTCTTTTCCTTCCTCGTTTCAGAAAAAAATTACTTCCATCTGCTAAGCACAGTTGCGTTAAAAAAAAAAAAAAAAAGTTGGATAAAGTTACAAATTATGCTTTTTACTTTTTTTTACACAAATCACTTCATCATTATTTCTGTCACATTTTCACTCCGTTGTCCTTACTGCATGTCCTAGACCCAGGCAGTTTCACACGTGTGATGCATGGAGCCAGGACTTCTAGTGAGAGCTGGCTGGGAACTCAAATGTCTTAAAAACAATGGCTGCCATCATCACTTCAAAGAGTCCAATAGATTTTTAAGGGATTTGGATCGAGGCCTGAACTGACTCCAGAGTGCTGAGATGCTTTATTGGTGCTTAATTTGGAGAGCATCGGAGATGTCCGGGAATGTGCTGTTGAAAATGGCAGGCAACATAGGGATACCCTAAAACATTAATTTCTCCAGAAGCTTATGATCAAGGTATTGAAGGTGAGAGTGTCATGAAGAATAACAGGAAAGTACTGTCATCAAGCTAACAACTCCAGTGACAGGAATTTAATTGTAGTTATCCCCTAAGCTTGAAAAGAGTTTGAAACAGTGCTCCCAATAGGTCCAGTTGGCTCCTGAAACACTGTGTGTGTCTGGCAGGCAAGTGGCACTGGCCAGGCTGCACTAAATGAGGAATCAGGTCCAGAATAATAGCTGAACTAATTGTTTAATAAAATCACAGCTTTATTAGATGATTAACCTAACTTTTTATTTGTTATAGGCTCTGGAGAAAACATGCATTGGCAGTAACTCGTTCCTTATATTGCACTTGCCACTTCTTCCTTCTCTCCTGCCCTGAACTCTTGAGTTTTGCTATGGTATTTATATATTTATATATANAATTGTCTAGAAGCCAGAGAAGAACACACAATATAGATGGAGAAAAGCAGGAAAGGGATTGGGTCTAGTGCTTACAGAAAAACAAACAAACAAATGCATAAGGAAAGGCTTTTTTTTTTTTTACTTCCCTAAGTAAATTTTTTGGGCTGTACTAAGGTTGTACTCAGGTTCTTCCCCTTCAGAATTTCTGAAACGTTGGTTTGCTAAACTTCACAGTTCTCTGCTGCTCCATTCTGTTCTCCATTCCTCAGCCAGAGCTGGGAAAGGTATTTATTCTCATCCATGTCTCTGTGGTGAAACTGGCCACTAGGAAAAACCCCAGTGTTCCATAAAAATAACTGCTCAATAATAAATTTGTGCATGAGGTCATATTCTTAACCTGAAAATACATAGCTAAGTAGTTTAAAAAAGGTCAAGAAAAGCAGCAAGCAGTTTATAAGGAAGAAAGGAGAACAATATTCCAGCAACTAATGAACTAATGATGCCTTATAGGCTACTTGCTACCACTGTAGAAAGAAAGTTGGAACAAATATTTGTCCTTGAAAGTCACCTCTACAAATATCCTTAATAAAAATGAAGTAGGTGGCATGGCACTGGTGTCACCATAGAGTGTCTGGTGGTGGAGTTTGTGACAAGAAACCTGTTCGTGAAAATTACAGGAATTGTTCAGCACGACGTGAAGTCATTTGATGCAGGGTCATAATGGCTCTTGTACACTTTTCTTGGGATTGCACAAGTGCTGTAGGTAAAAGTATTTCAATACCTTCATCTGTGTGCACTAAAAATACAGTCTGGAGATGGCTGACAAAGAAGTCAGTGAGAGGTGCTATTTGGAGCATGTGAGTAAAGAGTAATGCTACCATAAATTCTGATCCAGTAGGTGAGGTAGCCAGGGGATATATCCTGTGCACATCCTCTTCTTCCTTCCATACTCTGTATGGGGATTGATATCCCTGCTAAGTGTGTGTCCAGCCTTTCCCTTGCATGGTGTCTCCACCTCCCCTGATTTGAGGGACAGCATCATGGTAGCTTAGGGGAAGAAAATGGGGAGTTAAAACCTTAAAGGAATGCTTCATCACTTTCTTCTTGCCTGTCTTCAAATCATCCCAGAGCAATTTTTTTTTTTTACATCAGTAAAAACAAGTAAGGATGTTGGCTCTGAACTGTTCAAGCGCTACTTAATTCGAGCACGGCTTGGCCAGCAGCGTCTGCTCCATGGCCTGCCTTGGCAGCACCCTCCCGGCCGTGTGTGGACACCCAGGGAGCTGCTGCAGGAGCCGAGCCCCAGGAGCCAGGCTCTGGCAGGCTGCAGCTGCCCTGGGATCCCATCCCTGGCACAGCCCTGCACGCGTGGCTGCTGTGCACTCCCAGCTGTGGCAGATGACACGGTGCTCCCTGCAGGCCCACACAGCTGGGCCGAGTGACTAACCCTGGCTGTGCACCCACACACTGATGTCAGGAGAGCAGCCAATAGCTCAGAGTGACTCTCCTTGTCTCTGTGTGCACGTCAGCCACAACAGTGGCAAACCCAACAATGGGCAAGGAAGCAATCAAAGGAAAACCCAACTTCAGACTAGGAGCAACTGATGTAAAATGGGATGTGTAACTCCCATTTCCAGTGAAAGGAATCATCGATATTAGCTCGGTCATTTTAAAACACATGAATCATTAGATGACAAAGCCCATAAATTGATTCATAAACAGCTGTCATCTTAATATGAAAACTCCGAGATTAATCTGTCTGAAAAATTGCAGTTCAATTGTGAATGGAAATAACAGCTAAAATCCAGCATTTGTCTTGGCCAGGATGAATTTTACAAAACAAACTTCGGAGCACACTTCTGAGTTCTATCCGTCCTTGCACGTATAATGTGTGTACGCAA
Source organism: Aegithalos caudatus (assembly GCA_013389925.1). NCBI lineage: Eukaryota > Metazoa > Chordata > Aves > Passeriformes > Aegithalidae > Aegithalos > Aegithalos caudatus. The sequence goes on from WEIU01020892.1 coordinate 297,996, forward strand.
ACATATGCACTAAAATGCTCTCTGGCCACCTGGGTTTCAGTTAATTCATTAATATCATTATTTGCAATTACTTTGACTTGCTGGTCTTTGAGGGAAAGGCTTCTGTAATTTTTTTCTTGCTGAGTTTTTTGTTGTTTTTCCAAGGTACTTGTTGGCTGTGTTGCAATGACTTAAGGTGTGCGATTAGTCAGAATGAGAGCCCTCAATACTTATGGCGATGAAGTTTGGCACATATATTTTTGTTATTTTTCCCTGCAGTGAGGAATTCCTAGATGATGTATGGGTTTGGGATCAGTTGCACTTGCTGAAGTGATTAATGCCATGGTACCTTCTTTGAAGAAGACTGAAGAGTTGAAGAGTTTTGTAACTTGAGTTTTGTGGTAGGCAGTCTGATGAAACTCGGGGAGACTGCCACCCTGCCAGGGAGTGAAATGGGGAGCTGGGAACTAACCATGAGATGTGGAAGTCCCTAAGGGAAAGGAAAATGAAGGACCCTATGGAAAAAATAAACTACAGGTTTATGAGGATTGGCTGAGGAAGGAGGACATGGGCTTTGAACTTCAAGAAAGAAGGCAGGGATTAAGAGGCATTGGGGAAAGTTTTGGAGCACATGGCTAGGAGCTATAGTGAGATATAAAGGAAAAGTAGTCCAGAGGACAGAGCTTGGCATGAGGAGCTGGGGAAAGATTTAGAAACAGGCCAGGAACCTGTGCCTGACAGCAGAGGAAGGGAAGGGAAAAGAACAGGGTGGGGACAAAGGATGAGGAGACGAGACAGGCTGGGGGTGGAGGGTGGGGCAGCCAAGAGAAAGGAAGATGAGTCTGTGCCTATTTCAGTGTCCTCCTGGTTTTCACTCCTGGGTCTGGCATTACACAGCCTTTCCCTTCATCTGTTGTCAGAAGACACTGTCATCCCCTGATAACCTGCACACATGGACTCCTACACAGGAGACAACCTGCCACAGGGAACAGCCTTGCACTGTTTGGGACAAAGAGTGACTGTGGCCTGTGGCAAAGCCAGTGGGGCCAGCTTTATCTCCAGTGTCAGCTGACAGCCCCCACAGGGGATGGGTAGGGAATTTATGAGTTTTAGATCAACAACATGAACAGCCCACAAAGGTTTCAGAGCAAACAGTCAGACTTGTAACGACACCCGTAACTATTGCTTTTCACTCTTAAGTCCCCATTGCTTGGGGTTTGCACCTTCAGTGCTCTTTTTAAGGTTCAGCCAGTTTTTCCCTAGAAAAGTCTTCTGAAATGCCATGTGAAATATGCCATGGCTGGAATTCATGGCAGTATGAGTTCAGCAGTTGAACAAGGCAGAGGTCAGTAGCTGGCCACACTAATGTCAGAGTGAGCTTCCTTTTTAGCATTTGCTGGGGGCTCGTGGAGCACGTAATGCAGCTTTTGCAGAAAAAATCAATCAAGACTGCACTTGATAAAAGTAATGAGGGTGTAACAATGTGGCTTTATGCTGGCATTCATTCTCTATTTTTTCCTGAGGAGGAAAAGGGTACAAATTAAATAGTGATTCTTATGTAATGAGTATTGCTTTTGCATAAAAGGAGACAAAACACTGAGCAATTTAACCTCCCAGATGCTTGGAAGTTAATGATTGCAGGTCAGCTTTGAGATAATAGCCTGGGCAGTGTTGGGAAAGTAATTTTCTGGCAGATAACAGATTCCATTTTGGCACGTGGACAACGGATTACAGTTCTTTAACCACCACGAAGAGCTGCGCTAAGCTGTGGTCTCTCCAAGAAACAAACAAGATTTCACAAGAGCCAGCTGGCTTCACTGCAGTTACAGTACTTGTAACTCCAGATATCGTGGGAGATGCTGTCATGGTGAACTTAAAGACATATAGGGATGGTTTCCCAGCTGAGAAAGGGGGGCATTGCAGAACGTGTTTGTCCCAAGCTGGTCACTGCATGGATGGATGCGTTGGGGTGTGGTGGAGCAATAACTGCATCCACCCCAGCACTGAACGCTGCCTCAGGCTCATTTGGGAGAGTTCTCCCTCCCTAGAACTAAAAGCCAATGCAGCACAAGGGACCGCATAATTTCTTTGCACTTCCAAAGGCATTCCAGGGCTTGTCTCTCCTTTCTCAAACACTTCTTGGCCGATACCCTGAACAGGGAACTATCTTTGCAAGGGCTTAATGTGTTCAGTGTGCCACTGGAACTCTGTTTGTGTTCTGCATGTGATGCTTGGTCTGTGACCTGCTGCTGCAGGGTGTTACGCTCTGGGGAACCCTTCAGTGGGGCCTAGGTTTGGGGATCCATGGAAACAGTCCTGAAACAAAGAGAAAACAAACAGGAGAGTTGTGACATTCCTTCTGGAATACTATCAGCTGTTACCAAGAGAGAGGGGTTTGGGGTTGTTTCTTTGTTCTTGCTGTTTTCTACCTGCCAGCTAATACATCCTAAAGAAATGACGCAGAGCAAGATTTTGGTTGTGCAAGTGGTAGAAATTAAATTTGTGATGTAGTAAAATAATTTTTTTTCTTTGTAATGTCCCACTGATCTCATCTCTCCTTGCCCTTCAGTGTGATGAAAGCTGCATGATGTGGTAACTGCTGTTCCTTGGGAATACTCTGTCTTTGCTGTACTCCTCCATGAGGTTACTTTGGCCTTGTACTATAACATATCAGTGAATGGAAATAGTAATTTCTTCAATTCCACCTATATTTATATTTCCAGCTGCAGTCCTGTGAATAATGTAACATTCTCCAGAATTAGCCCATGTGGAAGTTATGAATTCTATGACCTGTATAAGAATCTAATATAAAAAAGGATAAAGACAAATCTATAAAAACCTTTCACTGTTTCATGATCACTTGCTGGGAGAGAGACAGTGAAAGAGACATTTTTTACTTGCTAGGGGTTTGTAGTTGATGTGGAAATATTTAGAGTTAAAACTATTGCAGGCTGACTTGTTGCAAGCAGCCCTCCTTGAGCAGAGGTTGGACCAGATGTGCAGAGATGTTTTCCAACTTTAACTATTGTGTGTTTATGTGAAGATCCGCTTCCTAACAGTTTGTGTGTGCTCTGATCAAATGGGATAATGGGTTTCTGAAGTCACAACAACCACACACAGGCAGGCACTGGCTGTATCTGCCCTACAAGCACTGATGTTCCCCCCAAACACAGGGAAGAAGGTCTCCCTCTAATCTCTGAACATGTGTCCAAGCACTTCCAGTGCAAAAGCAGTTGCCTTACCCTGTAGCAATACAACAAAACGTGTCTTGAGTACTGAGCGGGGCCCAAGTTACTTTAGGACACTTTTTGCCACCCTTCCAGTGACATGGGATCAGGAGACATAAATACCTAAATCGTGATCTTAAACTTATAATGCAGTGCTGTGAGGAAGAAATGTGATTTTATGATTGTTCCCATTAAGGAATCTCTCACTGAGTCTGGATTTCTTTGAAATCCAATATTAACTGAAATTGTGTTCATGAAGTTTGATTGCAGAGTACTTTTAAAATTTCTTTTTATTTAATGTATATCATCAATCTTTATACTGACATTGTTTCTTTTCTTAGCCTGGAGTAATTTTGCCAATTTAGATGTATTACTCTGTATGATGTGGATGCAGAGAGAGAGGGGGTGTATGTGTTTGTATGTACATTAGAGAGAAGGAGAGGGGTGATTTTGCTAATTCTGAACTCTAACCCCCATAAATATTTGTACTTAGGACATAATTTCTCATTTCTCATAAGCTGAGGTCACTACTCCATCTCTTAGACCTGCAAGAGCTGCCAGTGCTTCTAGACAGTTCAGATCTTTTTCCAAGTACAATCATTCTGGACCACAGAAAATTTGATTTACTTCCAGTTTAGGCCTTGCTGGATTGTTCGTTCTCTTATCTTCAGCCATGCTGGGCTGTTGTGTTTCCAATATTTGTAAAGACAACCCAAAACAAAGTTCTGGCCATCTGTGGTATTCTCAGGTTAAGCATATATTGAGAAAATTTTATTTAGAAAGACATAAACAAGTGTGTCCACTGGTGCTTTAGAGGAATGAAATACTCATTTGAACTGGAATGGAGACTGTAAGAGGTTTGTAATAGGGAGGAGATTTTTTTTTCTCTTGTTGATGTAATGTCTTTCTAATATTTGCATCAGAAAAAGAAAAATAATGAGGAGTGAAGAAAAAAGCTTTTGTTTAAAAGAAATATTGATGAAGGGTCTTAAAATCTTCAGAAAGGTAAATGAAAAGTTGAATTTCTGTTACAGGTGTTTTTAAAAGAGCAACCACGCAAGTAAAATTTCCCAGGCACTTAATATCCATATATATATTCAAGCAGAGAAACTTTGCCTCATAAACTGTACCTACAAAAGTAACTAATAGTAACTAATATTTAGAAGGAAAATTCAGTTACAGCCAGATTTGTGGCTGTTTGCTTCCATCATACAAGGCAGATGCAGCATGTGCTTAAGCTTCTGAGCAAACATACAAATATTGATCCAGAATATAAATATCAGCTCTTGATGGTGAAAGAACTAAAAGTTCTGAAGAAAAAATTGCTACTGACTTTTGGAAGGAAATCTTCCTCCCAAATTTAAACCTAAGCAATTAATGTACTTCAAGTTTTTGACATTTCCTGTGACAAGTGAGTATGTGAGAATTTGTGGGAGACCTTTGGTATCAATATGTGCTGGAGGAAGGAGATGGATGTTTTTTTCCACTGTTAGCTAAGCACTAGACAGCACAGGAACAGCTTCAGAAGGGACACAACTTATCCATCTCTTTCTGCCTAATTGCTTCTTGGATGTGCACCAAAGAGAGGGATTGGGAAGCCAAGAGCCCCAGGGAGTGGAGAAGCTCTGTGGTAGAGTGGAGGCCTGGGCTGATGTTCCATTTCCAGCAGCTGGAAGCGTTCCCTGCCGCCACAGTGACACAAACCACCCGCTGAGGTGTCCTCATGGTGGGAAGATGGATGAGCCCAAGTGTTCCTGGGTATCTTCGCTTTCCTGTAGTTCTAAGTGCTTTTCAAAAGTGAGGGGCTTTTTCTTTGTTTGTGTGATTTTAATTCTATAGTAAATCAGATCAATTTAGGATGCTTTTCAAGCACTATTTTCATTATTCCTGTGTGAGCAAACTGGAGGTGTCATGCTGGTAATCTGTCAAGGACATATGGCTGAAACCCCTTTAAAAGCAGCTTCTGTGAAAGGGGATTGACATTTCCTGGGCTCGTCATATGGCAGGAATTGTAGTTGTAACTGCTGGAAAGCCGGGAAAGTTGTTGCCCCTTGGATTAAAAACCAAAAACTGATGAAGTTTTTTACTCTTAACATAAGATATCTCAAAAATTACTCTTGGATTTTTCACAGTTTTCCTGTACCCACACTAACAATGTAATTTAAGTCTGAATTGTGTTTACTCTGGAGTTTTTTTTCTCAGATGTTCTTACTGAGAGTCTCTAGAAGTTTATGAGTTATATATTGAATAAATGAGATGATTGGATGTACAGATGAGCACCTTGTGTTTAGGATAACCTCTGTGAGAGCAGCACTGAGTAAAACAGCTTTTTCTCTGTAAGAGATAAGGCATTCCTACAAGGAGCAGGGAACTGGGCTCAGATGATCCCTATGGGTCCCTTCCAACTTGAGATGTTCTCTGATTCTATTAAAAATTGTAGCTGGTTACAAAACAGAGCAGGACAAACAGAAAATGGCAGCAGTTCCAATAAATGGAAGATGTTACAGAAAAGGTCTCTACGAGGTATTTTTGAAGTAGCAGAAAGGCAGGGTTTAAGGCATTCTAACATGGAGTATCTTACACAGGCCAAGAGAAGGCTTGTGAAGGGGTTGGATAATTAATGGTCTGGGTGGAGGGGAAGCCATATGGGTGTAATTGTGTGGAAGGTCTGAGTTGAGGAAGGGTGGTGGAAGAGGCCACAAGAAAGGAAAATGCTACTGCCAGAATCGCCTTAGTCAAGGTTTAAGAGCAGTATTAATGACCATATTAAGAGGCTGGACTGCAGAAGAAAGTAGAGTGGAGAAAATAAATCCAGGCGTGTTTTCCATTTGAAGAAGAGAAAGGAAAATACATTAAAAAAATATAGAAAGTTGGCAGATCTTGAGGTGAATGTAGATTGCTTAGGGAATAGGACTTTTAGCTCTGTTATCTTTTAGTTGTAGGCCCCAAGTACAGAATTCCCAGTGACAAGCTTCTAAAGACTTCTCAACCCTCACAATTTTTTTGGTGAACTGGATTTTACTGGTTTTCAAAAAGGAACATTTGCTAAGGAATTTAAGCTTGTTGCCATACCCACCCTGCCACCACTGGCTTCAGCCCCCTCATGCAGATCAGGGCTCCAAAGACTCTGAGAAACCTCAGGACCCTGTCCTGAAAAGCACGGTGTCTGCTCTGCAGCTCTGTGACTGGGCATCCAGCTGAGAGCTGTGAGGGCTGCCATGTGTGCAGGGAAGGTAAAGGTCCAGGAAGAGCTGAGTGGAACTATGGATGTTTAGTATTTTCAAAAGTTTTTTTTGGTTTTAAGCATTTTGAGATTGCTTTTTTTATTTTGTTTTTAAAGAATAATTAGAGTTTTAAACATGACATTTTCACCCCTTCCTTTCATCTACTTGAATTCAGTTTCATCTTCCCTTCATCTGCGTTCCAAGAAAGACACAAAGACTTTGGAAGGCTCTGTAGTGCCAGGACACAAAATGCCCTGAATGGCATTTGAATCTGCTGCAGAGGAGGAGCAAGAGGAAGCAAGGAGTCACTGTTGGCTGTGACTGCCCAGAACCCTCAGGTACAGTGATAATGTGGGATTTCCATGAGAAATAGCAGAGTGTTTGAAGTGGATGGGTGGCTGGGGAACCTAGGGAAGGGGGGATGCTGGTGGAGCAGAGGACTGCAATTCCCATTTGGCAGCAGATGTCTGCCCTTGGGCTGTGCCTGTGGCACTGAGGAGCAGCAGCTGACCTGTGCCTGGGCTGGGCCGTGCTCTGCCTGCTACCCTCATCATGAGGGTGTGGGAAGCAGCGTAATTGTCTCTGATTCTGGTAAAGAACTAAAATTTATGGCTTGCCAGAGGTCAGAGCTGGGAAGGGAAGTTAAGCGGCAACAAAATATCCTTGACGTACTTGTTAGCAAAGTGAATATTGCAAACTGCGTGAGCTGGACGCTGTGTCTGCCTTGGCGTTGGTTTGTTCCTGTGGGTTGCTGCGTATTGGCTCTGTGAAAAGCCCAGTGTTTGCAGTCCCACGTGGGACTGGACAGGGCAGCTTGTGCTGCCTTTGAAGCCAGAGAGCTTCCCAAGCTCCAGGCATGGGCAGCCAGCCCGCTGTTAAGCAGGAGATTGGGGGCTCATATCATGTTTTGGGACAAACCTTTTCATCCTGTTTTGTTGTCAGCCTCAGGCACAAAATGTATTTGTTGGGTCACTACACTTTATAAACTCTGTGTACATTTGTTTTATTACACGGCGAAGGCCTTTGCCAGAATTTTCACCTGTTGCCTTTTGCTATCTGTTTGCTCCTGTTGAATGGAAGGAGAACTGGTTTCTGGTGAATGCAATGGAACAAAACGGTTGCCACGGTTTTATTTTAAACACATGTTTCATCATATTGTGATTTAAAAAATTTAGCATGGTTCAGAGGCCACACGACTTCTCCTAGTCTAAAATAACTCCCGAGTTACTTTTTTTTAATAAGGCCAGAGGAAAAGATGTCCGATCCCCGTTCGCCGCATCCCGTTTCCATCGCTGCCGGCAGCGATGCTCAGCCGGACGGAGCCCCGCGCTCCAGGTC
>WEIU01020892.1:306073-336679 GCA_013389925.1 Aegithalos caudatus
AGGAACCGGGGTGGGCGGGCTGCTCCTCGCCCGGGCAGCGGGGCTGCGAGAGGGGCCGCGCCTCGGCCGTCCCGCCCTGCCGAAGCTTCGGCAGCGAGCCGTGCTTGAAAAGCGCCCGTCAGTGTGCCGAATGTTCCTATGCGAATAACCGCGAGTAGCGCGCGGAGTTAATTCACACCGAGCGAATTCATTCCCATGTCCCCTAGCTGGTGGTCCCGCACCGGTACCTGCCGGATGTCCCGGGGCAAAGCCTCGCTGGCGGCTCCGCGCTCAACCTGCTGGGAGCTCCTCAGGTGCACAGAGGGCTTGAAGGGGTCTCGAGTTTGTTTGCGTGGCCCTTACAGGGGTCTAATGGCACTTGACGGCTCTGCGCGGTGGCGGTGAAGGCGTTGGATGCATGAAGGTAGAGAGGAGGTTTTGTTTTTCCCAATGCGGAGAGGTGCTCATGAGTAGGAGCGCTTTTGGCACACAGGTGCTCTAGGGAACAGAGGCGTAAATCTCACCAAGGAAGAAGGATTTATTACAACCTGCTGTCAGAACACCTTTTTGGCTTAAAATGTCACATGTTGCATTGGGGTTTTTTTGGGGGTATGGGTTTTTTTAAGCTTAATTAATGATGGCTTAGATACATATAAAATATATGGATTCCAGCAGCAGGAGGTTGTCCCTCCAATATCGGATCTTTTAAAGGGAGGGAAAGGCTCCTGGGCTGCGAACCGAGTGATCACAGGCTTGCAGGGAGCATGTTACCAACACAGGCTGCTTTTTGTCCCACAAACAAAATGCATTTTGCAGAACTCAGGATATTCTGGAAGTATTCAGCATGGAGGTTTGTGGATGTAATGGTGAGTTTTTGATGCACCTGTGAAGTGTTTCCTTTAGCACAGGTACAGGGAGTTGCTGCATAGCTGTCAGGCTGTCCCAGTGCAATTCCTGCTTGGAGGGAATTTGTTACTGTGCAGTGTGTGCAGGGCCTGCCTGCAGGCACTTGGCACGAGGAGCAGGTGAAATGCCTTACTGGGATTCTTCATCTGCTTTGCACCTGTGCTGAGTGATGGATGCAGGGATGGGGCTAGACTCAGGGACTAGGAAGAAAAGGAAGTGAGGAGACAGACCAAAGATTCTTAGTATTACTTTCCACTTTGGACATTTGCCTTTTGCAAAACGATTAGTTTTACCCAACAATTCCAAAGAAATCTTGTAACAATTCCTCACGTCTGATGAACTAATGATTATTATTAATGAGATAATAAATCTCATTAGTTTATCAGACACGTCACCTCACCATAAAACTAGCTTTGGAAGTGTGCTGGAAATCTGAAAAGGGAGGTGATGTTGAGTGGAGGATGTACGAGGCTGAAGCTGAATCCAAGACATTGCCATGGCTGTTGGGTTCTTGCCTCATTCCCTATCTTTGATTTTGAAAAGTGCGGGTAGTGGAGTGTGTTGTGTGCTCACTTGGCTGGGCCAGGCTGCCCTGGGTGGAGGTGGTATTTATCAGTCTGCTGCCTTTTTCATCAGAGAGCTCCCCCATAATAGTTTCTTCCCCCTTGCCTTTTTTATTATTCTCTCAGGAAAACTAATACTAGTTTTTAATTTTCTTCCTGTTGAGCCTTATCAATACTAAAATTTTCAACTGACATCTCGTGCTTTCCTAATAGTGAATTCTTCCCTTTTCTCATTATCGGACAGCTCTTGGCTTGTTGCTTTTTCCTCCTTTTTCTTTTTCCTGGAAGACCCTAGTTCTGAGAAGCAGAGAATGATCAGTACTTGAAGCATCAGTGAGGCTCATTGCTGGGGCATTGCGTGGTTCACATCCTTAGCATCCTTGCTGTAAATACGTCATTCCACACGACTTTGCTGAACTCTGACCTGGTGAGTGCTGCTCTGTAGAAGTCCCTGTGAAATCTCGTGGTATTCCTGGCATGGTAGAGGGCAATAAATCTTGGACAACATGAGAGGACTTTAAAAAAGAAATTAGCAATGAAAATATACACCTTGAGTAATTCAGCGTGATTTTCTTAGTTTAGCAAAAGGTTTTGTAAGGTGGTTTTGAGAAAAGAAATAGAATGTCTGCACAATTTGGTTTAGAAATAATTAAAAGCCAGTTAGTAGAGATGCCTGTGGTTGCTTCTATTCTTAGGAATTAATTATACAAAATAGCATTTCAGTAGCACATCATTCTTCTTACTTTTAAAGGAAGTTCTTATTTTAGAAGGCAAGTTACTGTCTCCTTGTGTTTCAGACCAAAGTTTTAATAGTATAAACCAATTTCCATGTCCTTTTTAGCTCCTCTCCTCCTGCCTCTATTCGAAATACACATCTGCTTTATGTCATCGCCTGGTTTTAGACTCACCCCACTCACCTTCATTTATTCATAATTATGTATTAATAAAATTAAGAATGGAAGTTGATGTCCTGCGTGCTGGAGGATTGGAATCATGTGATTTACGCAGCTGAAACCCAGGACAGGGCGTCTTCCATGGCCATTATTGCCACATCTGACACGTGTGCTGCTGTGACTCCAGTGAAGTGCCCCTTTGGACACACTCCGGGGACTCTGTCCGGAGTGTTTTCCCTTGGTGAGGTACTTTCAGACAAACAAGAAACAGAAGGCGCTTTCTGAGAGTTTTGTTGTCTAAAGCAAAACAAAAAACATGGCTGGTTTGTTGTTGATCAACAACTGTTTATTTATGCCCTGGAAAACGTCAAAAGATGCAGTGTTTTTGGAAAGGCTTTTAGAAACTCTCCAGAGGTGTTTCCCTCAAAGAGGCTACAGTGCTGGTGAGGGGAAAAAGCCTGGAGAATGGAAAGGGAACACATATCCATACATTTAGAACATGTCTAGTAGCACAGCTTGTTCCTTTCAGAGTTTTCCTAAATGAGGAACGGTTGGCATTTATGCATTTCCATAATTTCTTAAGCAGCTTTGTTTCATGATGAGCATAACTCAAGACAGTATCCAAATCATCCCGAGCCATTCTTGTCCACTCCTTAATGAGGTGACAAGGCTCCAGCCCCTCACTTGGAAAGGATTCAGCTGTGTGAGCTCAGTCAACCCTGCATATGTATGAAGTACCTTCTTCCTGCTCAGTACCTCTCTCCTCTTCCATAAATATCTGAAGAAAATCTAAAATAGGGTAATACTGGTCCAGGAAAATTTCTTAAGAAGGTTCCTTTCATAAATTAGTATTAGGATTTTGACTTGTCTCTCTCACAACATTTAAATGGTTATGCTCTAAATGTTTTGGAAAGACACTGCTGAAGTATAGACTGACTTCTAGAGCAGCTCAGTGAAGACATAGGAAATCGGATCCCTGATCACGCAAATGGGAGAAAACTTACGGCGATCCTCAGGTTGGAGCAAATGTCAGGAGGTGTTTTCCTATGAAGGTTCAGGACCTGGTGTTTAGTTTTTATAGGTGTGCAAGTTGTTTGGGACTTGCAATATCTCCTGTCCCATTTTGGTGTCCCATAGATGTGGCCGGAGCTGTTGACAGGAAAAGATCTGTCCCAAATCTTAGCACTAAATGACAGGTGACTAGTTAAAAAAACCCCCTGACCCTAAATGTTCAAATATATTGCTTCTACCCAAGTCCTTCTGGAAACAGACTCTTTTTGCATTACTTTTGATCTGTTGCACAGACCTTAACTGCTTTGCCAAGTATTTTGTGGCATAGCGCAGAAATTCCTCCTGGCTCCTGGATGTAGCTGGCTATAGGGGATGAGGTTGCAGAGATCCCCTGTGTGAAAAAGTTGGGAATGTGCTTCCTTTGCTTCTTTTGTCATAGAAATATCATCATGTTCCTGCATGTTCCTGCCTAGGGAAGGATACCTTCTCATCTCTCACTGTGTCTGCTACTCCTCCATTCCAGTTCCTAGTGAGTCTTGCCCACCCTGGAGCTGTGTGATCCAATAGCAGGTACACTCTAAAGGACCAAGGCAACACGAGATGTCTCCAGTGGTCATTGAACTGTCCTGTCCCTCCCAGCTGTTTTCTGCCCAGTTTAGAACTGGGGAGGGTTCCAAGGGGACCACCACCCACAGGTACACTAGAGGGCAGGATTTAGCCCTTAAATTGTCTCTCTTAGGAAATCAGGAGCACTTTAGGTACTTACATAGTCTGGTTTGCAGGAAAATGATAATCCAACTCCTGTTAGCCACTGCACTCCCAGAGCTGGAAAAGACAAAGATAACATGTTGGGAGATCAGGTGGCTGCTGTTGGTTTTCATTTGGTTCATGAATGCTGGAAATTTGTGCAGCTGATTCTAAGAAAAGGTTTATCTGTAGAGGGATCATATTTAAAAGCATTTTACAGAAAATAAATTATGTTAGTAACTCAACCTGAATTTTAAATCATAGTCTTTTCAGTGACACTTTGTTTCTGTAAGCTTTCCCCAGCTCCCCTGGATTACAGATAAGGCAGGAAGTTCTAATATACAATTATTTGATCATTGTGGTTTTTAGCACTCTTGGGAGCGTTGCCCTGGGATCACTGGCCATCTGTTCCAGGATACTTGAGAGATGATGGACTGTGCTGAACTGGTTCACAACCCTGGAATTAATGGTGCTTTTGACTGTTGGTGACAGCGTGTTTAGTGCAATTGTCTAATAAAACCAAACCAGACCCAATGTAGCCCAGAGAATGCTCAAGTTACTGCTCCTGAAGAACATAGATAAGTGTATGACATCTGTAAACTGCATAGCTATACCAGGTGATATCTGAAATGTTTATGGCATGGTTTTTGAAGCCTTAAAGTTGGTAATGGGCTGTTTCAATCCTGATGAGAATTAATAGCCTTTGCTTTTGTTAGCACCTATTTAAGACTGTGTTTCAAAATAAAGCAACTCACCCTTCATCATTTTCAGTAGAATCTGGTGACAATATACGAGTTAACTGTTTTGCCTGTCTGCATCTTCTGCTGCCTCCAGACTTGTCAATAAAAATACTAAAAGGGCGACTCTCTGGAGTGTTGGTGGCATTTTAGAGTTATTATCTTACGTAGTTTTTTGTTTGTTCAGGGTAGGGCCAGATTTCGACTGGAGCTTGATAGGATCAGCCGAGAATACAAATGAGATGATGTCTGCACAGTTGGGTGGAGGTTGTCCTGCAGGAGCTGTCATGGTGCACTGCTGCTGGGTGAGCCTGTCGCTCATCTTGGACTTCCAGAGCTTGAAACCACATTGACGGAGAGATTCAAAGGAGAAGGAGACTGAGGGTGCTGGGAAAGGGCAGAGTAAGGCCTAGACTCCATGGCCATATGCAGTGCCAGTGTGGTGAAATTCTGCTCTCGTGCTGCAGAGCTCGGTGGTTTGTTACCTTCTGATGGGATGTCATAAAACTGCAATCATTAGGATTCCTGGAATATGCAAGTCACAAAATCCTGGTAGCTGTGGCTATAGAATCCTGCATGGTGGTATTTTGTAAGAGCAAGGAGAGATGTTAGATGTGTTACAACATGAAAAAAATTAGTAGTCTGTTTCTTGGTTCTTTCCTCTCTGCACTCAGGCTGGCCAACAATGCCAGATGCAAACCTATCCCATATCCCCAGACGCTCTGTGCCATTCTGTGGGGGTGTAGCTTTGGGGTTATTTTTGGTGTTAAAGGATGTCCTTAACATACTCAAGTGTGCAGTTACCACAGCATCTCCATCTGTGCTCGGGGAAAGGTCTGTAGCACCTCTGGGGACTGGCATGAATTTTTTGGTATCTTTTCTTGGCATTTCTGGGTACTGGGGAAAAAATCTTGAAGTCTTTATTTTTGACCACATATCCATCACTGAGATGCCAAGAAAAGTGCCAGAGCTGGTGCAAGGGAGGGGTAGGAGTGCGAGGCTGGGAGTGTGGTATGGAGGGACACGGAGTGCCCCTCTCCAGTGGCAGCTGATTGTCACTGCCTGTCCTGTGGTGCCATGTCCTGAACCATCGCAGCTGTTAAAATGCAGGACAGGATACAATGTCTTCCCAGATGGATGTCTTGAAGAGCATAAACAGAGTCTAGGCAGTTGTCACCTATGTTACATTTCAGGTTAGAATAGTAATTTTGGGACTGTATTACAAAGAATGTTCAGACCGTCCCACAGTTCTGGGAAAACCAATGGAGAGACGGACGTTCCTGGGTGTAGGGAACCACACCTGTGGAGTGGTTGTGTGCAGCTGCTCTGTGGGACCTGCTGGTACCTGCAGGAGCAGAGGTGGATACAAAACCAGGAGCACATGTTAATGTGGAGAAGCAACCCACCAAGGGCCATGTAGGGGCTGTCACCTCTGTGTAGAAGTCATTTAGGGAATCCTGCCACACAGACTTGTTGGGCTGGGCAGTTCCTGGGAAATAGTGTGTGGGTTCAGTTCCTTTGTTTTCTCCACCTGTAATGGAGCAGTTGGGATGAACAGCTGAATGTGCTCCTGGCCATTTGTCGGAGTATGTAAATAGGAAGGATTCATTTTGTGTTTTTAGAGATGTTTACAGACTCACTATGGATGTTTTGCTGACAGCAATGTTGTTCATTCAGGAAAATGGAGGAAAAAAATGTACAGTGCTCGTGTTCTTAGAAATTCAGGAATTCCTCAAAGCTGAAGAGGTGCACAGAACTGCCTCATGTTGCCAGGTGTTATTTATTTCAGTCTCTACTTTCTGCTTGCTTTACAGCTTCAAGCAGTAGCCTCTTCCAGAGCACTTGCCTGTGCTAGAGCAAGTACCAGTAGTAGTAAGGTGTTTTCCAGTGATCAGGTGCTAGTCCCATGGATCAGTGTTGTCAGGGTGGTATTTTATTAGGAGAAAATGCTGTTAGGAGTGGGGTGCTTGGTGCTGCTTTGCTGTGGTTGAGGTGAGAGTGTGATGGCCAGTGCTTGTAGCTGCTGTACTGCAGGAGCACCCTCTTGCAGGAGATGTTGGGAGCAATGTGGACATTGAAACCATCACATAGCTCTAAACCAGGATGGGCACTAGCAATGGTCAGGCTGAAGCAGCAGAGGGTTCTTCCAAGTAGGTTCTTCCAAGCTGCAGATTGCAAGGTCCCTCTGTTGTCAGGAAAGTGCTCACGTCCCTTCCTAGTATGGTTCAAATGTACTCAGAATAAAAGCGAAGAGTGTTACCTAAATATGCACTGTGTGTTTTATTTTCAATTAAGGAATTTGGTTTCTTGAAAACAAAGAAAACTCTACTCAAGCAGGGCTGCATTCAGAAGCAAATTAGAGCCTTTGTGAAGACTGGGATTCATTACTCTGCCGGGTCAGCAGTGATTGACAGCTCTTGTCCTTCACAGCAGCTCGTGCTGTTCCCCTGTGGATGCTTTATTTAAAGGTCAGCACAGGGTGGTTACACAGCTTGATGGAAGGGGATGAAATAGAAGGATGAAGTAAGACTCCAGGCTTATTGTGGCATTTGCACTATCCTTGCAATAACTGGGTTGGCACCAGTGCTATTATACTGTGTGTGCATGTGTATGGCTTTTAATTTTTTTTTTTTAATTTTTTTTAACCTTTTGCAAAAATATTTACTAAAGTCTAAATGATAAGTTCCGTTTCATTGGTACTGGAAACCCAGCATAGTCACTGTCTCAACCTTTTGGCCAGGTTAAGAGCAATTGGCTCTAAAAGGCAGCTCCATTCACAGGCAGTCCTCTGTATGGGGTTGTTCCCTCTTCCTCTCCATCTGCTGTGCCATCTCTCTGGACCCTGGGTGCCTGACAGAGTTCCTCTTTCACCACTGTGCTCCAGACTCTCTGAAATCCAATTTACTGATTCTTCTTGGCATTCCTAAAATCCAGCTTTTCCTTTCCAACTGTGACACTGAGGTTTACTGAGCCTATGGGTTAGCAATGTCTCACCACTGCTCTGGCAGCCTTTGCCCTTCATCTCATGTGTTACTGCTCTCACATCAGTCACAGCCCTGAAATACTGTGTACTACTGAGGAGTTGTATGAGTTGTACCTGGAGGAGGAACACAACAAAATACCTTCTAAAAATTACACATTTTACCTTTTCTGTCTTCTGAAATGCTGTTCCCAAGTTGGCCTTGGGCTGTCCCTGGTTTTATGTGTTTGTTTTGCTGCAAGAGAAAAACAGGTCATAGTTACAAGGAGATGAGTGAATGCACAGAAAAACATAAAGCTGAATTTCTGCAAATTCTGTATGTGTCTTCTGACATGGCTGTGTTGGCTGAACAGTTGCACCAGCTTTGTTCTGAAGTTGAACATCCCAAAGTGGTTTTTCTGCGATTTAATTCAGTCAGTACTAAACTAAGCGAAAGCAGATGAAAGCAATGCAAGGGATATCTTACCCTTGCTAAGAAAAGCCCTTGGGAACAGTCCTAAAAGAGCTACATGTAAGTAGGCATGCATTGTTGTTTTGATAAGGAAACCTTGAAACATTTTATTAAATCAAGAATATGGAGTGAAAATAATGGTAATTTGGAGACTAAGCTTTATTACCTGTACCCATTAATGAATAAAGTTCTTCTCTGGCAAAGTAAGGATTTTTTTCTGTTTGCTTTTGCCCTGTTGACTTCCAAAGATGCATCAGTTCATCTGCAATGCCAAGGAGTCAGCAGACAGTGTGGCAGAAGGCATTTAGAAGGGTTTTACATGATGGTGACTGGGCGTTCCTGGCGTACGATAGATATCCTTTCGTAATGCGAAGCAATTGTTGTTTACTCGGCAGCACAAAATGCCCAAGTTGTGCTTTGTAAGCAGAATCCACAAACTTTGGATTTGCTTTTGCATCACATTTTTACTTTTAGGGGGCTTGATTGGGTTTGATCAACCAGATTATGCAAGCTGTGAGAAGTGGAGAAGTGTGGCCGTGTTTTACCCGTGGGCACACAGGCAAGGAGCACAGTGTCACACTGGTGCCAGAAGTGTTGGCTGTCACACGATTCTGAAATTATTGTTCTGCAGGATGACTTTACTGTCTTTTATATGAAATTTCTATGGAGCACCAGAGAATGCTGTGTATTTGGTAACCAGTGTTTCATGGGGAGGATTCCCAGTGCCACAGATATGTGTTAGGTAAAGCTGGGTATTTGTAGGAATTGAGGTCAAGATATAAATCAGAATAAGTGGAGGACACGAATACGGAAATAATTTCCATGTATTCGGTATCTGTACTATTTAAAAAGGTGAAAACTTTTAAAATCTGGGAATGCCCATGTTAATGTGGTTGATTAGGATAGTGGGTGGATGCTTAAACAGTTACACAAGTTACTGTTCTGCCTTTAGCCTCGGTTTACTCTTAAGTGTAACCGGAACTTCCTGAAGTGTTTGTGTTTCAGGAGTGTATATTTTTGTTGTAGATGTTTACATTTTGGAGACCTTGGGTCTGTCTGCGAGTGGTTTTATGCCTCTGGCTGGCAAAAAGGAAAAAGATACACTTAGAATGTTGTCATGCAAAAGCAAAGAAATGTGCCTTTGTATGGGAGCGTGACTCACTGTTTCTCGTTGTGACACTCCATTGGCTTGATTGTTTTTGTTGTAATTCTGATGGTTTGGTTTATTAGCAGCCCACCTCTCCTGCTAAGGTTTGCTAAATGTTTCTGCTCTCCCCGCCTCAGATGTGTTCCAGGTTTTAGGCAGTGTGTGCATCAGTGACTCTGGCAGTGGCTCAGTTTTATCATGAGCATGTGAAAGCAAGCAACGAGTTGTTCTCTTGTTCACGGTCTGAAGCCTGGGGATACCTTGTATGTCAGTGCTTATCAAATATCACAGTTAAATTGTTAATTGTGCCTTTGAGAAAGAGATATCAGAAACTTTCAGAGACTGATGTGGGACAGAGGGACACAAAGATATTTGTAATTCCTAGAGAAAATTACAGTAGGCATCACCAGGCTGGGGTTTGGACCTGATCCAGCAGGCAGGAAATGCCAGAAGGGGGGTGTTAATAAATGTGTGTTTGGAAATGCATGTGCAGCTTCCAGCCCCTGTGGTTGGGAGGATTTGTTGTGTTAGGTGTGGAGCAAGCACGTCCAACTCCTTGTGTTTTGCTTGGACACCTGGCTGGGAATAGATGTTGCCCCCGAGCATAAAGGAATGGCCAACTTCAGCCACAGAGGATGGCGGAGTGGGAATTTGGCTGTAGGGTGTTGCATTTAGCGAAACGTTGTTGAGTCTTACTTTTCCCCTCTTTTCTTTCGTGAACTTCCTTGCATTTCTGGTGCCTATTCCCTTTGGAATTCTCTGACCCACCTCTGCAGTGAGACTGCAAAATAGCTGCTTTGTGTGTTCCTGTGGGCACGGAGGTGCGGGAGGATGGGCAATGGGAGCTGGCGCAGCAGCTTCACCACACTGTCACTCGGGGCCTCGTGGAAGGGTTTTCCTTACGGGGCCTCTGCAAATATGTTGGAGATGGGCCCTGAGCCTTTGGCTGGGGCTGAGCTTTTCCACAGCAGGCTGTAGTAACACTAGTCATTGATCCAGAGACGTGCAGCCTGGGATTTTTGGGGGTACAGAAACTTTCCCTTCTCATAAACAGAGTGAGAGGTGTTTTGCTTTTTTGTTCCAATAAAGCAGCTGTATGTTAGTGAAAGCAGGGGTTGAAATAGTATCCAATTTGTCCTCTCTTCCCGGGCAGTGAGCTGCTCCCTTCGCTGCAGTGTGGCAGGCAGGGTTCTCACTGTGAAGTGATGGAGGCTCTTGAGCAGGAGGCTGGACTAGAGAGAGTCCTTCTGACCTGAGTTTTGTGTGATCCTGACATCGGGGCTGGTACTTGTAGCTTGAGTCTGCACTGGTCTGTGTGTAGGGTGTTTGCTAGAAGGGTTATAGTGAAAATATAGTGAGATTACAGCTGAGGCTGTAATCAAACCTTTATTTGCTGTGTAAATGCATCCAAAGCCAGAAGTTCATAGTTGGTTTTTTACTTCAGGGTTTCTCTGATATAGTGGTTAGACCTACCACTGTACTCCTCCTTGTGGAGGAGTAGGAAAATGGGGGTTTTATTAATCCCTTTGGTTAATACGTCCTCAAATTCCACCTTCTTAGGATGTGTGAGTTTGCCTCATGCTCCAGAACAGCACCCTCTTGTACTGCCCTTATCCCGCCCTATCTTCAGTGCTCTTTGCTCTTTTTGTTTGCCTTTTTTAATCCCTAATATATTTCTGTCCCTTTTTCTCCTCCCTGTGACCTTTATTTTCCCTTTTCCTTACTGATCCTGTGGCATTTTCCTGCCCCAGAATATCTTAGCCAGTGCAGCTGCTGTGAGTGAAATACCAGCACGTGGCTTTGCTCACAGGGATTGCCCTGGGCGAAGGGACAGATTCCCACTGGGAATCAAAGGTAGTATCAGCTCAGCAGTGAGCAACTTCCAAAATGTGCAGCTCTGTTTTTTGAAGTATTAAGTTGGTAGCTTTTGCCCAGGCCTTTGACATGAACTGATTTTGAAGGTGATTTTTTGGCCGAACCCTTTATGATGCAGAGCAATGTAACCACTTGGGACCATTTGAGTTGTGCAGTTCCTGGGTCTGGGCCACTCTAAAACTTTGGTTTATTGGAACTGTAAAAGGACCTGAGAGTTTGCATTGTACATGTGATTTTCCAGTTCTAGTGCTCAGGACAATACAAGTACTTTTGGAAAACGTTCATGTTTTCTCTATTCACTGCATTGGCTAGCAGCTTTCCTGTCTAGATACCTGTCCTTAAAATTATTTTCTCCACTGGACTGTGCAAAACTGCCTTGGAAATTTTTTAGGTCATTTTTCAAAAACAAGGAAGATTCATTTTTAAACATAAATCTGAAACCTTGCCAATCACAATGCTATTAAATACCACCTTTCAACTTCCATATTCTTAGAAAAGTCTCTCCAAGTCCTGAAAGAAATGCCCATTTGTAACTCTCTTAAATGCATTGTTTAGTTTAACCTGCAGCTTGTACATCTCTCCCGGCCACAGACCCTGTGAAAGAACATCTTACTGCCTGTTGCAGTGTGGTCCAGGTTCCTTTAGTGCCACAGACTGTACTGGTTTCAGTGGAAATTCAGGTTGGACTGTATAGCTTGTGGTGTTTTTCAGCAGAAGCCTAGTGAATATGAATCTCTAACAGAACCTCTGCATATCATTGGGGAAAAAAAAAATATTCCCCCTCTATCCATTTTTATACGACTGGAAGGCACTGTAGGTTCACTTGAGCTACATCAGTTTCTCTGCTGGTGTGAAAGTGCATATGTATGTCCTGCAATTCATTCCTTTTTACTCGGCAGAATGATTCTGTTAAGTTTATTATGATAGAAAAGAAAGGCTTTAATAGGAGCTGTCAATTTCCTGGGTCCTTTGAGTTGGTTGTATTGTTTTATTTAATAACTTAGTGATGACTTAGCCCCAGTCGTGGGGATGTTTGCTCAGCAGGCGAGTTCAGTTCTCACAACACCAGTAGGCATCGAGCAGAGCCTTGTGCTTGGCATTCCTCATGGACTGCAGGGCATGAAAGGGAACAGGGAAATAACTCACTGCCATGCTAGAGGGGCCCTCAAAGGAGTGCCACAATATCTGGGGAAAAGGGGCCTTTTTACCCTTGGTTAATGAGCTCTTTTACAGCAATCTGCTGCTTTTGGGGGGCTACAAATGTCTTAGTTATTTGACTTTGATGGATGGGGTTTTGAGGTTCAGTTATGCTGAAAACAAGTATTGGGAGTAGATGTGAAATGATGAATGGAGTGTGCACTGTTGCTCTTGGTGACCAAAGGCTGTAGAAGATGAAGATCATTGGTGTCAAGTGATTAATTTCTCTTACAACCAATTTAGTTGCAGTGAGCTAAACCTAAAATTGTTGCTTTTGGTGATGATTATGTGGTCAAAATGTGTTTGATCAGTAAGGCTGTGTTGTATCTTGGCATCTCCAGTTCAGTGTAACCCTGTGGCAAATATTCACTGCATTAATAAAGCTGTAAAATAACACTGAAACCTGAAAAACTCACTGTACTATTCTGGCTCTGTTTGTTCACATGTTTTTGGAGAGGAAAATCCATTGAAGCTGATTTTCCTTTTGGGGCTTCCAGGATTGCAGCTCTTTTCAAACTCTGCAGGAGTATCTTGGGGCTTTTTTTTTTTTTTTTCTTTTTCACAAGCTTCTCCAAATTACACAAATTTTTACAGGACTTACAAACCTTTACCAGAAGTTTATTTTTACAGAATTTGAACTTCTGGCCCTGTGTAATGTTGTAGGATTTTGTGTGCGTTTTTGTCCAGAGAAATTCACAAAGCTTAAGTCGGTACTGCAGTAATGAATATTAATTTTTAGCTGTTCCGCAGCTGTTTCTTGTTAAGTGTGTGGTGAAAGCTGTGTGCTTGGGCACATCTCAGAAGTCCATTTCCCACAGTCCCTGCCCAGAGCACTTTTCCACGTTTCTGCTTCCCCAGGGACTAAGGAGTTACACCGAAGTGTTTGGAGCTGTTCACAAGTCTGATTTTGGCCTCATAACTTGGGAGTGCTGTATTTTGGATACTTGATTCTGAGATGAAATTGTGCCTGACTTTTTACTTTTACCCTGAAAAAGGGTTTGAAGCAATTTTCCTGACAGTTCCATGTTCCCTGTATTCCTGGTGTTGGAGCTTTGGTTGGTTTCTTCAGTGCTGTCTTTCTTTCCCCTCAACAAAAAGCCAAAAATCAATAACCTCTCTCTGAATCTCAAGAGATGCTCCTTCTCCAAAATTTACAGTCACTTCAGGCATTTATTCTGATGGCTGAAAAGCTCAAGGTATTTAAAACTGCATCTCCAAACAGAGATACCTCCTGAACCAAAATGTGGACGAAGGAAGCTCTTGTCTGAGATGTATATAACAGGCAAAGGCAGGCAAAAGGGGAAGTTTTCACGTGTTCATCCAAACTACTGGGTTTGATTTACGGCTACAGGCATCAGTTATAACGCTTTGTGTTAATAACTCACAGGTAGTGGCTGAAAACCTTACAGGTTTTCATTTTTATGAAGTCTTTGGTTTATTTTAATTGATGCAAAATGTGTTCCTGCTTCGTATAACACTGTTTCTTGTGCCTTTGCTGCCTTCACCTACTGCTGCAGTTCTGTTTGTTTGTTCCACCCACTTGTTGGATAGATGAGGTAAACTAATGGACATTTTTTTTGTTGGGAACTGCCAGAACCCTTAGGGAGTGATATGGATCTGAATAGTCTCAGTTAGACTCGCTGACAGTCTGTCTGTACAGAGCTGTGTGCGTTCAGTGTCCGATGCTGTTCTGCAAACATTGAGAGATACCTCTGGAAAAATTGCCATGAAAACTTTCCATTTTATGGGAGCAGTTGACTATGCCCTAAGTGGCCTTTCAAGGAGTTTCATGGGTTTTAAGCTGCCTTTATGCAAAATGAAGATGGACTAACTCAATCTCGCCGTTGCCGATTTGAGAGTAGCTACTTTCTTTGTAAAAATGGGATCAGAAAGCCAAAGGTTGATTACTATTTTCATTGCAAGCTGAAGCTTTCTGTGGTGGAGTGTTTGAAGCAGTGACTGTCAAATCCTGCAGTCCCATGATGGCTGTGAAACCTTTTGTCTTTTTTCTTTTGTTCGTAGTCAAGCTGCAGCTGCAGGCGGAGGAACGAGGAGTGGTGTCCATCAAAGGCGTCAGTGCCAATCGCTTCCTGGCCATGAAGGAGGACGGCAGGTTGCTGGCCTTGGTAAGCAGCATTTTCCTGATGTCTCCACGTTGCTGTGTCCTGCCCTTGCTCTGTGTGGAGTAGCCTTTCTTCCTTCAGGACTTACTCAACTGCTCGGTGTGGGATTTATCAGGAGAAATGAGCTCTGCATGGCTTCTCTCAATTACTTGAAATAGGAATTAGGAGGAGCTCAGTATTTCTGCCCTACCTAGGAGCTATAAAATTTAACAGGAATGGTTTGTCTGAGAGAGAAAAAAATAAGTGATCAGGAAATTATAAAAACAAATGAAGAATGAAGTGTCTGCCTTTTTACCCTCAGGAGTAATTTTTTCCTCTTTCACTTACTTTCACATAAAGCAATTTTAAAATACCTCTTTCAAGTAGAAAGTAAAGCCAATTTAAAAAAAATTTACTTTCATGGTACTAATCTGTATAAATTATTTTCTCATTTTCCTCTTTGTAGAGAATCAAGTTTTTTTTGGGCACTTCTACTTCCTAACTAGAAAACTGGCAAGAAAAATATTTTTGCAAATGTGATGATAAAATTTTAGAAGCTGTATAAATGTGGATAAATTAAACTGCTCTCTAGTGAGACTAGTTTTAGTTTAAACTCTTGTGTGTTTTATTGGTATCAGCTGAATTTTTAACTGTGTTTTAAAGCCAGTGTGGAGCAGACTCTGGGAGTTAATGTCTCTCAGAGCCAGATGACAAATTTTGCTTTAAGAGCTGCAGCTATATTCATTTTGCTTATGAGACCTAGACACTGTAAATCCCTCATCCGCATTTATATCCTTCAGTGCCTGGTGAAGCACCACTGCAGGGCATCCACCCTGCCAGAATTTTTGTTTGCAATAGTCCCTGGTGCTTTGTGTATTCACACAGCCCCATTCAGCCTCTGTGCAAGTCACCTCCGTGACTGTGGCTAACAACGTGCATTCCTAACCCTGGCTGCATTGCAGCCAATGAAAGACCCATGCCAGGGGCTGCAGAAATTATTTCTGATTCCCCTCCTTCGCCTCCATGAAATGAGAAAGTAGTTTCACAGGAGGAGGCCTCCCCAGGGTGCTCCTCAGTTCTGGCTCCAGGGAGTTTTGTGTGGGCTCGGGAATACAGTTAAAGAACCTGCTTCAAGTTACTTGGATATTGTGTGACAGCTCAGTTGAAGAAAATGTGAGGAGTTGTCCACTGTGCTATTCTTGAGTTAAGGATAATTGGGAATTTCCTGTGGTGCTGGTGCGGTGGCAATCGGCTTCCCATTCTAATTGCACTGCGGCGGCAATCGGCTTCCTATTCTAATTGCACTGCGTACCCTGAGCGAGGGGGAATGGTCAGAATAGGGTGTTTAGCACCATTTGTAAAATGATAAACACAAACACGGGGGTGTGTTTCTCTTTGTGATTTCTGACCTGCTGCTGCACGGTGGGTTTGGTTGTAGAATACGCTTCCCTTGCGGCAGTTTTAGCTGCTTAGATCCTATAAGGCAAAATGTTCGGAAAGTATTGTCAGAATTACTCTCTCAGAATATGTAAAGTTGGGTCACTTTGTGCTTCTCACTTGAGCTTGTAAAACTCTTTTTTTCTTTGGTGTTGTTTCTGGAAATGGGTATTACTTGAATCGTGTTTGCTGCACACAACTTTGTTGTTATTCATAGGTGGTAACTCTACTCTTTTATTTTCTCCAACCAACCTAACAAATGCTGCTGCAATTTCATGGCTGTTCTCTGTAGCACTGGCAATGTTTTTCCATGAGGATTTCTGTGCTGCGACTCCCAACAATCTGTGGCTGGCTGTGTCTTTACCATTTTCTGCCTCTAAACACATTCAAGAAACTGTTTCTAATTGCCAGCATCCCTTGTTTAGTTAGAGCAGGGCTGTGTTTCACAAGAGCTCGCAAAGAGTGTATAGTGGAAATGTCTGTGGTGAATTGCACATGGTGAAACACTGCTGAAATTTCTTTTAAAATATTATGGAACTTTAATTTCTAAACACGTAATTTAGTCCTCTAATCCATCAGTCACTCGAGTACTACTCTGTCCTTTTTAATGTCTTGGGTTTTTAAATTACTTTTCAGCATCCAGGATCAATTTGAGCAGTGTCCTTGTTTTACAAATAAATTGACATTTTTGGCAATATATTTACAAATTCTTATTCAGGCCTGTTTTTCATCTTGTTGAATGTTTTTGTAATTACTTGTTGAGACATGTTGCAGGGTTGTGAGCTGGGCTTAGGAGGATGATTTATTGCACAGCCTGTGGACCACTGCTCACCCTGGTGATCTGTGTGGGGGTGCAGTGGGTTGCATTCTTATCTGGAAATCTCGATGATGCAGCTTTTAATTGAGCATTTTCTGCTCTTTACTAACAGACTCAGTCCTGGGGGAGAGGTGATCTGTACCACTGCAGGAAATGGCTGGTGGTGAATGCAGATAGTCAAAACCTCCCCCTGCAAAATGCTCTTTTAACTGAAAATATTTGTGCAGAAATGCATCTGTTCCATCAGATTTTTGATGGAAAAACCAAAACATTTCCCATCTGATATGGCTTGACTTTCCAGTTTAATTGTAAAAATGAAGTACTTTCACTTTATGGGATGAAATGTGATTATTTCCTTTAATTAAGAATTTCCCAAATTTCCCATGAAAGGAAGAATTTTGACTAACTTGTGTTTTATGATAAATAATTAGTTATTTAAGGATATGACCTGTTCATTCTGTCGTGCTTATGTGGTTTCACTGTGATCAGCCAGACTTTGCCAGACTTCAAGGACTTGACTCAAAGGGAAATCCTTGTCTTTTGATGTTACGGATTCAAATTGTGCTCAAAGAATGTTTGTGAGAATAACTTGCATTTAGTTTGAGCAGAGTTCAGGTGTTTCATGAGGTGGTGTGAAAGTTTTTACTGCCAGATTGACACTCTGGATGCAGCCTGGACTGAAGTGTATTTGAAGGGAAAATCCAGATATCCAGGGTTTTTCCAGGTGCTGAGATTGACAATGCAGTGTCTAGCATCGTGCTTTTGTTGGACAGCAGTCCAGCTCCTGAAATGTTGCCTCTGGCAGGTGTTGAGGAATACACAGTTCATGAAGCCTGAGCTGTCATTTGTCACCTAAATGATGAGGTTTATTTCAAAATGTTTACATTGACAATGTACTGCAGGAAAGCACTGGAGTCAGGTATGTTTTGGGGAGAAATAAGGACACTTCTTTTTTCACTATTTTTTGATGTGCCTCTGTCTGAATTTCCAGCTTGGGCAATTGTACTGCATTGTCTATATTCTGCTTCAAGTCTTTGTTCTTAAAGGCTTCTTTACACATTTTCTGATCAGAACAAAGAATTACACAGTAAAAGCAAATTAAAAGCTGCTTCATCTGTGTTAGAGACAATAAATGAACCATAGGTAAAAACTTCTTCATGTAGAAGTTTTTAACAATATTTTCACAATAGGTATCTTTCTTCCATTGTGAAAAAATTAATCTCTCTTTCTTAAAACCAAAAGTGCTCCTCACATTCTTAGTCCCCTGAATGAGAAGAGTTGATTTGTGGTGCTATACCAGTAATGCTTTCTCTTTTCCCTTTTAGAAATACGCAACGGAAGAATGTTTCTTTTTTGAGCGTTTGGAATCCAATAACTATAACACTTACCGGTCACGGAAATACTCGGATTGGTACGTGGCACTGAAAAGAACTGGACAGTACAAACCTGGACCAAAAACTGGACCTGGACAGAAAGCTATCCTTTTCCTTCCCATGTCTGCTAAAAGCTGACTTCCATGGTAGATTGTGAGCACCAATGCCACGCAGCATTAAAGATGTCACCCTTCCTACTCCTCTCTGAAGTAGCCAAATAGAAGCAATTATTTGCTGATATTATAACTACTTTTGCAGATACCAGATTAAACCATGAATGTTTCATACTGTCCTTATATTGCTCTTTAAACCTATTGTGCCAGTGTGTGTGGAGGTAAAATGACTTGCAGAATGTATTTTCAGGATCAGTAACACTTCTGTTAGGCACCTATATATTTTATTTACCTTATGCTTGCTTTAGGGAGCAGAGGAAAACAAACCTGATGCACACTCATATCAATTACCTTTAAAAATAATTTATATTTTAGCTTATTAGAGAATAATTACATTCTAATAATTACCGAAAAAGAAGTCCATGGATAACTGTAATATGCAACATTGCGATAATAATTGTAACTTATTACTGTAAGGAAATGTGAAACGTTTTGCTATCACATCATGTTTCTGTAGGACTCGGGCAGCTCCCTGTGGTAGAGTTTGTAGAACAGGCCTGTGTAGACAGCTGGGAACTCCCTCATGGTTATGTCAATCCTATCAAACCCTTCCCGGTACCCGAACAGTAATAGCTTGGCCACGTTGCTGGTGATGGGTGTGGTTTTTTCTGTCCTGGCCAGCTCCTCCAGGTCCATCCACTCGCACCGGAGGCACTCGTGCTGGCAGAAGTTGATGTGGAAGGAGGAAGGCTCCATGCGGCAGATGATGTACATGTCCGACTTCCCGAAAGCTCCAGGGTGTTGGTGTTGCTGCCTGATGCTTAGGATGGACTTGAACTCTGACTTGATGCCAGTCTCTTCAAAAACCTCTCGAACTGCTGTGTCTCCTGGGTGGAAAGAGCAATCCTTACAATAGTACATCCAAGAGTAACTTGGCACTCCTTAAGCCTTTTGGAAAGGTGGAAAGCGTCTTACTCAGCGTGTTCTCTGTTCTGCTTCATAAGGTTTTCAGAACGTAAGTCTGTTTTTCCAGCGCAAGGATAAGTGAATTTTTTGGTCCCCAAACAAAAGTAATTGCTGTGTGCCTTTCCTGTGTATACCCTACAGAATTTGGTAATGCTGTACAGGGTGTGGCTTGTAATGGACACTGATGGCTGCTGGCTCCACTGATCCATTAATCCAAGACAGCACTGCACTCTTTGCAGTCCTTTGGATCCCCATCCCTCTCCTTTACCCTGCTCAGTCCCAGGGCCAGACCCTGTACTGATGTCAGATCTCTTGATCAGGGTCAGTTTCACTGCACTTCACTCCAAGGGGTCACAAAATGGGTAAAACTCTTTTAAGAAAGTAAAAGTTAGCGCCAGGTCCTTTTCAAGATTTACCTTAAGAGTCTGGTGACATTTCAAATACGCCACAGCACCAGTGCAGCACAGAGCCTGTTCTTGCAGTAAACATGCTGCATCTGTGCTGCACATGTGCATTCTGTGTGCCCCAGCCAGAGTGAGATCAGTGCTGACATTCCTCACCACAAACGCAGCAGGAACTTTAAGGGTCTGCAGGGTCTGCATGCTACAATTACAGCCAGAGAACCACCCATCCATCCAGATCTCCTCCAGAGAGAAGATTTTTCTCTTCAGTAACAAATTGAAGAGTCCCAAAGAAATTTTTTAATATTCCACTGATATCCCTAAAGTCTGCAGTTTCATCATAGTCAAGTCAAATCATACTTGCCTGGGGTAACTACTGGTGGGTTAAATACTGGCTTTTCCCAAGTTAATGTAACATCCTGGTCATGTCTGGTTTGAGCAGTCGATGTACAGAAATGTTGTGCAATGTCACCTGCTTCTGTTAATTCATTGTCAGGAAGGAATGTGTGCTGGCTTGCTTCCAAAAGCAAATGCATTTTAAAAGACTCCTAGAGATTCACCATCTTGTGGAAGCTCTTATCTTGCCAAGTCAGAGACAAACCAGACATTTCAGGGATAGTTTCAGATATTGGTAATAGTAACTCCCTGTGGCAGGTGGTTTTGTTAGTGGGCAAGGGGTCGTGTTATACAGAAGCAAACTGAAATCATGAGGAATGCTGAGGCAGGCTGTGGTTAAGAAAATTGCAGTAATGAGGGATTTCATTTAAGCTTTGAGCTTTGCTTTTAGATGAAGTGCCATTTTCTGTTTCCCTTTTATTTAAATGTGTGTGTATATATATAAATATCTAATGACAGTTAAACCAGAAGAAACACTAGGGCTGGAGTTTCAGAAATACACAGATACAAAAATGTGTGCACTTTGCTTAATCTGCATTATGAAACTATTGGTGTCACTTGCATGAGTCAGTTGGCACTCATTTAAGTAGGCAGCCGTGCATGCTGTCACTTCATGTAACCAAAGGATTTTAAGCATTGTAATTGCAATTTTTAATTGTGATTTAAAATTTAGTCCCTTGAGTGACTTGTGTTTTTAAGGTTTAATATAAGAATGAAAAAGGAAAATTAGGCTCTATTATATTCTATGCTTCACTAATTTATATCTTCTTGTAATATGTGATGCAGATAATCGTAACTTTTATTATTCTGTAGTTCAGAAGTGGCAGGAGGGAAGCTGTAAGAGACTTTTCTCCTGAGTGGTTTTCAGTCCAGGCTCCAGCCATAATCTCACCTGTTACGTGAGGGGTGGCTGCTGTCATACCCAGTAGCAGTATCACCCTGGGGAATCCCACTGGAATGCCAGTGCAGGTCATTTGTTCCCATGAGTACAGAAATCCTGCTGCTGCTGGCACTAGAAGTGAGAAGGAGTCTGGCTAGACAACAGCCACAGCATTGGGGATTCTTTTGAAAGCATGGATCCATTTTCACCACATTACATTACGTTGCATTGTCCAGCAAATACTTTTGATTTCCATCACCAGGTTTGACAGAATGACTTTAAAATGACTCACGAGTTAAGAAAACTAAACTCGGCCATATCCCAACAACCAGCAACTTTTTCCTTGTATTGAAATAATAACTGATATACAACCCTACCACACATTGTTGTAGGGAGACTGGTAAAACAGGAGGTATTTCTAAGGTGTGGAACAGTCGTGAAACCTGGCCACGACACCCAGCTTAAGAAGTAACCAGCCTATGGATGATTTTAATGGCTGAGATGCAAGGAGAAAAAAGCCAGATTTTCTCTCTCTTCATAAACACCCTTGTTCATTCACCTGTGAAGACAACTGCAGCAGTGTTCATCAGCTGTGCTGTGTTGGGGGGAAATGAGAAGTTTCCTCAAACCAGCATTGTTTCCCACCACAGGAGTGCCTCGTGTCTCTGTTGGGAGTAGGTGCCCACAAGACTGAGCTCTGCACTTCACCTTGGCCCTGTGCCGAGGAGCTCTTGGTCCAAAGTAATCAAGAGAAGGGGGTGGAAGGAAGCAAGTGCATTTATTTCTGTTTTGTGCATAAAAAGGGAGAGATGGAAATTTTTCCTTGTCCATCCCTGAGGTCACTGCCCTGGATTCCAGTCCAAGTGCTCCCTGTTTCAGTTTTATTTGGGCTATATATGGATTACCTTAATCCTCTGCAGTTCTGGTTCATATTGCCGCATATCTGACCAGCCTCCAAAACCTAGCTGGCCTCAAGTAATCACTTAAAAGAAAGTGTGGAAAAGAGTAAATGTTACAAACACAAAACTTCTTTATCCTGAACACGCTACCCTGTTACCATTAGGGTCCCAGGATTCTGTCACTCCATCTATTCACCATTAATTCAAGGAAACAATCCATCACAGGAGCAATGTGGGTCATGCTGTATTTCAGTGCTATTCATGTTTTTATAGTTCTGTTGATGGCTGACCTGTTCTCATAGAACTTACCAATGTCCTCTCCTGGATTAGACAGACCTCCTGGGAATTTCCATGCGTTTATAGTCTGTATTGGAGGAAAAATCTGTTAATGAAGTAGTCAGCCTGTGTTGCACTCTTTAGTACAAAGGAGACAATTAACACAACTTTTTTTTTTTGTTGAAGTTGCAGTATTGGTATTTTACAAATATCAGTAAGTAGGAACTTGTTCCTGCTAACAGGATGATCAGAGACAGCTACAGTCTGTATGAACTATTGGAACAAAACACCTACTGATTGAAAATACAAACTGTCTAACAGTCATTAGACAACACTGCTGCTAGATAGAGTAGTTCATTATTAAAAAAAGAAAGCTGCTATAGACTATATAATCTTATATTTAATCACTAATGTATTCTACTTCCATTGTTTTGGCTTTTAAAAAATGTATATATATTTGATCTTACAAACAAGTATTATGATTGTACTGTTCTATACTGCACTGGCTTTAAGATGTCTCTGTGTGTCTGTAATGATCATTTAGTGTAACTTGTCATTTTCATGGAATACAAGAAATGAGAGCTTGTGTGTAATTTATGTATAGAAACATTTATTGAATTGCAATAAAATTCAGTATTAAAACGTGAAGTGCAGGCTTGGTGTTGTTACTCACACTGCTAAAGGAGTCCCAGTCCCTGCACCTCCTGCAAGAGCACAAGGATTTGTAGGCTTTACCTTTACTTCTATGTACTTTCTATTTCTTTCCCTGTTAAAAGTTTATGTAGGAAGAAGTTACCCTTCTCCTAGAAATAAATGCAGTAAAAAGGTACACTGGCCCAAAAAAAGCTTTTTTTTGTCTGTGCAGCATAGCAGGGAAGCTGTGTGCTTTCCAGTGATGTGAAACCCTAATGACTACACTGGAAAATTATTTTTATTTCCTGGGCATTCTTAAAGGGCTTGGATAGGAATTTAAAGTAATAGATTAAAAATAGTGTGGATGGAAAATACATATATTTGTCTGTTGGCTTTCAGATTTACTTTTAGTTCCTGGAAATCTTTGGTGTGGAATTGTCCTGTCACAATTAAACCCAAACAGCTCTTAAAATTCCAAAAGCTGTTAAATTTATTATTTTTACTCTGATATCTGTTTAAGATATTTACTAAAAGGTAAGCATGCACATTTATATTTTTGTGTATAAAAGGTAAATAAATGTTGTATTTCTAATGTTTACAACCTACTCTTCGGTCCCTGGAGACTCTCTGGAGCTACAACCACTTTTGGAGTCTACAGCATGAGAGGCAGGTTTATGCTTTAACTGGTAATTGCTGAATGAAAGCCTGGAGGTCCTCCTAAAGCCAAGTCCTCGACATTTTACTTTATTGTAAGTAAAAATACAAAGTACAAAAATGAAAAATAAACATCTTCAATTACAGGAAACAAGTTCAGAGGAAGAGAAAGCTTCAAGAGACCCTTTTGTGCTAGAAACTCACCATGTGGTATGATTAAACCTGCCCATGAAAGCACTCATTGATTCCAGTTCATTAACTGTGTTATAGGTCCTAATGAACTGATGCTTTGGGTCCTGAGGAGAAAAGTCTTAGTAGCTCTTTCAGGAAAGACAGGAGAATGCAGCCACTGAGATTCTGGCACAGTTTTAACTGTATAAAATGAGAATTATGCATACAAGTGTATTTCGGTCTACTTAGCTAAGTTTTGATTGTTTCACCTTAAAAGTGCATTCATCTCACTCTCTTAGAGAGTTAATGCAGTTTTAACATGAAACACTTTAACTTGCAAATGAAAGCACAATGGAGGCTAAATGTTTCTTCAATGGAGTAGCACAGGCAGCTGCCAGTGAGCCTGAGCACTTTCTGCAGAAGCTGAGTAAAAACCTGGGTTAGCCTGATAGGGGCTGGAGGACATTTCAGTGATGGATGCTTGGTGAGTTCAAGCCACATCACAGAAACCACCCTTACCACAGCACTGCTCTGGTCTGGCACCCTCTCTAGTGAGGGCGGGTGCTTCCCTGTGTGAGGAATTAAGGATCTTTACACCTGCTGGACCACGGTGGTCTCCAGCTCACGGCCAACCAAGCTACTGCTCGTTTAAAGCCACAGATATGCCTGGAATTTTGGAAACCAAATCAGAATCCTCTCAAAATTTGTTTTGAGCCATGGGGATTTTCCAGAGGTTGGCATAGATCTAAACACAAGATCAGGGACTCCTGGGTCAGTTACAGGAGAAAACAGAAACATCAAAGCAGGAAGGATACTTAGTTCTGCTGAATCAATCTGCAGTTATAATTTATAACTAAGCTGTTGATTTTCAGAAGTTTTTTTTTTTCCCTTAATCTGGAATTCAGAAATCTGTAGATATATGCATTTAAGACACTTGTAAAAGGAAGTAACTTTTAACTATCACAATTTTGGACTGGAATAACAATAAACATATTTTTGTTTTGTACTACAGCAGAGGCTTATCTAAATGAACTTCTCTATTTTACAATCCTGTAACAAACATACCTTATTTCTGTCTTGTACAACCAACACCTTTCCAGTGCTTTCATCTAAAACAGCACCTGGTATAGAAAGAATATTGAAAAAGAGGAAGTGTTGGAAAACATCATTCAACCCTAACCACCAAAATTTAACATGTTTTGATAAAGCATAGCAACCCCCTAATGTACAGTTAGCAAGGTTTATATGGATGAATCACAAAGTGGCTTGTCAGTGGAAAACAGATGCACAATAAGATATCAGAAAAAGGTTAAGTATAAAAATTCAAAGTTGGCAGCACCAAGATAAATAATTGCAACATTTAAGTTCCAGATTAGACAAGAAATGAAAAGAAAAACTTGCTTGTGTTAATATCAGAACTAAAGAATGCAAGATCAAGAGGTTACCCAAACAATCTGGCAAAGCTGCTCGCTTCAGCATAGACATGCCTGTAATCTTCCTCAAATAACAGAAAATTTTCCAGTGACTCCGTCTGAGAAGCCACCCTTAAGGGGGACAGATTTTTCTCCAGTAAAATTCATGACAAAGCCCCCACCTGCTGTAGTGAAGATTTGAGTGGTTTTGTGTTAACAACACAGTAGGTTTAACACTGTGGGGTGACTGTAGAGGTGATGTTCAGCTGGGTGACTGTCTCTGAACTCGCACTGCCCAGGTAACAACTCATGACAGGAACTGCACCATAATCCGAGTCAACTTCTTAATCAAAAAGTGTTGCTTCCAAGTGAAAAAGGAACACTTCCACTGGATGAAAAACCTGTCTGACTGGCAAGTGCAGCTTTTCCTTATGTCCTCATGCTCAGCCCATGACTTTCTCCCACAGATTACAAGTTTTCCTACTTTCTGGAACCCAAGTCCTTTCATGTTTAATTATGTCATACTCACTGGTCATACTTTAAAAATGTCCTTCCCTTAAAACAGGTATTTTTCTCAGATTTTACAGAGCGCTGCGGTGAGCAGGACTAGTGCTGTGGTGCAACTCACCAGGATCTTTTCCACATCAGTCATGCATGGCTTTCAAATTAGTGGTTACAGCTAAGAAAATGCTTGTCATTTTACAGCTGGATAAAGGCAGAGGATACAGGCACATCTGTGATGACATGTGCATTTAAAATGCTATGGGGAAGTATACCCACAGGAAGGAATTACCAAGGAGTGAATATCCAGCTAAAAACATCCTGCTTTTTAATAATACATGGCAGAGTTAAGTGTAGGAGGACATTTCAAAGATGAAGTACCGGTCTTCCTTCAAGATATGTCAAAGGACGTGCTTTCAGAGGGTAGTCACATATCTGCCTCCCCGTGGCTTGTGACTTTATGATTTCATTCCTCCTGTAAATATTTAGCAGGGTCCAAGTTCAACTGCTGCAATGATTAAAAGAGGCAACAAAAGGAAAGCAGAAGGAACTTTGTGATTAGAGGATCTGTTTTCTAGAAAATCCATTCATCAACCAAAGGGTTTGCTGAGATCCAGGGAAGGCTGGTGAAGGCAGGAAACTGCCCTTTGAATCAGACAGAAAGTGTGTTTGCTCTCCTCTGTTGCCCTGAAATTGAAGCCTGTGAATGTAATTTTTGGTAGTGAAATTCCCAGTGAGATGATCAGAATCTCTGCTGGGGGATACCTAAATCCAGACCAAGAAGAAAGAAAATACTAACAGGATTTGCAGCCCGGTCTCATGTTCCCTCACTGGGTTGGCATTGGTGAGATGCCAACACCTGGTTGGCATCGGTGAGATTAGAGTTTGACAGCCCTGAACTGTGGTTTTTAAAACTCTCCCTCCTGCTACAAATGTGGTACCTGGTGCTTAAATCATCCAGTGCCAGGATGACTTTCTGGAAAGGTTTATACTTGAAACCAAACCAAATAATCACTATTACAATACCACTTGGTTTTGAATGTTCTCTTTTGGGGAATAGGCAAGAAAAGCATTGAAAAAATAAAAAAGAATCCCTTAGATAACTCCAGATAACAAGTAATGGAGGAGAAAAAAACTTTTTATTTTTACCTGTTTTATTTATGACTGATGTAAAAATGCATGTAAAGATGTTCAGTGTTGAGAAGCACTTGTCAACCATAGAATGAGTGCCGACACCACTGCCTGCACTGTAAGCATCAGCAGACAGGAGCAGGTATTTGTAAAACAACTTGCAAACTATTTTTGAGTCACTTTTCATAAGTGGCTTATCAAACCTCTCCACCCTCATCTTCCCATGCAGCTTCACAGTAATGCAGCTGCTCATTTTAGATTTCCCTAAGTACCAGGACTGGCCAAGGCTTATGATCCTATGCGTATATATGCTGTCCTACCTGGAGTCCTTCAACTCCAAGGACTTGGTTTCAACAAGTGGATTAAGGTGGCTGCAATGCAAATAACTGTGTTGTAAGGCTTGTAGACCTTGTGAGGCGGAAGAAAATGCCTTTCACTTTTCTCCCTCTCCTTTTACTTTCCTTCCTCAGCTTGTTCTCTCATGCCATTGTTGTGTGGCATATTTACAAACATGTCACCTTCTGGATGGCAGGCCACATCCTCCTCGGAAGTGGAGAATTTTGGAAATGCTTTTTAAAAACACGTTAATCACTCCATACAGCAGAGACTCCTCTGCATCTTTACACATGTGGAAAATCCTGCCGCCTACAAACGGATGTAGTAACTTAGCTGGAAGACACATCACATATTCCACTATTTCTAAACAACAATGGCCAAGCCCAATGAGTAACATTTGCTACTCTCTGCTTGGCCACTCTCATCCAGTCTGGTAAAACATGATCCCGCTTATTCACACCTTTGTCATCACTTGGCTGCGTGGTCCTGAGGCACAAGCCCTGGCTGTGCTGCGTTTGCTGTGTGGGAAACTCCAGACAGGAGGAAAAACAGCTGCTGGTCTACTTGGCAATGAGACTCACTACCTGTTCCCTGCTCCTGTGCTGGCTTCCTGCTGGCCAGCCAACCACTCTCCACATCTCTGCTTTCCATTTCCAGGATGCTCACGGGACTGACTCCTGCATTTCACTGATGGGCCACAGCTTTGAGGTAGAGACTCTCACCAGAAAATTGATTTCATTTACTGCGGACACATTCTAAAATACTTTTTGGTTAGGGAATAAGGAAAGTCTTGTGTTTGACCCCCTCCTCAACATCCACATTTTAATACTTTAATATTTCAATAGAATGAATTAAAAATAAAATGGAGCTTTTCCACTACCCAGGGTCTCCCTCCTAAAGTAGAAAGATAACGTAATAAACCTACCAGGTGGTATCCATGCTGCTTAGTGTATTTTTGGGATGTGTTCCAGATCCACTGACAGTGAGCAGAACAAAAGACAAAAAAAAACCCCACAAAGCAGTCATTATTTCACACTTTCTACCTGCTCAGAATGCTTTCCTGAAGTATTTACTCCTTTAAAGAAAATCCCAATAATGACTAGAAGTGTACAGGCTTAAAAAAATGGTAGCAAAGAACACATACATTATATGTTGAACAATTCAAAAATCCATGCAATAAATGATGAAATCAGTACACCTGCACTTACCAAGGTTTTCTTTCAAGTTTTTTTCCTACTTGCAGAGTGCAAAGTGTTTAGAAGCACAGCTGCAAATTATGCTCTGAAAATACATTTTTAAATATTTGCAAGACTTTCAGAGTTACAATTTTCCTTATAGTCTTTTCTGATGCTCACCAGGGTCACAACTCATCTCTTATGGGATTTCCTTTCAAGCAGCACTTTCACCTGTGCAAGTTCTACTTCAGCAAACCTCTCTTTCACTTAGGTTTCCTCACAAGGAGTAACCCGGTGCTTTTGTGAAGAGAATGCACTGTCCTGCTCCAGTTTAATGCCACATATTTTAATGCTGAGGTTTCCATACCTCAGGAAAACATGCTCCAACATGTCCATTGTTAAACGCCAAGGACGCCTGCAGCATCCACCCTGCCCTCTGCTGGCCTGGGAACCGAAGGCTCCCACTGCCGATGGCAGTAGCACTGTTTTGTAATTCAAGGATTTTTTTCCCCCAAAACTTCCTTCCACCTGACCTGCTGCTGCGCATAACAAACCATCTTTTGTGAGTTCTTCCTAACTGGGTTTTTCAAATTGCTGTTCACAGGCCTTAACAACACTTGCTGGAGAAATAACACCCCACAGAGTCCCTGCAAGTAAAGGACAAACAAGTCAGGGTTGCAAGTGGAAAGATTTGCTCTTCCCATTCTTGTAATTTCTCTGTGTTAATGTAACCCTTACCCAGTACATGAGGGAACCAAACCAATCTCCAATTACAGGTAACTGAGTGATGGGATAGGTAATGGCTTATCTGTGGAACTCTGCTGAGTGAGAGAACAAAACCACTGGAATTTGGTGAAGCTAACTTCAAGCTGACAGTATTTTTGGCTCATCATCAGTCCCTTGTGCTGTGCTATATGAAAAAAATAAAAAAGAAAAAAGGGGAAGCTGTCTTGTCTAGTTCCTTGGAAATTTTCTCAGTTACAGAACAACATTCTATCTGTGGTTGTGGGAGGTCTAGATGGGTAAGAGTATGGCCTTTGGGTTTTTCTGTAAAATACATGTTTGGATTAAAGACTTCTAGGCACAGCTTAGATCAGCCTTCAGACCATTGCATTTTAGGCTAATAGTTGCTTTAGCTTCTGAACAATCCCTGTTGGGCCAAGTTTTCTCCATTTACAGACATTAACTTGAACACAGTTTAGACTGATACACATATTAAGCACAGAAAGCAGAGAAGTGCCTTTTCCTCTGTGTTGGTGTTTACTTGTTCATTCCAAAATGCAGTAGCTGGCCGGTTTCCACACGCTGGTTGTACAGAGGAACAACTCCTACTGAATGGGCTCCTTCAAGACTTTCTGTGGGTGCAACCACTCCTGTAACTCACCTGCAACCCCCAGCTGGTGTGTGGCAAACCCTGGCAGCCTGCTGGGCCCCTCTCCCAGCCACAGCGTCAGGGTGGACGAGCCCTGCTCAGCGTGGTGGAAAGCAAAGCCTTGGGAAGCAGCCACCGCCACGAGGCTGCTCTGGAGGATGGGGACACGGAGCCAGACAGCAATACGGCCTTCATCCTGCCACTGGGACACGGACTCTGCAAGAGAGGGAAGCGAGGAGGGTCAGGGACCCCTCTGCCCTTGTATCTTGTGTTGTTTTGAACTTTACCACATACCATAGCCGTCGGTAATGTGGAAAAACATGCGTTTTCACGTGATTTGCCACAGGGTAAAACTATGGTTGGTGTGAGAAGCTCACCAGCAGTCTCAGGGGCTGCCAGCTCGACATTTTATGTGGTACAACTTGGTGTTCACATGCAAAATGATGGCTTTCACATTTAGGGGCTACCATGAGAAACAGAGGAAACTACTCTTCTGGAGTGCTGTGTCCAGTTCTAGGCTCCTCAGTACAAGGAAGATAAGGAACTACTGGAGTGGCTCTGGCAGATTGCAGAAAAAGGATGAGGGGTCTGGACTGTCTGTGAGGTGAGACTGCTGGAGCTGGGCTTGTCCAGTCTGGAGGTGAGTCTCAGATGAGAACATATCAATACATCCAAGTATCTCCAAGGTGGGCGCCAAGAGCATTATGCCAGACTCTTTTCAGTGGTGCCCAGGGAAGGGACAAGGAGCAACAGCCACAAAATGAAACACCTGAAATTTCACCTCAACAAGAGAAACAACTTCACACTAAGAGTGGCAGAACACTGGAACAGGCTGCCCAGTGGGGCGTGTGGATTCTCCTTCTCTGGGGACATTCCAAACCCACCTGCTGTGGTTTGTCACTCCTGTGTCACCTGCTCCGGGCGATCGGGCTGGATGATCTCCCGAGGTCCCTTCCAACCCCAATTGTTCCAGGGTTCTGTGAGCGACCTCTGCCCCCTCCCGCCAGCGCCCCTCACCCCTCAGGGTCCGCGACAGGAAGGCGGCGGCTGAGGGCGCCCCCTGGCGGGCCCCCGC